>OX465094.1:84364808-84687308 GCA_949987625.1 Chalcis sispes
ATTATATATCAACCGATATATTTACATTTTTATGCGTAAAGTATCATTAAGAGTGGTTGTATCGATGAAATAATAACTTAAAAAAAAAAAGTCAAACGAAATAATAAAAATACTTAAATAATTTTAACCAATGCCAAAACATATTTTATCGACAAAATACGGTTTTATTTACTTTGCGATTCCGATGTTATCTTTGCTCATTTTGTTATGAAACCTATTCGTGCATAACTTTGTTTACTTTGCTTAACTTGAATTTAGTAAAATCGAAAAAGAGCGATAAAAAATACCGAGAATTAAAAATTGCGTTACACTTTTTGCTCGTTACGCAATCATCATATTATTTTCATCATCGTATTCTTTAATTCGGCGCAGGCACAACCTTCGTGATATTTATGATGCAACCGACAGACGATATGAACCAAAACGCTGTTTAACTTCGCACAGTCAGAAATTCGTGAGCAAACACAATGGACCGAGAAAAATCCACCCTGTGGTATATATAATCTTCCCCCTGTCTGCCCTCTTAATATGCAACGTCTTGGTGCGCAGACAAAGTCTCTTTCTCTCTCTCTCTCTTTCTCTCTCTCTCTCTCTCTGTCTCTCTCTCTCTCACTCCCGAAGGTACCACCTGCGCGCTCTCGCATATACTCCTTCACGATGTAAGAAGAATAAGACAGCAACCCCTTGAACTTTTAAGATTCGGAGAAAGCAAACCGAAACAAAACGATCGAAGATGAAAAAGAGAGAGGGAGATAATAAGCGAGAAAGAAGGAAAAGAGGGGGATTATGTAGAGAAGAAGAATAAGAAAGTCACACTTGGCAAAGTCCAATGGGGGGAGGGAAATCCTTATAAAATACGACAATAATAACGGTCGGCTCCGTCTTCTTTTTCCCATGGCTCGAGAGAAGAAGACGAAGAAGAAATAGTATCTCGCGCCGGAATCTCAAGCGGCCCACAATATTTTCGTCATCTGCGCGCACACCCTGCAACCCCCGAAATTTCAAAGGCGCCTACTTCGAAACGGGGACACCCGCACGCACACGCGCGCACACTCGCTCGCTCGCGTATGAACATAGCCGTTTAGCCGCTGCATTTCTCTCTCTCTCTCTCTCTCTCTCTCTCGGGCGAAGAAGAAAAAAAAATATAACGCATCGTCGTCGTCGTCGTCGTTATTGGGGCACCCTCGGATTTTCCCAAGGAACTCAATGGAAAGGAATCGAACCCTCAAGATGTGTGCCGCCTAAAGAAAAAAGTCGTCCGTCTCTCTCCGCGCCCTCCGCTCGCCTTTGCCTCCACGCATAGGAACATATACATGTACGCTTACATGTATGTATGTGTAAACGAGCGTGGAAGAAGTCTTGAGAAGAAACCAACGTACGTTTCATTCGTTGCGGTGCCGACAAGCCACGTGATCGCGCGCATGGGGTGGAATAATCCAGCGTGCAGAGAGCCCTTCCATCTTTCTTCCGAGCAGGCTTTTCAACAGGTAACACTGCCTCGAGATGCAGTTTAGAAAGAGAGAAGGAGAGGGAGCGAGCAAGACAGAGATAAAAAGTTTCTCCTTTTCTCCCTTCCTCTTTCCTTCGATCTCTCTCCGGTATGCCGAAAAACGCCAAGATGAAGCACGAGCGAGAAAGGGAGACGGAAACAGCAGCGGTATAGACGGAACCACCGCTCTCTTTCTCTTTTAATCTTACGCAGGACACATACAACAGGTAAAACAGGTTTGTGGGCGTCCAGAGTTCCTCGGCCCAAACGAGTGAGAGAGAGAGAGAAAGAGAGAGAGTGAGCTACCTGTCCCGCACTTCATCCCCCTCTTCCTTCATCTACTCCTGCGACGTATCTCTCTCTCTCTCTCTCTCTGCAAAAGAGAGCCAAGAGAAGAGCGAGCGCCGCGGCTCGAGGAAGAAAAAAGAAATAATAAAGCAGAAGAGATGGAAGGCGAGCGAGCGAGAAAGAGAGCACACCTATATACCAAAAAAGAAAAAAAGGTCGAAGGGGGAAGTAAAAGAGAGGGAGGTAGAAAGGTGAAGAGGACGAAAAGAGAAGAAAAAAATGAAAGGAGACCGCCGTTGCTGCTGCCGCCACCGCCGCCACCGCGCGCGCGCACGTAACGTCGCTCGCGCTCTGCAAGATCAACCACCTCTCGTTTTCTTTGCTGGACGCGATGATCATCGGACGCGCAACGGAAAAAGCGAGAAAGAAAGAAGAGCCAACGACGGACCTCGGCGACGACGCATGCACGCACGAAGCGCGCATTGTCCGCGTGAAAAAATTCCAGTGGGCGTCGACTCGTCCTCTCCCTCCTTCTTTCTCTTTCTCTTTCTCTTTCTCTTTCTCTCTCTTTCTCTCTCTCTCTCTCTCACTCTCGTTATACGTGCGTTCAGTGATATAAGAGGGGTAAGGAAGCCTCTACCTGCTGCATGATTAATGTCGCGGCATTATCCGGCATTACGGGCCCCGGAGAGAACACGGAGAGTAATTTCTCGATCGTATTGTGTACACCCTGGGAAGAAGAGATCGAGGAGGAAGTCGCGTTCTCTCTCTCTCTTTCTCTTTCTCTTTCTCTTTCTCTTTTTCAAGTTTGGCTATTCCGCGATGCGGAACGCTTTGGTTTTTGATGCTCTGCTCGGTCACTTTGTCACCGCTACTATTATACCAACCTTACTTCGTTGACACTTGCCGTTGGTTTTTTGCTTTCTTTGTTTACCGGCCAGTAGCTCGTGGAGTTTTTTTTTTTTTTTTTGGTTGATGTTGGAATGGTGTTACGTTTGTTTATATGGGTGGTATATAAGGAGTCGTTTTGCGGACCTAAGGGATCGTTTCGCGGAGCAGTTAAAATGGTACGTAACGAGAAAGGATGCGAATTTAATCGCTGTAAATTAAGCTGTCTAGAAAATACTTTAGAAATTGCGCGCGTTCTTACAATGCTTGATAAACAAAATTGTTTTACGCTCGAAATAACAGAATGACGCAAAGTTTATGTTTCCAATTAGCTCAATATTACATAAATTTAAATCTTTAATTGGTAATAATAAAATCAACTTTTTTTCTCGTTATTATTTTTTTGTTGATCGTGAAACATCAAATTGTTACGCAACAAGTAATACCCAAACAATAAAATACTAGATATCAAACCTTCGACAGTAAGCTTATTTAATAAAAAAAAAAAAAAAAAAAAAAAAAAAGGAGAAAAAGTCTTTTAAAAATCACCAAGGGAATATAGCAGGCGTACAAATAGAAATATAAGAGGCCTCTGCCTCAAAGTATCCACAGAATCCCGCGAGCGGGGCTCCAATTTTTGTGACTGGAATTCGAAGGGGGCGGAGCAAAAGAGATTCCGAGTCGTTCTCCTCTTTTTTTCTTTCTTTCGTTCTATGTACGTGTGCTCACGCGCGGCTTGTATCGTGTATACATATATGTGAAGTTTTGAGCGGTCGAGCGACTCTGGCTGACATCGTCGATTTCGGAGTATTTCCGGGCCGATCGATTCTCGCGGTACATGAACAGGTTTCGAGGATCTATAATGAGATCTTTGACGCGTCGACAATCTCTACTTCCTTATTTTCTCTTTTACTCGTAAATGCGATGTGTACATATATATATATATATATATATATATATATATATATACACACACACACACACACATATATATAATTCAATTTTTTCAAAACGTATATGCAACGACGACCTAATATGCGATTTAAGTCTTTGAAGAAGCAGACGATGAATTTACGATAACGGATCGAGAGAGTTCTCCGATGAAGGCATATCGAGCGCGAAATCAGAGCTCCGAATTATCCTACCGCGGGCTATAAATAATAAATAATCGTAAGACGTGGCTCCTGCTTTGATATTGTGTATAATTTTTTTTTTTTTTTTTTAAGAGAAACGTTATGTAAAGGAATTATTTAAATTTCGCGATTGGAAGAGCCTTTTTTTCTCTTTCTATTTTTGATTAATTGTGCGGCAAATCGTTTGAGTTTTGTCAGGATTAACTTGCTGGTTTTCACTTTTTCTTTGGCATTATAACACGGTTGATGATAATTTTAGAGGAATTTGCTTTAAAATTTGAATAATTTTACTTACAATTCATTTAAACGAATTGAACTGAACTTTTATTCCCCGCCGTTATAAAAATATCGAACGTGGTTTAATTCCACAATAGGCGACATTAACTTTTAACGAAAATAGAATACTAATAACAAAGTCGGTAAAAAAGAAAAAGGAAAAAAAAAAAAATAAAATTATGCAAACGTTTTCTTGTAAATTAACGTCGAAAGAATGTTTTTTAAAGATTCTATCTTTGAATGAAATTATTTTTACATAAACAAGTTTCCAGAACTTTGTAATTCAATTGATAAAAATATCCGACGAACGTCAAAAAAGAACAAAAAAAAAAAAAAAAAAAGAAATTAAAAAAGAGAATCACTTAATATAGCGAGAAAAACGACGTCAACCGCAAGTGAGTTCGATCGCGAATCAGAAGTAAAATTTTGACAAACGGCAACGTTTCTCACAATCTGCCACGCCGCAGATCATCCGCTATATAGATAGGAACGATCGGGAGATAGCGAGTAAAAGAGTTAAAAAAAGAAAGATAAGAAAGAAAAAAAGGAGAAGGCAAGAGAAGAAGAAAAAAGAAGTCTTAAGGCCGAACGAAGGGTCGCCAAAGTCGTGCCTTCATCAAAGATGGGGGCATCGTTCGTACGTGTATGTGTGTGTGTGTGTGTGTGTGTGTGTGTGTACGCGTTTACACGCGTCTCGTAAGAAAGAACGAGAGGTGTACAAGTCGGGAGTGATGGAGGGAGGGGGGAGAGATAGAGAGGAAGCAGAAAATTTTTTCACGTATTTACGGGCGAGGAGCGTAAGCTCGTTAAGTTAACCGGGCACGGCATCAATGATCATTTCAAGGGCCTTTCCCGCATAGCAAACAGTCAACGAGAGGTGACCCGCTCGCTCGTGCGCTCGCGAGTGGTAGACGAGACCCCGGTGAGGCCAAAGGCAATATTTCGTCGCGTGTACGCAACGTTTATTCTCCTTTTCCTTCTTTTTTTTCTTTTTCTTCTTCTTCTTCTTCTTCTTCTTCTTCTTCGTCTGCGTCTTCTTTTCCTTCGGCTCGTATAGGTATACGCACACACATATACATCGTATCACCCGCACTCCTTTGGGCTGTTGCTCTTCCAGGGAACTACTCGAATTCAATTGCAGCGCGTACACGCGCAGACTTTTTGTAAAATCAAGAGGCGTTCGCCGGAGGAGCTTCCGATCGCGAACCTTAACGATCGTGTAACGCTTGCCAGACGATCGGAGAAAGAGAGAGAGATAGAGGAATGAAGGATTCTTTTATTTTGTACGCCTTTTTTCTTATTCATTCCTTTCCTCATTTTTTCGTGTGCGCACTGTCAACGAATCCGGATAATTTCTAACCCTTTCAGGCACGCGCGAGACTTGCCGTTTTTCTCTCTTTTTTTTTTTTTCTTTTTCATTCTTTTCTCTTCTTCTTTTATTCGAATATATCGCTGATTTGTTGCACGACTGCGCCTGGAATACGAATATATAAGTATAATTTTCTCACGGCTTTTTCTGGTTGGGCAGAGAACTTATTTTTTTCGAACATGCAGGAACGTATAATGTATCAACTTCACACTCGTTGGATAAGTGGATTTAGTATTCGGAATATGTTTATAAATATGTCGTTATGAGAAATAAAAAAATTGAAATATTCGAGATAATCGATAAAAAAAGCATCGATGAATTATTTCCTTCTAGCCGAATAAGTTCTTTTTTTATTATTATTAAAGATGTTGCGAAAAAAATGATCAATTATATATTTCCATGATGAAAAAAATTAATGGTGACTATTTTAATATTTAACTACATAAAAAAAAAAAAAAAAAAAAAAAAAAAAAAAAACTAAAATAGTTATGTCATAGATTTAAACAAAGCTACATACAAGACCACTCTCCTTAAATATTTATAATTTTAATCGACAAAATTTCGTAATCTTTTCTCTCTCTCTCTCTCTCTCTTTCTCTTCTCTGAAAAAGTTCATCAGAAAAACATCAACAACAAAGTCACACACGTGCTTGCGTGCGCATTCACGCATTCCAACTTAACTCTCGTCATTCTGCCGTTCTTCCTTATCCTCCTCTCTCTTCGTTTTTTTTTCATCTCCGTCTCTCTCTCTCTCTCTCTCTTTCGTTGGAAGCACTCTACATAATTAAATGAATATATACACACACGTGTGTATGTGTATACGCGGAGGTTGTTCGGCTTTTCGGTGAGAGAGGCCGAACGAGCGCCTCGTCTTCCGATCATTTATACATAAACCTATCCGAAGATCTCGGAACCGTTTGAATTCCAGCCGCTGCTGCCGCTGCGTTGCGCTGCCGCATACTTCGTAGGTAGGAGTCGTTTTTAGATTTTATTGATTCCAGGTAGATAATTCTAGCCTCCAAAGCCTCCCGAGATTGCCGTCGTCGTCCCGTTCGCAGATGAGCTAAAGAAGTGTCTTAGATGATATACCGAACCGAGACGGAAAAAATTTTTATATTTAACGTGGTATATTTAAGGTGTATGTATGTATATACATGTATATATATATATATATATATATATATATATATATATATATATATATATATATATATATATATATATATATATATGTATATATATAAGCGAACGCTGCACGTTTTTGAATATATCTCGCATTTATTTATAAGAGATACGTGAAACCGATTGCGTTTTTATGAACGTTGCACGTGTCGCTTGATTGCCTGAAACTCGGTGCAGGAATTTTATCGATTTGATATACATTTAACATTTATCAGAGTTGCGCGCTTTTCATCGCGTTGACTTTTTTATTTATTTATTTATTTATTCATTTATTTATTTATTTATTTTTTTTTTTTTCGATTGTAAACAGCATTTGTTGATAGATATATATGGGTTATCTACGGTACCTAAAAAAAAAGAAAAAAAAAGGAACATTCAATATTTTCATTTTTACCACGAAAAATTTGAGCGTTGAACATTTTCAGATCGTAGGATGTTTTTTTTTTTTTTTTTTTCATTTTGAGTTCACCGCAATATGTCGGATTTTTAAATACTTGGAAAACATAGAAAATTTTGATATACACAGTCTTGACGAATTTACGATGTGTGCAAACAGTTTTATACTCGTTCCATTACGATAAAATTTTGGTTTTTTAATTAATCAAATAATTATTTAAACACCATTCATTTCCTAGCATTAATCAGCTTTAGTCATATAAAAAATTCGCAGAATAGAATAGATTGTAAAGAAATGATGATAATTTAGGCGTCAGTGAGTCAGCACTTGAATGATAAAAAAGAAGCATACACTGATAAAGCATTGCTCAAACAAATAAGTGTACAAACCTAATCCTTATTATTTCAACTGGTATTAGGACTCGGTAATTAAACGCTAATAACTCGTTAGAATGTTGTACAATCGTTATTAGCTTTTTCTTTTTACAAACGAGAATTTTCTCGAAATATAAACGCAACGATCTTATGGTTACATAAAAAGTTGCTTTTACAAATATATTGGCCGCGTGATAAATATCGCAACGAAATACCAAAACCGCGAAACAATTAACGAATTTCTCGAAAAAATTCGAAACATTTTAAAACTGATCGATGCGAATCTCGATTGAAAATCGATCGCGCCGCGAGAAAGAATTACAAAGAGCAAAAACAAAGTTTGCGATCACCATACGTTAAAAGTATCTACGCTATGACAACATTCGCCGTATGTGCTTAAAAAGAATTGCGAAGAGTCCGTCGGTGGTCCTATGACGAAAATAAAAAAAAAAAAAAAAAAAAAAACAGCAAGAAAAGAAAATAAAAAGTATACGGTAAGCTAGCATTTACGTAAAAGATTGGGGGATGAAACGCTAAAACCCATGAATAGATAAAAGCATTGTATACGTTTGGAGATTCCGAGCGCGGCGCGTCGATGGAATCCACTCCAGAGCAAGTAAAAGAACTAGAAAAAGGATAGAGGAGAATGAGGAGTAAGAACGGGTGGGAGGGGGGGAGGGGACAAACGGGCGCGGAGAGATAAAGGTACGGTATGAAAACGCGCACACGTGTGTCAATGCGTGCGTAACTCTCTTCCCCCCCCCTCCTTCTTTGCGTTCGGAAAAGAAAGCCTCTATACCTTTTCATTCTTTCTTCTTATGTATACATACACACGGAGAGTGAGAGAGAGAGAGAGAGAGAGAGAGAAACCAGGGTTGTTTTGGACAAGCGCCAGGGTTAGTCTTTGAGGAACGAAAGAGAGAGAGAGAGGGGAAGGTCCATGGCGCGAGGAATGTTAAAAAACCAGTTTAGGTCGGCGGCATACATAACACACACGCGGCCCTGAGCTCTTCTCTCTCTCTCTCTCTCTCTCTCTCTCTATCTCTGTCTTTCTCATTGCTTCTGGCTCGTTTTTTCTTTCGTTTCTTTTACCTTACGTCTCTTTTTTGATACGAGGGAGCGATCTCTACTTTTTCGCTCGCTTATATATGCCGCTCGCGGATTTCTAATTGGCCGTCTCAATTTCCTTCCTAGGCGCCTACTCTTCGACGCGTGCGTTCCGCGACGTTCCATCCTTCTCTTTCTTTTCCTTCTTCTTCTTCTTCTTCTTCTTAGTCGTATTATTGTACTTTACCTTTGACCAATCAGAGAAGGAGAAAAAATAACGAAACAGATTTGGCGTACTTTTTTACTTTATTCGCATTTGAACAAAGTATTATGGGCGTAAAAGTTTTACTAATACAATTTTTAAATGGATAGTTTTCGTATACGTAAAAAAAAATTACCAATCGATTATTCTTATTGACACGATAACACAATAAAATTAATAAAATATCGCGTAAGATATAATTTGAAATAATATTGCATTGATCTATAGTAAATAAGAGCGATTTAAGGAACGAATCAAAGGAAAAGGTCCATCGAGTTTTTCTCACACGCAAGGTTATCAATTATTCAACGAGGTTCAACGCACTTTTTTATCGGCGACACGTCTACGTCTATATGCTCGGTAACAATAAATTCATTGTCCAATCAAGGTCGAATTACATTACATACTCGCGTTGATAGAACTCTTTGCGATCGCGCTTAATAGTACCGTGAGTAAGTGATTAAACAAAACAGAGTTTTTTACTTCATTATTTAACAAGAAAAAATAAAACGAAAAAAATCCGAGGTTAAAAAATTTTAGAGGTTTTTTCGCGCGCTTTATTATTATTCCGTCGAATCGAGCACCGAACGTTTTTCGTTATATATACACAGGTGTCGCCTTTTGCTAAAGTATTCGAGCCAAACCTGAACGGCTAAAAGATCCAAGTCTCGCGCTTTGTCGCGATATATATGTTTTCAGCCTACTAACCCGTACGGCGACTCTTACCTACGGAGCATCGTCAGCGTGTAAATGGTTTCCATACGCGCAAGCGCCTTCTCGATCGTATTAACATTTTTCTATACGTCCTTCTAGGCTGTATAGACATTCTATACGTCCTTTTAGGCTGTATATGTGCCAGGAGAAAAAAAAGTTAACAGCGCCACTGCTATGTATTTGTCGCTTCATATAGCCTAGCATGTGAGTCTTCATCGAAACTTATATTTTCGAAACGCGTAATAAGACTTATGTATGTTGAGCGAAGGAGAGAGAACGAGATAGCGATAAGAGCGCGCGCACCATTGCTCCCACGTGACCACCCTATCTCTGTCTCGCTCTCTCCTTCGCTCAGTATGTACATTCAAGCGACCACGGGGCTCTGCTTTTCTTTTGTTTTCTTTCAGTATAGTGTATCGTTGGTCGGTAATATTCGTTCTTAATATGTGAGAAGAAGAATAAAAATGGACAATTTATTAAATAATAAAAAAAAAAAACGAGTGATAGTGACAGTGATGAAGAATGCAAACGTGAATTAAATAAACTAATAGAAAAAGCAAAGTCTAATATAATCCCGCAAAATTAAAAAATTTAATAATAAGTGATTTTAAAGTGATAATTTTTTAGTTTATAATTTTGTTTGTGATTTAGATAAATGATTTAAAAGTTTTTTGTGTGAAGAAATTAAATTTAAAATATTTAAAAAAGTTACTGTTTTTTCATGTTAAATAAGAGACTAAAATTCATTGATTATACAAAAAATGTGTTAAACAAATATAGTATTGTTATGATGAAAATAACATAAGAAAGTATTTATATTAATTATAATAGTATTAATATTATTAATAAGCCTTCAAATCTTATAAAAAAAACTTTTGTTAAAAATATTATTCTGTATAAATATTTAATAAATATACTCAAGAAATTTATATTTTTTAATAAATAATAATTGTTCAAGAATTAATTTTATTTTTAAATATTAATCCATTTACTATTTTTTTTAATTTCATAATTTATATTTATATTTACATTATGTTGTCTGTCACTTTTTGACACACATGTACATGTACGCGTGTGTGTACAAAATGCGCATGCGTTAGCAGACGATATCTGTAGTTTACGAACTGTCAGTATGGGTTCGAAATTGCATTTAATTGATATGCAACAAAATAAAATTAATTATTCTGTTAACTAAGTAAGAGTCTTCGTACGGGTTACAAGGCTGAAAAATTTTTTAAGCACCATGAGTGAACCTCGCGTCATTAAAGCTTTCGGCTCATATTTTGTGGATGGATAGAGGCGCCTTAGTCGCTCGCTGCGCTCGCGACTGCGGCCCTACTATCCATCCACAACATATTTTGCCTCAAGCTGTAATGACGCGAGGCTCGCACAAGGTACATAAATAACTATTTCAGCCTACTAACCCGTACGGCGACTCTTACCTACGGAGCATCGTCAGCGTGTAAATGGTTTCCATACGCGCAAGCGCCTTCTCGATCGTATTAACATTTTTCTATACGTCCTTCTAGGCTGTATAGACATTCTATACGTCCTTTTAGGCTGTATATGTGCCAGGAGAAAAAAAAGTTAACAGCGCCACTGCTATGTATTTGTCGCTTCATATAGCCTAGCATGTGAGTCTTCATCGAAACTTATATTTTCGAAACGCGTAATAAGACTTATGTATGTTGAGCATAGGAGAGAGAACGAGATAGCGATAAGAGCGCGCGCACCATTGCTCCCACGTGACCACCCTATCTCTGTCTCGCTCTCTCCTTCGCTCAGTATGTACATTCAAGCGACCACGGGGCTCTGCTTTTCTTTTGTTTTCTTTCAGTATAGTGTATCGTTGTGTCGGTAATATTCGTTCTTAATATGTGAGAAGAAGAATAAAAATGGACAATTTATTAAATAATAAAAAAAAAAAAACGAGTGATAGTGACAGTGATGAAGAATGCAAACGTGAATTAAATAAACTAATAGAAAAAGCAAAATCTAATATAATCCCGCAAAATTAAAAAATTTAATAATAAGTGATTTTAAAGTGATAATTTTTTAGTTTATAATTTTGTTTGTGATTTAGATAAATGATTTAAAAGTTTTTTGTGTGAAGAAATTAAATTTAAAATATTTAAAAAAGTTACTGTTTTTTCATGTTAAATAAGAGACTAAAATTCATTGATTATACAAAAAATGTGTTAAACAAATATAGTATTGTTATGATAAAAATAACATAAGAAAGTATTTATATTAATTATAATAGTATTAATATTATTAATAAGCCTTCAAATCTTATAAAAAAAACTTTTGTTAAAAATATTATTCTGTATAAATATTTAATAAATATACTCAAGAAATTTATATTTTCTTAATAAATAATAATTGTTCAAGAATTAATTTTATTTTTAAATATTAATCCATTTACTATTTTTTTTAATTTCATAATTTATATTTATATTTACATTATGTTGTCTGTCACTTTTTGACACTACTACATGTACATGTACGCGTGTGTGTAGAAAATGCGCATGCGTTAGCAGACGATATCTGTAGTTTACGAACTGTCAGTACGGGTTCGAAATTGCATTTAATTGATATGCAACAAAATAAAATTAATTATTCTGTTAACTAAGTAAGAGTCTTCGTACGGGTTACAAGGCTGAAAAATTTTTTAAGCACCATGAGTGAACCTCGCGTCATTAAAGCTTTCGGCTCATATTTTGTGGATGGATAGAGGCGCCTTAGTCGCTCGCTGCGCTCGCGACTGCGGCCCTACTATCCATCCACAACATATTTTGCCTCAAGCTGTAATGACGCGAGGCTCGCACAAGGTACATAAATAACTATTTCAGCCTACTAACCCGTACGGCGACTCTTACCTACGGAGCATCGTCAGCGTGTAAATGGTTTCCATACGCGCAAGCGCCTTCTCGATCGTATTAACATTTTTCTATACGTCCTTCTAGGCTGTATAGACATTCTATACGTCCTTTTAGGCTGTATATGTGCCAGGAGAAAAAAAAGTTAACAGCGCCACTGCTATGTATTTGTCGCTTCATATAGCCTAGCATGTGAGTCTTCATCGAAACTTATATTTTCGAAACGCGTAATAAGACTTATGTATGTTGAGCGAAGGAGAGAGAACGAGATAGCGATAAGAGCGCGCGCACCATTGCTCCCACGTGACCACCCTATCTCTGTCTCGCTCTCTCCTTCGCTCAGTATGTACATTCAAGCGACCACGGGGCTCTGCTTTTCTTTTGTTTTCTTTCAGTATAGTGTATCGTTGGTCGGTAATATTCGTTCTTAATATGTGAGAAGAAGAATAAAAATGGACAATTTATTAAATAATGAAAATAAGACGAGTGATAGTGACAGTGATGAAGAATGCAAACGTGAATTAAATAAACTAATAGAAAAAGCAAAATCTAATATAATCCCGCAAAATTTAAAAATTTAATAATAAGTGATTTTAAAGTGATAATTTTTAAGTTTATAATTTTGTTTGTGATTTAGATAAATGATTTAAAAGTTTTTTGTGTGAAGAAATTAAATTTAAAATATTTAAAAAAGTTACTGTTTTTTCATGTTAAATAAGAGACTAAAATTCATTGATTATACAAAAAATGTGTTAAACAAATATAGTATTGTTATGATAAAAATAACATAAGAAAGTATTTATATTAATTATAATAGTATTAATATTATTAATAAGCCTACAAATCTTATAAAAAAAACTTTTGTTAAAAATATTATTCTGTATAAATATTTAATAAATATACTCAAGAAATTTATATTTTTTAATAAATAATAATTGTTCAAGAATTAATTTTATTTTTAAATATTAATCCATTTACTATTTTTTTTAATTTCATAATTTATATTTATATTTACATTATGTTGTCTGTCACTTTTTGACACTACTACATGTACATGTACGCGTGTGTGTACAAAATGCGCATGCGTTAGCAGACGATATCTGTAGTTTACGAACTGTCAGTACGGGTTCGAAATTGCATTTAATTGATATGCAACAAAATAAAATTAATTATTCTGTTAACTAAGTAAGAGTCTTCGTACGGGTTACAAGGCTGAAAAATTTTTTAAGCACCATGAGTGAACCTCGCGTCATTAAAGCTTTCGGCTCATATTTTGTGGATGGATAGAGGCGCCTTAGTCGCTCGCTGCGCTCGCGACTGCGGCCCTACTATCCATCCACAACATATTTTGCCTCAAGCTGTAATGACGCGAGGCTCGCACAAGGTACATAAATAACTAATACATCACGCAATTGCAATCGTAATTCTTCCTTTCTTTCTCTTTTTCGGCGATGCGAATTTTTTTATAGTTTAAAGGTGATTTATATATATATATATATATATATATATATATATATATATATATATATATATATATATATATATATATATATATTGAACGAAATCGATAAAATTTTATTTTCAAAATATAACGCTTAATTATGGGATTTGCTTTGCTAATTTACGGGTTAAAAGTTTATAATTTAAGTTTGGTAATCTATATTTGATAACATACTCAAAATAACGATATACTTAGTGATAAAATTTGAAAATTTGGATAAATTAATGGTCTTATGTAATGCTAAACAATAAATTAACGGAAAAAAATTGACGATAATATTTTAATAGACTTATTAAAATGATTTATAATATAAGCGTAGAGTATAATAACAATCTATTGTTTTTGTACAGTTTTAAACTTTTAATTAACAGCGTCTTTAACGAATAAAAATAATTAATGTTTCGTTTTTTTCTTTCAACAAAATCAAGCATCGAAAAATTTTTCAGTTAAAAAAATTTCGTAACGTCGTAACGCGGCGGCAAAACAAACTTTATATCTCGAAAAATGCAAGTAAACGAAAAACTTGAACGTTATTTCGACATACGAGATAATTTAACATAAATAATTACTTAAAGACAATGCTCGCATAGAAAACACATATCCTAAAGACAATAAGAAGAGAAGGTGTATATGCGAAAATCATCCGAGCTACGCGCATATACATATAACCGTATGCTCAATAAAATATAAATCCCATTTACGTTAATTCGTATTCAAACGAGGATCTCGCTCGCGGACAAAAGCGAAAGTTAGCTCGCGCAGCATCGCGAGAACATATCCACACATACTCACACCCACAAGTATGTGTGGATACGTATACGAGACCAAGCGCGCAAACTCTCTGGGTCTCGAATCGGAAGCGGAGACTCGGTCGTAAGAGAGAAAGAGAAAGAGAGAGAGAGAGAGAGAGAGAGAGATAGGAAGCCGGTGCACACAAGCTACGATTTTCTCAAAGTACGAGTGTATACACATGTATGTACATGCATGTGTACATTGTAGACATGTGGAGAGGAAACTCGCGAAGGCCGCAGAGCTCGAGCTTACGTGTGTAAATTAAATACGAGCTAGAGGTAGAGGCTAAAGTAGCTAAGTCTCTCGACACTCGGTTTGCGTCATCACGGATCTAAGAGAGTTTCCTCTCTGCCTCTCTTTCTCACCACGGAGAGAGAGGAAAATCGCGGGCAGCGTTCTCTTATCTCCTCCGCTTCAACGAGGTTATAATAGCGTACAATACGTGCACGTAAAGCCGTTTTCGATGCGATTCCTCACCGAGCTCACCCATGATATCGGTTCGCTCTCTCTCTCTCTCTCTCTCTCTCTGCGCAATTAAACTCTCTCGCGATGTACACGTATCTCTCTTCTTTCTCTCTCTCTCTCTCTCTCTCTCTCTCTCTCTCTCTTTCTAGCGATGGCACGCTTATGTAAGCGCATTATATTAGAGAGGCGAGCGCGCGAGAGGGTAAAGAGCACACGAGGCGTGTGTGTAAAAGTCGAACGAAACACAAAGCCGCACCGCCGCGGCGCATAGTTCTCGATGCCTCACGGAGACTCCGTGTGTCGTTGCTCAATTTCTTGCTCCTCTCGACTATATATGTATATAGCTTTTAATGCTGGCTGCTGCTGCTGCTGCTTTTGCAGCAGCGGTATTTTGCATGTGCATATATATATATATATCGACTGGCGTTTTAATAATAATAAAAGGATCTTTATTATTAAGTATAGAGACGAAGAAGAAAAAGAAGGTGGATAAGGAGGAGGAGGAGGAAGGAGCGTTTGTCTTATCCGCGCGCTCGGCGATGGCTGGGGTTTCGCAACCGACGAGCGTTTCTGTCTGTCGCAACGTGTAAACCCGAGGCTCGGAAACTTTTCCAGAGATGCTGCGCTCGCGTATATACACACATAGGCAGAGAAAGAGAGAGAGAGAGAGAGTGAGAGAGAGACTTCTCATCTTTTTCTTCTCGTACGAAGCGCGGTAGGACAGCAAAGTCTTCGACGTAGAGTAAGAGGCGCTCGATAGAAATGGAAAAGCGTGCTTAAGTAATTCGCGCGGATCGTGCGCGCTTACTACTCGCTTCCTTCTCGTCTATCCTCGTATAATACCTCTCACTTTGTACGGAGAAAAGCCGAAGCGCGATTCTCTTCCTCTTGAAAAAAAAAAAAAAAAAAAAAAACAGCGAGCCCGGCTGGCACTCCTAAACTCTAAACCTTTTCCAAGGTGAACGGAGGAGAGAATCGGCAGCTCCCTATATGAACAAATAAACGATCCTCTCGCGCGCTTACTTTCGCATACTCTACGGAGGAGGAGGAGGAGGAGGAGGAGGAGGAGGAGGAGGAGGAGAAGAGAGAGAGGACTCGACCTCTCGGGGCCGCGGATGACTCTTTCCGCGTACGTTGGATTAGAATGTGTGCCGCGGCGATCTTTCTCTATGCCGTTCATATACAATGCTCTCCCTGCGATGCATCGCGAGTCGCGATTTTTCGAAATTTTCTTTTTGAAAATATTCAAAAATTAGTTAATTAACGCGGTTAGTTTAATTGGTTAAAGATGCATTATTGCACGTAGATTTAATGAAACGATGGTGAAATGAATAGCGATAAATATTTGAACGTTAATTTTCAAATCTTTTAAACTGAAATAAAGTGATTAATTATTTTAAGCGATCGCCGATATCGAATTTGAAAATTAATTTTTCATCGACATTTTCATGTAAATTAAAAAATCATTATATGCTTTTTTATAAAGAGTTATCTGTAGGTAATATTTATTTCGTCTTTCAAAATTTCATACTCCTAATTTCTGAAATTATGAGCGAATGATTTATCAGCTTATGGTTACACACACACACACACATACAGACATATATATATATATATATATATATATATATATATATATATATATATATATAATTAACTATTTACTTAAAGAATATTTGATAAAATTACATAAGAGTATTGGCGATCAATCGGTGAGATGAGTAATTTTAACATCAACGGAGTTGAGAGCAATTATTTTACCTCGTTTTATCGAAACGCGCGCCTCTTTTCGTATAAATTCAAATAAAATAACAATGTTATACAATATAACATTTTAAAACTAAAAATATCAGTTTCCAAAATAAAGTAAAGAAAAAACAATTATTTTTATTAAAGAATTAATAAAATATTGATTAGCAAGTTATCATTAAAAAAGTGATAAATTTTTAGGATTAAATTAATCTCGGGTCCCGATTCTTCGCGACTCGCTCTTTAAACTCGCGAGCGATTTTCGCGCTACCTGAACTCGTGAACTTTGGCAACTATTTTTCTATCCTCTTTATTACAGAACAAGCAGTTCGTGCGAACTCCGAGCGCTCGATAAAGGAAAAGGAGAAATTATCTCAATTATCTCTCTTACTCTCTTATTCTCTTATTCTCTGTCTGTCTCTCTCTCTCTCTTTCTCTCTCTCTCTCTCGCTCTCTCTCTCTCTCTCTCCCATGCGAGCTTGATAGATGTATATATGCATTTCAGTGGAATAATGGAATCCCATTGTGCGCCCCGAGATTTTATTTCGCAATTTGGGGGATTCAACGTGTATGAGAGCGAGAGAGCGAGAAAGAGAGAGAGAGAGAGAGAGAGAGAGAGAGAAAGAGAGAGAGAGAGAAAGGCTTGGTTCGTTTCACGCGCGCTAACGCTTGTGAAATATTGTATCGTTTGCTTTTATGATTTGTAAGATTTTGAATTATTCTTATTAGAGGGAACACTTATAAGGATTCAATTTTTAGGTTCTGAAATATTGTTAACGTATATATCGATTGCATTTTTTTTTCTTTCCAATTTTTATAGATAAAATAAACGATTGTGATAAATTTGCTATGTTTTCATGAGGCATTGACAATTTACGAATCCTGATGGGCTTCTTCAATAGGTAAGATCGTTATCCAATTTTTATTTATTAAAGACGTTGAAAATTTGCATTTATTCATTGTGCATTACAGTATATTGAATGTCGTTAGAAATATTAAAAATTAATAAATCGATTTCAAATAATAATTGGAAATATAAATTTATCTTTGAAGATGTTCTAATTTTGTCAGTAATATCAATATCCAAGAATAAACTATGAATGAAATTATCAAAAATTACGTGTCAATTACATTGATAATAATGATAATAAAAAAAAAAATGTAATATCATTTATAGAAATGAACAGTAATAACGTAAGCGCGGTCACTTCGCGTAACAACATTTTTCCATCAATATTTATCAGCTTCCGCGTTTCCAGTTCAACCTTCAAAAATTAAAAATAGAAATCGGCATTTTTATGTTTACTTTTGGTCGCAGTAAACGCGTTATTTTTCTAGATCTTTTAGTTCCCTGGGAAAATAATGTCGAGCATACATATATAAAAACAATTTAAAAAATCGTTCGTCGCGTGTTAAGATACAACGGCGATACAATACGCGCGCACACACACGCGCGTTTACTTCTTCCGTTAGCCATACATACATATATGTGCAGTATAGTGCAGCGATAAAGTATAGTCGCGACTCGCGAAGGTTTCTATCTCTCTCTCTCTCTCTCTCTCTCTCTCTCTTGTCGTTCCGTTCGTGTCTCCGTGGCCGCAGCAGTCGCTCTATCTCACCTTCGGGGAACCGGTTACGGAAGTGCTTGGCATTTCCGCGATGTTGATATCTGCGCCCGATAAGAACCGCTCTCTCTCGATTCCTTTTCTTTCTCTTTCTCGTATGAGCGAGACTCGCGCGCGCTTAACGGATCTGTCGCTCGTTCGTCTGCTTTTTTATTTGTTTTCGTTGCTTCGCGGCGCTGCTTTTTTTTCTTTGCCACTTTTTTTTTCTTCCTCTTTCGCTCTGCTTCTCGTCTCGTTGTTCTACCGTTGGATAAGAGACCTAGATGAACGTCTTATACGAACGTCTTCATATAAGTGGAAGACTCAGCGTATTAGAATGAAAAGCCGTAGATGTGTCGTGGGGTAACGAGATGGAGTAACGTTTGTTGACTGGGGCTTACGACGACTTCTGAGTTCTTTCTGCGTATAGTATATCTCTTAACCATCGTTATATATCCACAAATACACACAAACACACACAAACACATATACACCCACACATATGTGTATATATATATATATATATATATATTTCAAAGTTATAATAAATTAGTCTCGTATTTTATAATCTTGATTCGTATAAATTTGTAAATGAAAATTCTCCGACTGATTAATAAGATTTTAACGAAATTTTGCTAATTAAACGCATCGATTTAACAAGATTGAGATCTTTTTATTTTAATCGAAAGCGTGATATCGAAGATATTTTCTTTATGTCAATTAAAATCCGAGTTTAGCGAGAGCCTTTGACCTAATTGAGATTCCGAGAATATCTAAAATCAAACTGCTTTTTATCGTTAAGCAAAATCTTACATTGGAAAAATTTTACGCGCGATGCGTACTATTCGATCTATTCCACGAGATAAGAATTTGTCCATAAATATAATTTAATAAGTTTACCAAAGAAAATTAATCGCGTAATTCTTTACAAAAGTATTTGTATAATTTACAACGTTAATAATAAATAAACAAAGAGTGAATGATTTCAAAAGTATACGTACGTCTTCATAATCGACTAAGAAAAATAAAAAAAAATAAAAAAATAAAAAAATCAAATAAATATATGAATAAATAAAACGTACAAAGAAGGTGAGCTGTACTCGTAAGAGCAAAGAACAGCTCGCATAAAAGTGTCGTTAGCATATGAAGTTCGAGAACGCTTAGGTCGTGTCGCGAGTTCGCGCGAACAAAAGACGCGCAGAAACGCAGATGTACGTATGCGCAATAGACTAGATGAAATTTTAAATATATATCTAGGCGGTCTTTGGAGTTTTAACATTTAACGACGATGAACGATTTTACTTAATCGATGGTAATATTTAATTAAAAAAAAAAAAAAAAAAAAAAAAAAAAAAGTTCGGAAGGCTTTGAGAGCCGATAGATATTTCAAATTACGGCTTTGTTATCTCGATCGTTATAAAATCAATTGTGTAACTTTGGCTTTAAATAAATAATTAAATACTAAAAGAACCTATAGTCGGCAAATATTTTTTCCGACATATCACTATAATCGAGGAACGATGACTCGAAGCATTCCATGGAAACGTCATTATCCGCATATCATTCATTAGGACAAAATCCAATCTTAATTTCCGTTCTTCTAATAGGCAGATGGAAAATACACAGCCTGAATAAGTCAGCGAAGTGTGTATATACAACACCGATCGGCGATTGTTGTGTTGCGACAACAGTGCGTGTCGCCATCGTGTTTATTACAATGTGCACCGCGACACTTTCTATCTTTCTCTTTCTCTCTCTCTCTCTCTCTCTCTCTCTCTCTCTCTCTCTCTTAGTTGTACGTTTGCGCGCATAAGATAGCTCGATCGGCGTTATCGCTTGCAGCTGCTATTTATGTATGTATACATGTACACGAGTATGTGAGTAAGTGTGGGCAAGCTTAATATGCATATTGTTCAAAGAGTGTACCGATAAAAATTTAAATGGAGCCATTAGCGGCTCGCGGCCTCGAGGCAATTTCGTATACGTATCGCTGGCTTCGGTGCTGCAACGTTTGGAGATGACGAACGAATCCAAGAGAGTAAAACAGGTGATGCGAGTTGGTTTGGTTGAATTGGTGATTGGATTCGGATTGTGTTGATGTAACGATTCTTGCGATGTCTTTGAGATTGAGATGTGATTTTTTATACGTCTTAAAATAGCTAGGTCATGAAAAATAAAACTTATAAAAGCTTGAAAAACATTATTTTAAAATTTTATTTTTTTTTTTTTATTATAGCTCCTGTCAATCTACAATAAATTTTTTGTCTACAACTTCTCGTTGACTAATTAAAGCAGCAATAAATTTGAATAAAATTAAAAAATATATGTTATTAATGATTGGTAAAATGATTATAAAGTAAAATATTATGAACTAAACAATTTTTAATCATTTAAAATGATCAAAAAACATTCGATCCACTTTATTATTACCAAAAACATCGATTAAATTCTAAATTGATTTATTAATCCGCAAACCGATGAAAAATCGTTAAGGTTTGATTGATTTACAGATCGTTGTTAATTACCGGAGTAATAGTCAAGTGACAACGAATCAGACTCGCTTAAGTTATTTAGAAACAAGCGTTAATTCGCCTATTTGCAACGGCCAAGCAATTAATGCGATCGAAGTAAAAAACAAAAAAAAAAAAAAAAAACAAAAAAAAAACAAAAAAAAAATTAACGCATAAAAAGTCAAGGAAACACATGTAGCAACGAACACTTAAGTTGCCTGAAACAAATTAAAATGCCAGAAATACCGCGACACATACCGATGCGCATATAAAACGTTGCTGGCAATTAAAAGACCATTCGAAATAATCTAAAACCGAGCGGCAGTACTCGGGGCATCATTAATGACGCTTAGAACAAACAAACAAAGCACCGGCGCTCGAAAATTTTAACAGCGCGAAGGCATCGTCTTCGGTCTCGGAATCGAACGCCTACGATGTATGCATAATCGAACAAATACCTTATAAACTTACAGAATGGGAAAAAACACCAAGCTCGAAAATTACGAAATCGCGAAAGATTCGCGAAAAAGAAAAAGTCCCGCGAGCGTTGTGTTGTTGTTGCGCCGTGTACACCGAGAACATCGAGTGCAATAATTTACGATACCTATTAACGACGTATACACGTATAAACCCATCACCGAGAAGAAGAAGAAGAAGGAGAAGAAGAAGAAGAAGAAGAAGAAGACGAAGAAAAAGCCTCTCTGTTTTACACATTAAGCGCAACCGAAGAACCGGGTGAGAGTAACATCGGACGAACTTTTCCGCTATTCTTTCGCGGAGAGCTTAGAGAGACATAATCGACACATACATACATACATACATACCAATAGTTTAAAAAGGAGAAGAAGAAGAAGAAGAAGAAGAAGCGACGGCACCTTGACTAAAAGAAAAAAAAATCCCGGAGATATTACGAAACATATACGCCATACACATAACATAACAGCGAGGGAGCGAAAAAAGAAACGAATGTGTAAGCACAACGTGTGTGTATGTATGTACAGGTTCGTGTGCAGGCTTAGGTCGGCAGCAGTCGGGTTGGCCGCGTGCCCTCTTGCGATTACGCCGATGGTCCTCTCACCTCTCTCGTCGGTCCGTAAGGCCAAAAGACGCCCGTATATACTCTTTACATGGGTGGGGGCCACGGAGCCGAGAGAGAGATAGAGATGCAGAGATGGTACTTTTAGCAACTCCTGCACTTCCCTCTCTTTCTCTTAAGAGACTCAGAGAGGGGGAGAGAGAGAAGAAGAGAAAGATCGTCCCGGATGTACAGTCGCGAGCATGAACCGCAGCATCATTACATGGCATTCTTGCCTCCCGGCTTCTCCCTTTTTCTCTCTCCCTCTTACTCTCTCTCTCTCTCTCTCTCTCTCTCTCTCTCTCTCTCTCTCTCTTCTTACCCATCTTCTTCTTTTTCTTCTTCTTTCTTTTTTAGTTCTTATTCCTCTCCGAATGCGCCATCGGCATGTGTGTAAGTATGCGTGTATACACGCATACCTAATACGGGAGAGAAAGAGCAGATATATCTCATGATGCGATGGCGTAACTCGCGCGCGACACCTATAGATATATGTAAAATGCACGTGCATGTACGAGAGTCTCGTTGCATACACACATATACATATAAATGCTCTCGAGTCTGTATGAGGAGGTTTAACTTTTCTCTCTCTCTCTCTCTCTCTCTCTCTCTCTCTCTCTCTTGCACTCCGGTACTCGACAAGTTATACACACGTACGTACGTTATGTTATAAGAAAGCGGCGGCAAGGCTCCGTGTACGCACTTAAACGTATATAAACACGTACACACACACATAAAATTTAAAGGCGTGTCGCAACGCGGAGAGCAATCGAAAGGGGGGCCCTTTTCTCTTCCTCCACCTCCTCCTCCTCGTGGTGCACGTGTTCACGCGGCACCTCTTACTTCTTCTTTCACCTTCATTCTGTCTTTATGTCTGTCTCTTTCTCTCTCTCTCTCTCTCTCTTGAGCATGCCAGAAATGAAGAGTCGAAGAAGAAGGTGAGGCCCTCGTAAAAAATATGCGAAAGAGAGAGAGAGAGAGACTGGAAAGTGCATGCAACCTTTCGCCGAGGTTCGTCGGGATTCACCTATCGCTCCTCCTAGTGTTCTCTCTTTGCATTTATAAATACATTTATACACGTACCCACGTGCGCGTGCACTTGTCGTGTGCGAGGATATCTCCTTTATCTACGAATCGTCGTCGTCGTCGACATCGTTTCGCAATAATCGACAGAGACGACGTGCCGCGATTCTTTGTTGCACGAGAGAGGCTAAAATTCTATCGAAGAACCATGAGAGCGAAAGAGAGAGAGAGAGAGAAAAGAGAGTTCAACTCTTCAACTTCTCTTATTCTTCTGGCGCAATAGGCCAATCGCTTGACATTAGGAAATTCAAGCGTCCCGCGAAAAGCTCCCGCTTATTTTCGAACGAGCAAAAAAGATTAAGAGAAATAGGCTTTTGTGCGATCTTTTTAACCGTTCGTGACGTTGTAATCGTACCGTTTTATGGATGATTTTGTCCCGAGTTAATAAAATGCATCTTTTAACTCAACAGCTCTCTCTCTCTCTCTCTCTCTCTTCTCTTCTCTCTTTCTCTTGAGCTCTATAGGTAATGAGACTAGGAAGAAATTGAAAGTTTTTTTGTTTCGAAGCACTCGGTGTGGATATCTGCAAGTTTATAAATGCTTTTTTTTCTTTCACTGCTTATAGGCTCTTTTGCGTGCGCGCAGATGATGATAACAGGATTTTCAAGTTACGCAAAACGCTGTATAACTCTTGAATAATATCGATGTGTGTTTTTTTTCTTTTTATCTTCTGTCATTAACGCATGATTTTATACATACAAATGAATATTTATGCATCTATAAAAACGGGACAAATTACATAGATTATAAGTATCGAACTTGTTTTTGGAAAACGAATGGGCATTCGATGAATATGTGTAATTTGTGTGTGTGTGTGTATATATATATATATATATGCATACGAGTATAGCGTGAGATCAGCGTGAAAATGATATTGAGTCTTAAATTACCAAATGATATATTAAATTTATATAAATTATCGGAGATGAGGCTTTGTTATGATAAAGCGCTTGAAAATTTTATACTGCAATAATAATGATTAATTAGATAATCTACAGTCTCCTGATACAACTTATTGTTTTATTTCGTCGTTGTGTCGACGATCGCACACGGGAAATAGATAAATTTCTGATAATCGTTACGGGTTTTCAGGAAGCACAGTTACCATATCGCGACTTGTAAAAAAAAAAAAAAGAAAGAAAGAAAGAAATAAAGAAAAAAGAAAAAAAATTTTTCCTCAATTTATTTGTATTTTATTATTTTCATTCGCTTCGAATATGTATATACACAACGAAGAAAAATAAAACTATTCGGCCATAAAAATAATAACCCGTTTTTAAAACGAAATGCAAATTCGATATAATGCAAAGATTACGAATTATATAATATTTTTTTTTGTCTTTTTTTTTTTTTTTTTTTCTCATTTGTTTCTTGGAGAAGAAGCTATTACCGATTTCTCTTTATCTTATTATTTACGATTCATCATTTTTTGGCAGCGCGATTACTTCATAATAGTTTTTCGATTATGAATTTCGATAATGTAAACAAAGAACTCGGAATTTCAATTTTTCTTCTCTTCACCATTTAATCGTTAAATTTTTACAAGATACAATTTAACGATACTAAATTTTTGTACGAGAGGCCCGAACCTATTGATTTTGTTTAAAGTTTGTTATCAAACGAAAATTTTACTGCGGCTGTTTCATTGCCGTAAGAAGCGTTTAAAATCAAAGACCGTGCGGCTGATTTATGTAATTGCTTAAAAATATTACGTTAATCCTTTATAATTAAATATTAAACATGAGCAGTATAGTAGTTGTGTAGTAGCAAGGGGTAAATAAATAAAATTTAATTGGAATATTGCCAATAAAACTTTATGTTTATCTTTTCATATCAATACGGTACTTTCCTTTTTCTTAAGCAAATAAAACGATAATCTTATTCCAATATTAAAATCATTCTTCGAATCTTTAATTTTCGTGCTTGTCCGCGTTCTAACACGATGAAAATGACGAAAAATTTGGCTCGACGAAATTCTAGCGAATGAAAAGAAATGAAAAAGACGCACTCGTTCGTAAGAAAATCGCGTCCTGAAAAAAAAAAAAAAAAAAAAAAAAAAAAAAAATTCCAAGATAACAATCGGCTTAATTTGTGGAAAGCGTCGAATGGCCCGAAGGTATACGCGCGTCCGAGAGGGAAGAAGAAAACGGGAAGAGAGCTCTTTTTGAAGAAGAAAAGAGGTCGAGCCGCCACGACTTTGTATACATCTCGTTTACCTGTCTCCTCTCTCTTTTTCTCTCTCTCGTTTTTCCGGGATACACACTACTGCGAAAGGACACCCGGGGCGACCGGGTGCCTTTCGCGCTTCCATACGCACGTACACGCAAATATGTATATATACATATATATATATATATATATATATATATGAACGCATGGCGCAACAACTCTGGGAGGCATGCACATGCACATAAATCGCGTGATGCAACCCGCGCACAAATGCTAAGAGAGAAAAAGAGAGAGATAGAGAGAGAGAGAGAGAGAGAGAGAGATCCTCGCCCTTTTCTTCTCCTCCTTTCGCGGTGTGAGTACACGTACATATGTACGTACGGAGATCGACGTACGGATCGAGCTCTCTCGTATTATCTTTTCCTCCGGTGCACCGGCCTCGCGCTCTTGCGACACACACGTACACACATACACGCACAGAGGCGTGCGCGTGCGCGCTCCTCGACGGCTTCGTACAAAGAGAAAGAAGGACGGTTACGTGCGTATATACGCTCGCGCGGCCACGGAGCGGTACCGCAGAGAGGCTGCGCCGCCACGAAACCGGGTTCAAATAAGGTTACAACTCCTCGCGGCCGCGAAGAGTCGCCGAGTAAGAAAGAGAAAGAGAGAGAGAGAGAGAGTGAGAGAGAGTGAACGAGAGAGACAGATGAAAACGATCGGCTGCAACTCAACACTGACGCAAGAAGCTTCGCCGTCGGTTAAAACTTTATCGCGCTTGCTTTCACGAGAGGGAGCGAGCGAGAGAGAAAAAGAGAAAGAGCGAGAGGAACTTCGCGTTTTATAATTGCAACCGCGCGATGACTGTTGCTTCTGCTTCTGCAGTTGATGCTGGTTGTTGTACCTCGATTCCTTCTCCGACGAATGCAGGTGAACGTTAAAAGCCTATCTAAGTCTATTGATCGAAGCGTTCGATGCCGATACGTTTTGTCTTATTATACAATGATGAGATGTTTACATAAAACTAACTAACGATCGGGTATTTAAATTTATTGATAACGTATTTTAAATAACGTTTTGACCCACACAATACTATCTTAATTGTTTGTAATTGCGCGATACGTTTTTTCAATTTTTTTTTTAAATTTTTGATCAACGGTTGTAATTATGTAACTTTATTATTTCTTTATCGATAATAAACCTTTCCTTTCACTTAAAACTTTGATTAAATTTTAAAGCGCTGTTTTCCAAGAAAAAAAAAGTATAATTTAGGTTATTTTAGAACGTCTGACTCATCTTTAAATAAATTTCTACAATTAATGAGCAGCAGCAGCAGCAGCAGCAGCTCGATGAAAAAACAAAAAAGAAAAAGCTTTTACGAGGGTACGAGAAGAACGTTTAAATAAAATAGCGATAAATTTTAACGAGCAATTATACGATCAAATTATTCGGTAAATCGTCGAGAGAGAACGATTATTATAAACATATGTAATAATATGACACCTTTTGACGTTATGCTTCTGCGCATTCAAGATGTAAAACGTTAAAAAAAGAAAAGAATAAAACGATAACACCGGCTTACAAAAGCGATGAATTAAAGGGAAGCGGTAGCGCAAAATAACATAAATACCTAAAAATACGATGTGTTAAGTTGACACGAAAATGCCATCCTCGCACGGTTCTCGTGACGTTATAAACGGCATCGAAAATTTCACGTTGACATATAACCTACACCTCCTTTCTCTCTCTCTCTCTCTCTCTCTCTTTCTTATTATCGATGGTTGGCAATTATCGAGCAAATACATGACATCGAGGTAGCAATAACGGCGCAACGCACCTCCCTATCGATGCGTTTAAACTTTTGCGTGTGTACACACACACACACACACACGCACGCGCACACACACACACATATATATATATATATATGTATATTCGCGCGAGACGAAAGTAGCCTTATTGAATGAAAAAGTGATAATGATCACGTTTGCAGATCGCTAATCACTGTATTTTGGCTGATCGGCACGAAAAGAAAAAGAAAACAAAATGAAAAGAAGAAAGAAAGAAAGAAAGAAAGGAAAGAGATCCTCTTTGCTGAGACTTTCAAAGTATATATTACGATACAGGTGGTTTCTCTCGTCGTCCTTTCCTCCGCTTCTCTCTCACTCTCTCTCTCTCTCTCTCTTTCTCTCTCCATTCCATGCCTCGCTTTCTCTCCATCCATCTTTCGTCGTGCGCCGTTTCACGTTTACCATCGAAACCCGCAAGATTGCGGAGGGTATTACGGATTCTGGCACTTGTCCGCATCCTTAAAAATCGCCTCTTTTTTAAACAGCTGCGCTTTTCTCCCTTCTCTTTCTTCTCCTTCACCGCTTTTTCTTCTTCCCTTCGCCGGGGCCAGTCTCGATCCGGTCCCACAGAGACGCCTCACGCGAGAACGAGTACGACGCGTATCGGAGAAAGAGAGAGAGAGAGAGAGAGAGAGAGAGAGAGAGAGAGAGGGAAAGATGCACTATAAAGCACGGACGTATTATGTAGCATATACGTGGAGGCAAGCGCTTCCCGGGCAACAAGTGTGAGAGAATCGGTTCTTCCTCGTGCGGGCGACGATCGTCCCCGACCCTAGTTTTCACTCCCGCTGTACTCTCAGCCGTCGTTTCTCTTCGACTTCTTTTTCTCTCTCTCGCGGTGCGTCTTCTTCCTACTCGATATTGCTACCGTATATACCGCAAGCTGCAAGACGACTTTTTCTCGAAACGCAAAGGCTCCCCTAGCAAGATTATAAACTCCCGTGATCCCCTCGACCGATGTTAAAGACGCGCGCGCGTAAATATACGGAAATTTGTAAATACGTGTCCTATTTTGTCACCTCCTATTTGGACAGATTTCTCGCTTTTATCTTTTTTCTCTGGTCAGGGAGAGCTTAATGTTTGTGTATCTACGCTTCCTACGCAAACAAGTGGGGAGAGGGTGAAAGGAAAGGAGATTGGATAACAGGTGGAACGGCACGAAAGTAAACTCGAAGCCGCGGTGAGAATAATCGATCTCGAGAGGAAGCTCGCTCGTAGCGTCGTCGCGTGAGAACGGCCCGCGGTTTGATTTTGTAATTAGTCTGCTTAATAGGACGGGTCATTTATCCCTCTCGAATTTTCTCGTACACACACACACACACACGCACATACCTACGTGGCAATAACGCTCTCGAGTAAGTATGGTTTTTATGGTTTGGCGCATTTTGTAAAGTTAACGCGTTGATTCGTGTATGTACTATTTAGACTTTTCTCAGCTTTCTTACAAGTATGTATACGTATTAATTAAGGAATGCTTGGTCGATTTCGTTAACACCTGAGAATGAAACCTTGCGATTGAGAAACGTACGTTCTGGTTTAACTGTTTAATCGTTGGAATAAAAAAAAAAAGGATACAAGGCTATGATGAGAACGATTAAAATTTTTGTTAAAAAATTGCAGTTATATTACTAGACCGGCGATTTTTCAAATTTTCACATCCGTTGAAAAAATTAAAGAAAAAAAAGGTCGTTTATATATAATAATTAATGCTTTAAAATAATCGGATGAAAAGGTTAAACGACGACTGTGTGTTGGATAAATAATACGACTGCAAACTCTCAAAGATGACGAAAATTTCTAAGATTAAAAAAAGCCGATTAATCGCAGTAAAAATGCCCGAGGAAAGAGGCGTACAATCGGCATGTTCAATAACACTCGAATTATTATCGCATCGTAAAGGCTTTCTCTCTATCTTTCACTCTGGCGAGTCATTCGAGCAAGTTTCACCGGTTCTCCTATATGTGCAGTCGAGAGTGCGCGAGCGTAAGCATTACGGCACGCATTTGTGCGCAAGTTACGCATGCGCTTGCCCATGTATAAATATATATATATGTGTGTGTGTGTATGTGTATGTGTGTGTGTAATAAAGAGAAAAAAAGATAAAGGAAACGGAGCGTCTGCAAGCGCGATGACCGCGAGTCCGAGTTCTGATGCAATCGTCGCAGGTATACATATATACGTACATGTACAGTACATCGCGATTGCGCGATAATCCGCGGTGTTGATTCGCTAATTAGCCGCGAAGACGCGCGGGTGCTATTTTCGAAAAGCTATCGTTATTATCGTCGCTAAAGTTCCGAACGAAGAATTATTTTTTTTATTTTTTTTATTTTTTTTATTTTTTTTTTTTTTTGTATCTTCGACGTTGGATGCAATCCATTATCTTTCACTTGCTGCATTATTTTTTTTCACCGCGGTGTACGAACTTACATCCGCGCTTTTCGCAAATTGGGTTAATAAAATGTAATTGCTCGATAATTGATGCGGCTAAAAATTACCCGAGCGTTTAACGCGAACCGACGAATTCCGGGAAAGGTGCGAGTATAAATGAATGCGGAGTCGTCGTTGACTATTTCTCCCTCCGGACGGCGATCATTGCATTTGCGCGCGTAGAAAAAAATAATAAAATTGAGCGAAGAGTAAGTGGATTTTGCGGGTTAAACGAATTTGGCGTCGAGCGTTGCGACTGCGCTGCTTCTGCTGCTGCTGTTGCTGCTGCTGTTGCTGCACAGCCGTTGCTTTTTCATCCGAGTCGAGTCATTTGTCTTGTTGGGAGGATTCATACGAGAAGGCGCAAGCATGAATTATGCGAGAAGTGCGAGATATTAAATAAAGCTTTGTTACCAGTACGTCGCTGCGTGGGTGCATGTCTAAATATATACCGCATCATTGTATCCTTTGAGGTTATTTAATTTTTTTCGTTCGCTTAATTCTTGCGACCCTTAACTTTCAACTCTCGTATTTTATAATTGTTTTTTTCTTTTTCTTTTTTTTTATTTTTATTTTTATTTTTTGTTTTAAACACGCCCGTGTTATGAGTAATTGGCGACTTGTCTCTTGTTGAATTGTTTAATCCACTTTTGCATATAATGCCGTAAGAATTACGAAAATATACTTCCTGTAAGTAATTCAAAGAAACTCTTTGAATTGTCGATATCTTGTTCGGGAGCGCGCGAGACATCGGTAATTGGAAAATTTTAAATAGACTTTGATTAATCGATATAGATATATGCACAGACACTCGAAACTGGTGGAATTTTCTTTCTAGATTTTAGTATTTTGTAATATTTTCGTCTTTCTCGACGATGATTTTACTTATCAAAATTTAATTAAAATTGCTTACGTACATGACGATAATTAAATCATTATTAAGACTACTAATTACTACTTTATGCAACGAGTGTTGTATTTTTTCGATCCAACGTTCATCGTAAATTCTTAATATTTTCGTAAAATATATATATATATATATATGCATATATAATATTAAAAAATCGTAGGTAAATGCTTACATTTTATTTTAGGAAAATTTAATTTTTTTTTTTTTTTAATCCCGCGAGCTGGGTGGGAACTGTTAAACATAGCAACACAATAGACCATCATTACGACGTACGTACGTGCGAAATCTTGAGTAACGCGATAATAAACTTAGATCTTTGAAAATAACACACACTGGCCAATTTAAAATAGTAAATACAAGAGATATTACCAAATAATCTGCAGTTTAAAACAATTTGTTTGAAATAACTTAAATAAATGAGCATAATAATAAAGTTATGCACGTTATCGGGTATACCGAAGGGTATGTACTCGTATATCGACATGAGGCTCGACTTTTATTACATAAGTTTAATGGAGTTATAGTGAAATAATTTCTCTGAGAACAATCAACTCACTGTTTCCAATCTTTAATATTGTTATTACGGTTTTAAAATTTTTTCAAACTGTTGAAATTTGTATATTTATCTACGCGTATATATGTCGATGTTTCGTACGATCAATTGGATAAATAATAGATATTATTTCACAAAGTGCATTCATTGGTAAGGAAAACACAACTTGCTACATTTTTTTCTGTATACAAAATAAAAGCAATTTGACTTAAAAAAATGTATCTCTGATATATCTTTACTAACGTAAATGCTAGATTAAATTTCGTAAATTGTAAATAAAGGATATTTTTTTCTTCCTTATCATGCCCTTATAAATAAAAAATGTCACGTTGACGGCTAATCCGAAAATTTTTCCACAACATAAACTCTCTCTCTCTCTCTCTCTCTCTTTCTCTCTCTTTCTCTTTATCTCGATTCTTCGTTCCATTTTATTTAATTTCGTTCGGTCTACAACTTTTGCACTACTCACGCAGAGACAGCCAGAGTTAAGCGCACGATACGCACGCCACCATCTCTTACCGGTTGATTTTTCGCGGCCGGCACATCCGATGAGTCATCGACACTTAAGGTCATTCTCACCGCCAAGAGCCAAGAATGCGCGGGACGACGCCGTTTACTTCCGGCCTCCACCTTCTCCACCTTCTTGTGTACGTATCGCTTACATACTCTGGCGCGCAACGCGCGTCCGGATTCTATGCGCGCATGCTATAAATCGCGATAAAGAATCGCCAACCACACCCACGCAGATACAGTTCTCTCTCTCTCTCTCTCACTGTATTACAACGCAGAAAGAAGCAAAGATAGAACGAATGTACATAGTATTGAGAATTAGATGTGTATACGCGCGTGTCCGCGTAATTAATTAACCGCTGCTCCCGATCGATCGAGTCTCACTCGCGAATTCCATCGCGCGCTTAAGCTCAACCGTGCGTGTTTGCGCCCGCGCTCTCTTTCTCTTTCTTTTTCTCTTTCTCTCCTTCGCATTCTGCGAGGGTGTATGTATATAAGCTTTGTTTAGCTAGCGATTGATCGATTATATGTATATATATATATACATAAACATATATGTGTACATACAGGCGTCGAGCGAAAGGCGCCGAGTGTTTTATTGTCTTTTAAGCATTCCCGCTCTTGATTTATCTCAACGAGTGCTGCCGAGCTAATCGGATAATAATGCGGATATATTTTCGCGCGACTTTTTTCTTCTTTCTTGTTTTATTTTTTCGATACCAATTATTCTAATTGGTATCGAATGAAAATTTTTGCTTCTTTAAATAGTTTACTTTACCATTTTAATTGATTCTATATATGCATGTATCTACGACGAACGAAAAAAAGTTTCCTCTTCGCAAAATTGCAACACACATTTTGTGTTGCATTGATAGCGCTATATTAAAAGTTATGTAAGATTGTAAGTGCAGACAAGTACCAGTATAGACATCTGGAGGTTATATAAAAATAAAAAAAAATTTTTTTTTTTCTTGTCGACAAAATAATTCTTCTCAACTGGCAATTCATTAATAATAAAATGACACGTGTTTGATAGTCCTTAAATTGAAAGCATTACGTAAGCTTAAACTCATTCGGTTATAATTTTCGGATAGCAGTGTGTTGTACACAGAAAACAAATATGTTTATAGAAAATATGTCTTAAAAATCACTATGTATTATACATATGCGTATAATTTTTTTTTTTTTTTTTTTAATGTAAATTTAAATTATTTTCATTAAACAAAACATTAAGAATCTAAAGATTCAAATGCTTATATTTTATTTAATTATTTATTTATCTATTTATTTATTTATTTATTTATTTTTTTTAATTTCAAAAGTAAGCGACGTTACTCAATGAAAAATCGTTCGTCGTTACTCATCAGCCAAACTCCCATTCGCGTTACGTGTACAAAGAAAATTACAGGCATCTTCATTCCAATTTCAAAATCCGAGCAGCGGCAGTGGCAACGTCTTTCTCCACACATTTCCCATCCGCGGCGTCAAAACGAAATACGTAAAAGTAAAGGAAGCAAAAAAAAAAAAAAAAAAAAAAAAAGTCGACGCAAACAACGAAGGAACGGTAGGAAAGAAGACGATTCGCGGCGTAGATCGTGTCTCGAGAAACTACCATTATACAATATCGGAAAAGTGATTGCGAATGAAAGAGAGAGGTAGAGAGATAGATAGGAGAACGTAACACCGTGGCTCTTCTTGGTTTATCAAAGAAACGAAGAACGAACGACAACACAACAAACGATGGAGATTCTTTCTCTATTTTTAACAAACGAGAAAAATGACATCGTGACGCTGTCGCTCTATCGTCTCTCTTGAGCAATAATAATGATTTTATGGAATTCTTAAGGAGAAGAAAATAGCGAGAGAGAAAAAAAAGAGGCGAGAGAGTCACCTCGCAATCTTGCGGTTATACTTGGAAGGCTCTCCTTTCCGTTTTACTCGCGACGCAAAATAAACGTGTATATTTATATACATATACACGCACACACACACACACACACACACACACACACACACACACACACACATGTATTATGTGAGTGTGTGTATAAGAGCGGTTCTCTGGAACCGAGATAATGAGAATCATCAGCGGTGAGTAAAGAGGAACCGAGAAGTATAACCGAGGAGTTACTCACTTCGCAAATACGCGCGAGAGGAAGGAAGAGCATTATGTGGAATACGAATGAATGATGAATGTTTTACATATCGTTGGACCGATGACGACATCGCCATACGACATTCGCGGATCTGAAACTCTCTAATTGCTTTTTTATCAAAGTGTATGCATAAATTTTTCTTGGAGAAGTGCGCCTTGGTCTTCTTGAATTGATTTGGCAAGGATTTTATATAGATTATCTGTGTTGATTTTTTGTTTATTTTTTGTTTATTTTAGTCATTAAAATATAAGATTATATGTTGATTGTTTAATTTTTAATAGCGAATTTGCTTGATAATTACTCGATGTAACGCGATGCATTACATTGTTTTGCTCCTTTCTTTAAGATTTTAATAAAGTTTAGGAATTTTTGATAAAATTATATTATAACATAGACATTTAATACACTAGTTTTTCAAACAAATTTTTAAAAATATACATTCTTGATAAAATTATTAAATTTTTTCTTTTTCTTCCACTTAATTTGCATAACGATCATAATCATTATAAAATTAAAAGTTGTAAAACATAACAGTGTTGCAATACATAACCTTAAGAAATTGTTAATATATATATATATATATATATATATATATATATATATATATTTTTTTTTTAATCATTAAATTATGCATAATAAAATTTTTTTATCAAACTATTCTATAATAACTACATCGTATTCGAATTTTTTCTTCAACGCTAAATCAACCAACTAATGTAAATTTCCAAATTTCGATCAAACCCAATACAGCAAGTCGGCAATAAAGACAGATACAAAAATACTCACCCGCACACATAAACATCTATTGATGCTTCGCCGCTTGTTTATTAAAGCCCAGCACTCGCAATTTTTAAACCAGACATCGTATTGTCGAGATTACCCGATAAAAATGTCAGCTTCTACTGTTGCGATTAACGATAAACTTTCGCGCACCCAAATCTCTCTTTCTCTCTCTCTCTCTCTCTCTCTCTCTGTATCAGTTTCCTTCTCTCTTCCGGTTATCGTGTCTCAACGATTTACAGCTATTTACATTCGCGTATGCATTACATTATCTTTTTCACCCTCCTTTCACAAGCTCGATGACTATGTACAATCAATCGAAAATCTCGTTATTAAATTACCGATGGAAAGTGAAAGAAACACACGAGTATATCTACTAGATGACTCGACGTCCCGTGGTCGCACTCTTAACGAAATAACGTAAACTTATCATCTCAGTTCTTTTTGTCCTTTATCAACCGAGATGGCCTTTATAACGAGAATGCGTTCGGCTATCGTATCGACATGAGAGCGAGGTATCTTTCATTCTTTAAAGTTCTTCGCTCTCTCTCTCTCTCTCTCTCTCACTCTTCCTCATTCGTGTGATTCCGAAAAGTTGAACTGTTATGATTTTTGATACATGTGCAAGGAGAACCATACGTGCGTTATCTTTCAGACGTTGTTAAGTATGCATGATATCGTGATTTTCTCGAGTGCGCGGTAGGTGAGACATTTATTTCTTTCGAGATATCTTTATGCTTGGGAAAACAACATCGACGAGTTGCCGTTGAATTAGTCGTTTGGATTATTTTTGAATATCATTTATTGAGGATGCAGTAAATATACGTTTAAATTTAAAATTAAAAAGTTTGCTTTACAATAAGACAATAAATTTTTATGCGAAAAAATTTTGTTTAAAATTGAAATAGCGAAATCTTCCATTGAGTTAAAATTTTTTATTTTCATAATTAACATAAACTTGTTTATTTGAAAAAATTGAACCGAAATAGCACAATAGAAAAAAACTGACTCGAGTTTAGCTGGTAATATAAATTTTAGTAAATTCTTAATTTAAAAACAACTGATATATTATATTCACCAATCTATAATTCGTAAGTTAAAGAAAACTTAAATACTTATTTAGAAACTCTCTCTCTCTCTCTCTCTCTCTCTCTCTCTATTCGAAAATGCGATTGTTCCTCAACTATTTCTCGCATTAATCGGATGCGTGACCGAGCGTTTATGCAAACATTTACTTCGTCGAACTTTCCGGAAGTAAAAAAAAAAAAAAAATAAATAAAAAGAAAGAAAGAAAAATCATCCAGCGAAATTCAACTCCAAAACGTTTACGACACAAACGATGCGAATCCATATAAATAAAAGAAAAAAAAAAAAAAGAAAAACTAAAAAACGAGGCAACGAATTAAGATAAAATAAAACGCACAATACGCACAACGAAACGCTATAAAATTACACAGCGCTACGGAATTTCACGCGTTGAATCGCGCGACCTTTAACCCCGAGCCGCGTCCAGACAGGAAGCATCGAATACAGAATTGCAAAGCACGCGCGCGTCCGCGTTGCAGCCCATAAATAGAGAGCAGATATTACCAGTTTATGTGTATGTATATATGTATGTATGTATGTATGTATGTATGTATGTATGTACGTATGCGCGCGCGCGCGCGCGTGTGTATCTACATCGTTTTGGCAACATCGGTAAAGTCGAGCTGCTGAAGCCGTAAATTTCGCTACCAAGGAAAGGTAGGAGAGAGTTTCATTGCCGAAAAATATCGAAAGAATTTTAGATACCACGATCGAATTATTTTATCATATCTCGAATTTATGCTCGTATGAGAATATTGAAATATTTGCTTGTTTTGTAAGCGATAGACGTTTGTTTAAAAACTATCGGTGTGTTTTTCAACGACTTTTGATAATGCAATTTTTTTAAGCAAAATTAAAATTATTAATATTTAAAACGTTTATTAAATTATTTATTATAAAATTAATATTTAAAACATTAATGTGTTATCGAAAGTTATGTACATTTTAAAAACATATTGTGTACGCTTCTTTATACTTGACATGGTTTTATATTCATAACTATTGAATATTAAATTTTCCTTTATTTTAATTCTTAACCTATTTCACTTTAAAAACATTTAAATTTTAAACTGCATAACTCGGCGGTAATTTAAATTTTTTACATCTCCATCAAGGTATTTTAAATTGTAAAATAATATATATGTTTCAAGAATTTTCATTTATACGATATATTTATTTATAGTGATTTATAGTTTATAGCTTAAGAGAGAAAACAATTTCCAAATTCGTCGGTATCCAAAAGCCCAAAGTTTTATTTTATAAATATTGTCTTTTTTTCATAATCCGGCTTACCGCTGTATTAAAGATTACACTTGCGGAAATTGAATGCCAGTGGGAACGAATTGAAACCGTTAAAGGAGTTATAAACGTCAATGAATTATCAACAAACGGGAGATGGATAGAAAAAGAGAGAGAGAGAGAGACAGAGAGCTAGCAAGAGAACAAGAGAGAAAGGGAGAATAAGAGAAAAGAGAAAATAAACGAGCCGCTAAAGTCTTACATACATAATGTACAAAAGCAAGCAGAGGCTTATTACATCTTGCTGGCAGATGATATTGATTGACTATTCATTAACGTATACACGTACATATATATACCTTCTTCGTTTTATCCAACTTAATCAGTTGTATCGATCGTTCGTACATATATATATATATATATATATATATATATATATATATATATATATATATATATATATATATATATATATAGGCAAACGAGCGTACATGTATATATGTTTTATTGACAATAATCGACGACCAACGGGTTAACAGGCAATAACAAGCGCTTCCAGGAAGTGAGCCGCGCGCAAACATTAACCGGAAAGTCGACGAAGAACTTGAAAAAAGAGCATTGTTCGTGCGTCATATTTTTTTTTTTTTTTTTCTTTTTTTTCTTTTTTTTTAAATAATCACGACGGTGACGACGACGACGACGACGACGACCAAAAGTGCGCGACACGTGCAAGATGCCGTCGCTATAACGTAGAAACGAGAGCATCGTTGTTACGATTCCGTTTTGCAACTTGGTAGATTGGTAAGCGCTAAGCTTTTCCGTGGAAAAATTCAAACGTAATTTCTTCAATTGATTGCCTTTTTTTTGTAATTTTTTAAATTTAAATAAGTTTTCGACTAAGCGACCTTATTGCGATATAAAATTAGAAAGATATTAACAAACACGATAATAATGAAATATTTTTGCATTTATATAAGAAGACAAAAAAAAAAAGGAAAAAAGTGACAATTTTTTCTTGCATATAAATATACAAACGAATGATTCGGATAAAAAATTTAAATTTTCAGAAATTGCATTTTCAATAACGTCACATTTATCCAACGGTCTCATGTTTAATTTTACAAAATTATCAGATTATTATTATTATTTTAAAGTTTTTAGTCTGACACTTTAGTCGAAAATCGATATCGGTTCAAAAGTCCAGGTCAACTGCGCATTAACTTTTATAATATAGATAAATCGATTATTTTCGATTTGGCATTTTACTTATAAATAAATGGATTCAAATTCGAGACTGTCAATCACCCCTTGAATTTATCAGCCATCTGTGCCAAACGTTGAACGGCAAAATTTTAATGATATATGTCCACTGAAACGTTAAACATTCCGTAAATTTAGTTTTGTGCAATTTTTTTATTCGGCTGGGTATTTATATATTTAGGAATTAATTCTCCTGTATTTATTTTTATTTATATAAATTTATGTGTGTATATATAAAAAAGTCTATAATTAAAAATTAGATAAATAAAAAAAATTAAAAATTCACCGATTCAAATCTGCTACATTTAAAAAAAATAAGCGATTTATAACTTTTTTTAAGAGTTAAAATAAAAAAAAAAATTTTATCGGTGAACGAGCAAATAATTGCATAATATTATTAATACCAAACGACGTTGAGACGATGTAATGCAAAAGCGCGAGTTATCGCGTAAAAAAAAATTTTCCCTATAAATATCACATAATTGCCGTCCGAACTTCTCCTTTAACGTCGCATGTATACATATATATACACCATATATGCTCTCATAATAATCCACTCGCCTTCGTAACATACTCTCTCTCTCTCTCTCTCTCACATACTCATCGACGTCTTCGAAACGAGTTACGAGCATTAAAAGCGCGTACCGATAACAGCGCGTCATCGAACGCATCGACGCTTGCGAGCTCCGAAAAAGAAACGCCGAAGGTGAAATAAATAAAAAAACAAAAAAAATAAATCAAAAATAAAAAGAAAAAGAAAAAAAGCAGGCAGCAAAGTCCTCGGGGCGAAAAATTAATCGGCGGAATATAAAGCCAGGAAACCGCCTACTCCTCCCGTCCGGTCTCACCGTCGTGCGAAATTGGGTTATCCGTGCTCTCTCTCTCTCTCTCTCTCTCTCTTTCTCTTTCTCTCTCTTTCTTATGTGAATTACACATACACTTATGTAGAGCGCTCGGCTATTACCGTAATCCATTATATAAGTCGACTCGCGCGCGTCTGTAACGCGGCCGCACGCACGCGTGCATGTAACGCGTGTGCGCGCACGTATTTTCGCTCGCACAAGGGACACTTTCTCTCTGCGCTACTTGTTTCTTTTTTTTTTTTTTTTCCTTTTCCCTCTTCTCTTTTTTCTTTTTTTCTTTTCTTTTTTTTTTTTCAATTTTTGCTTGCCCTCTTCTTCCGAACGTGCGAAATTCGTACGGACGGTTATGAAACCGAAACGGTCTTGTGTACCTTTCGGAAGACGATGACTAGCCAAAAAAGAAAGAGAGAGAGAGAGAGAGAGAGGGAAAAAGGGAGTTTGTGTACGAGTTATGATGTACGCGGGTGCGCATTGTTTTCGTTGTGTGTTTCTCTTCGGTGGATATTACATAAGGTATACCGTGTGTACTCCTCTTTTGGCGGCCCAATTTCCGATCCGCTGGCGCTTCCAAAGCGAATTTCCCGCGACATATATCCACACCGCCAAGGGAAGAACTCGAGATCTTCTGCCGAGCGCCTGTATATTACAAGCTGATTATGATTATGTAAAAAAAAAAAAAAAAACTACATATACCAATTATGACATGTACTGATTGGTTGGGAAGATTTTTTTTTCCTCTTCTCTATACTTTTTTTTTATATTCTATCTTGTGAATTCGTAATATCTTCGTGCATTAACCATATTAATTTTACAAAAGTATTAAGTTTTTATGTAAGGATCGTGTACTTGTTTAATTATGTAAAATATTTTATTAAAATCATTATTTACGATTATTGTTTTATTACGAGCGCTCGATTTTAAATTCGCTTTTACTATATCATAGATTATTAACTTTATACTGTCGGTAAGACTTCGGTTTACATTGAGTCGTTGTATTTATTATGCAAATAAAAAACAAAGTTCGTCGAAAATCAAAGTTTCGTTTCGTCAACCTTATTATTACACGTTACACATTAAATGAAAAGATATTAATATTTCATAACGAAATATGACAAATTTGTTATCGGTCGACTCGAATAAGATGTTAAATTTTCACGCATAAATATTAATTATAATTTGTATTCTATTTTAAATCCAATATTCAATTATTCATGACTGACGATTAATATATATGCATATACATAATACTATCAGTATTACGAGAAAAGCTATCGCTCGATTAGCCATTATATATAAAACCGCCCGTTCACAAGAATCTTTTCGTTATTACATCACTGCATCCGTAAACATTATACGTGCAGCTATTTAAATTCGATCCGGAAAAAATAAATAAATAAATAAATAAATAAATAAATAAATAATATAAAAATATTTATATACATATACATATCCAATTTTCATGAAAGCAAATACACATTTGAATTGTAAATGGGGGCGGCATATACCTACCTACCAATAGGAAGGAGAAGAATTTAAAATTGTTTCTCCGTTTCGTTTTCTCGCGTTCGCGTGTGCGCGAATAAACACAAAATTAGATTCGAATCAATACGTAAGCGAGCGCCGCGCGAGTAGTTGCTCACGCGATGTGAAACCGCTCGTTTAATTAATGAATCTTGTTAATTATTTTTTGTCTCAAATATATATATATATATATACATATAGGTCGCAAAGAGTTCGGCTCGGGGAGAATCTACGTCATCCGATTGACGCTATCGAGGAAATGACATTAGCTTATGCGCTTGTGGTATAACTTACCGGTTTTTTTTCGCACCTCGTATATTTATACGTATATACATATATATGCTCGGTAAGAGAGACGAAAAAAAAATTTATCGATATGCATCCTGTATTTCCTGGTTGTCGCCGACTCGTTTTTATCTCTTGATTATTCAGAAAAATTGTTGCCAAGTGCTCGATGAGTCAATCAAACATTTTACTTTTTTCTTCCGCGCTGATTATAAAATTGTCAAGACCAACGTCTATCTTAGGTTTTAATGTTATGTAATTAACAAATCATCTTTCCCGTAAAATATTCATTCATTTTCAAAAATTTTTCCATTAAAATAAGATATTCACAAACGATGACGTGACGTTAATTCGTTTTCAAATATAAATATGTTATAATAATTAATGTCATGATTCGTCGATTTTAGTTTTATATCTGCTATAAAATATTAATTTAGAAAAATCAATACATTATCGTCTTAAACGCCAACTGGACAAAATAATCGTTAAAAAAGAAAAAAAAAAAAAAAAAAAAAAAAAAGAATAAACATTTTTCCGAAAAATCTAAAATTATACTGCTTCAACTTTCAAATTTACATGCGCAAATTTCCGATAATATTCTCTCGTGTTTCTCGTTCTATACATCTCGGGCGTGCAATTAACCTGAGATAATCTTAATAGCGTCGAGATGCGCATAAATTAAAAAGGATCGCGAAAAATATGTGTGTGTGTGTGCGTGCGCGCGCACAGAGAGAGAATGGGAGGGGGGGGGGAATAGCTGAGAAAAGAAAGAGAAAGATGGATCTCGGAAATGCCGATGACGCAAAAGAACGTTCGAACTATATTGCGTCAAACTTGTGTTCTTCGTTCGATTATTTGCATAAGCATTAACAGAGCCTCGTATTTTTCTCTCGACTATATCTCTCTTTGTCCTCTTGCGTTACGTTTATATAAATTTACGCATTATTAAGTCAGGCGTCAGCTCATCGACCGAATACATATACGTATATATATATATAGACGGAAAAATATTGTCATCGATGGGAGAAATTCGGGCACTTGTTGCATAACGTTTACGATCTCAACCTATAACGAAAGAGAATATATCGGATTTCTTTTTCTTTCTTGAGTAGAGGAGTCGAATATCGATAGTTACACGAACTTCGACTCAGAGAATGATAGATTTTTCAACGAACAAAAACAATAAGCACTGCACACATATGTATAAAAGTTTCCGATCCCCGCGCAGTGTGTGTTACTGAAATATTCAAGTCGCGCGTAACGTTAACTCGTCGTTATTTTCATTCACCTTTAAACCTCGCGTAATTCAAAACAATCATCGCAACGCTTCCTTATTCCATAAAGATGATCCACGCCACGACGCCCTTGATCGACCGATCGATCCATCTATCGTTCGATCGGTTAAAATCAAACACCGTTAAGCCACGCGTTGATACATACGTATGTATATATATATATATATATATATATATCGTACGTGCGTTTCAGCCCATACCGAAAGATTCTTATACGTAGACACGCCGTGAGTTTTCTTGAAAATTTGGATCACCGAACAACTCGACGGTAGTAAAAGATAAAGAGATCGTTATCGCGTTGGATACGTGGGATCTGATTTCGATCTATCCTCGAGCATGGCGTTTTAATCGCATCTATACCGGGAAGGATACAAGAGAACTATTATCGACTCAAGGAAGACAACCGCGGCTAGACTTGCGCGCATATGCTAACTTTTCACGCGTGCAACATTGCAATTAGCTTTAGCTCGTCGGAATCTCATTTATCCGTCCGACGAGTGACTCCGGCAGGGGAAAAGTAAATTATTCGATTGAATCGTTAAATTTGAAAACGCGAGCGCGGTTTTAAATTCTTTTGAAATTTTTTAATCGATTGGCGTTTTGATAGAATTTTAAACGATATTATTAATTTTTTTTTTTTTTTTTAAATAAACATTTTTCGAAAAAAATTTCAGTATTATGGATGTTAAATAATTCTATTACGACAACAAACAACTCAACTCATGATACAATGTTCATTACTCAAAGCAAATAAATATATTTATTAAAAAAGAAAAAAAAAGTCGTTTGGAAGCATCTATAAGCAAATTTTTTAAACGACGCGAGCTATTTATATTTGTTATGTGTTCACTAAAAATATTCCATCTAAATCTAGACGTATTGTCATCTCAGTTTACGCATCTTCTTTTAAAGTTTCATGATTAAATAGGCCAAATAAAAGGAACAAAAACAAAAAAAAAAAAAATAAAAAAAAATAAAAAAAAAAAAAAAGAGAGAGAGAGAAGAAAAAGAAGAAAGCTATAACTATACACAACGGCAACGTACATACGAGAACCGGCGAGCGATCTCTGTGCAAAGTCAATTGTCCGGGAGTATTTTTAAAGCACGCGATACCGTCATGATTGTTGTTACACTCGTCAAAACACACGTCATCTCCTTCCTCCAATGCAACACGCAAATAATAACTCATAACGAAATTCTTTGATATCTCGGTCACAATATGTATATACAGGGTGTCCAAGACCATCCATATATCCCCTCTATATCGATAAAAAATGTTTATTTCGCATAGCTGATAATTGCATATATGGTAAAGAGGGGATGCTTTATCGTTTGGCGACATTTTTAACTTCCAATTTCAATCGGAAGTTCATTGTTTTTTTTTTTTTTTTTTTTTTTTTTTTTTTTTTTTTTTTTTTTTTTTTTTTTTTTTTCTAATGAGACATGTATGTTTTGACTATAAATTCAGATTGTATAATAAAATATATGAAGCGGAAGTGATAATATTCGTATTCAAACCCAGCATGCATAAGTTATGGCTCAAAATGCAAATTCACAGTGAAAAATTTTAAACCTGCAAATAAGAAATTTACTTCCGGTTTTCTTATCTTTAAGAGTCGTTTAGAAGTGAAGAAGTTGATTATTTTGAAAAATTTTCAAACAAAAGTTACATATTTTTTATCATAGAATCTGAAATTGACGTCAAAACATACATGTTTCATTGGAAAAAAAAAAATGAATTTTAGGTTGAAAATTCCTCCTGCTTCAAACTAAAAGTTGAAAATGACCGATAGAGCATCTCCTCTTTACCATACATGCAATTATTAGCTATGGGAAAAAAAGATTTTTTATCGATATAGAGGGGGTGTACGGGTGCTCTTGGACACCCTGTATGTGTATAACCGCTCGCATTCATTAATTCCGTTAAAAGCGGCTAATTACACAAGAATATTCTTTTTTTTTCATATAATAATAATTGCGCTTAAAGTAAAATGTACATTATATTGATAACAAGAACGTATGGGAGCGCATTGAATGAGTTATAAATATATATTTATCTTTCTATATGTCGCCGTCTCATGATTCTTCTTTCTTTTTTATGAATACGTGAGTCAGCTTCGTTTACTTGTAAGCAATTTCTACGATATTGAACAAAGTAAAAAAAAAAATTATTTATATATATATATATGTGTGTGTGTGTGTGTGTGTGTGTGTGTGTGTGTGTATGTATGTAGAAGAGATATTTGTGCAAATTACAATCGTCGGATTACGTATTTTAAAAAATTTCTATTTTTAAACATGGAAGAAAAAAAAGAATTTTGCATATTTATTCTTAATACGTATATCATTTCTGAATAAAACTAACGTGCGAGTGTAAAAACATCACGAGGAAAATTTTAATAAACATAATTTATAGACTCTTTTTTATTTCAAATTTACGTTATTTTTAATTGAATTTAAGAGCTACCGCATCGAAATTTTTGTTTCTTACAATAAACACGAACATATATAACAAAAAAGGCACGCGAATAGATTAATCGAAAGAAAACGAATGAATTTAAATACGATAGCATTTTATCATTTCCGCGTTCACTACATATCTCCGTACGCGTATATGCATCAAAAAATCTTTAAAAAGCGCATCGTCAAGATGTCGAAATATTTAAGGAATAAAACAATACGATACATCACGTAGCAATCATCGACATTTTTATTTCTTTTTCTTATAGTTATTTGTTTTTTCCGAAAGTCAAGATCCACGTAAAGAAGTCTCGATCTTTTGCTTATAATATGCCAACCAAACGACAATAACAGCAAAAAAAAAAGAAGAATAAGAAAAAAAAGAAGAAGAAGAAGAAGAAGAAAAAGTAAAATAACGATACGCCTCGATCACCTTTCCCGCGCATTTCCCACAGTCCGTACATATACAAGGATGCACGTACACGCGGTGCATTAGTAGCACGGAAGGACGAAGAAGAGTAAAAGAGGGAAAGGGAGGTAAGTGTATTCCGGCGGGGGACCAAGGCACCGTGACAGAGGAGAAGAGTATATCACGCTCGCTCGAGCACAAGCCGCGGCTCTCTCTCTCTCTCTCGCTACGTTGTGCGGTTCTCCTCTGCTGCCTTCTGGAGCGACCGCCTCCTTCCTCTTCTTCGAGGCCCGGCCTCGCTTCCGTCCTCGCACTCGTCCTGTCGTCCGACGCGACTTTGCTGATGCTCACCGGAATTAGGAAATCGTACTAATCGCTCGGTTGGGAAGGTGCGAGCGCTGCCCCTGGATCTTTAATAAATGCGTTGAAAATTTTTATTTTATTTGTTCTATTACTTATTTTTTTAAAATAAGGAAAAGGTAAAATATTTTGTGCGATTTCATCGATAACATCGTTGCGTGAAACATCGACGATACTTAAGAAGAATGTTAAAAGGTACATATGGTAGTCGATCGTTCTTTTAAGTACTTAACGGACGCTTTCATTTTTTCTTTGATAAAAGCTAAAATTACGATATAATAACAGCGATTAGCGTCGTACCAGCGTATTTTCAATTTCATTTAGTATACATATTGTATATCCTTAATAATCGCAGTGTGTGAGAGTTAATTTTTAAACAAGTGGAATGCGAAAAGTAGCCTGTTTTTTTTTTTTTTTTTTTTTTTTTTCCCTTAAACGTACGTTTAGCTCGCGCGGTAAAACTTTTCCGTTAATTTTTATTATTCCTGGTAGTACGCGTAAACAAGGATGCTTTATTTATTTAAGAAAAAAGAAAAAAGGGAAGCTTTTGCTTTTACATTCGTACCTTGCGAAAGCGATATTCGAATTTTCTTAAGATTTCTGCACGACGTATAGACACGTGAAATTATTTTAAAATTTTCGCATTGAATATCGCGTCACTTGGTAATTTCAAATATCAAGCCCACACACACACACACACACACACACACACACACACACACATATATATATATATATATATATAAACTATAAGGTCACATTATCTCTGTGTCGGTAATCTCACCCTTTACGTACATCCAAGTTATATTACACCTGTACGACATCGCGTTACGACAAAGTATATATTCGTATAATCCACACTTTGGAGAGACTTTAGCCTTTGACCCGAGCTCGTAGTCCTTTTTCGCTCTCGCGAGCACTCCGAGCTCTCTTTATGTATACATGCGTATATCTACATATATAACCGTCGTGTGTATCTTGCTTAGCAAACGCGGGCTTTATGCACCGTCTTTCCTCGCATGTGATGTCGCCCTAACTCTCTCTCTCTCTCTCTCTCTCTCTCACTCTTTTTCAATCTCTGTGCACACGCGTGTAAAGAGGGAACATTTCAGGAGAGGGACTTTGTGTATAATAGTTCAAGACTCGAGCCGTGATGTTGAGCTAATTGACCGACCGACCGAGCACAGCTCTCTTATGCGTTCTTTCGACTTTTCTCCGGCAATTGCTTCATTAACGCGACTAATGGCACGATTAATACTTTTTCTTGCGCTCCCATCGTGATACTTGTAGCTAAATTCTCTTTGTTGCCGTTGTTGTTGTTGTTGTTGTTGTTGTCGTGGGTGTATATGCGGGCGAAGCGATGGCTGTTTGCGGTCAAGTGCTTTTTCTGATATCGAGCGCCGCGGTGTTAAGCGCTATGTTTTTTCTTATTTACGCTCGTCGATATGCGAGAGGAGGGTGTGGACGATCTGTATAAATTGTTGAAATAACTCTCTTTAAACAATTAATTATTTATTCGATATACATCGATCTTTATTTCAGATTGTGTGCATGCGTGCTTTGTTATTTAAGCGTTGAGCGAAAGTTGAATGAAAAAATATAAATTTTTCTAATAATTAAAACGATTCTTTTTCTTTTTCAGTTTTTTTTTTTTTTGTTTTTTGTTTTTTTTTTTTTTTTTTTTTTAATCTAACGCTTTTATCTGAACGTTTATTACCGTGTATTTTTCTTCTAATTTTTTTTTTTTTTCTCAAAGTACGTTAGTGTGAGATTAAATAAACGCCTGCGAATGATTATACGAGATTGGACGCTCAAAACACGGACACGGTAAAACGTAAAACGTGCCTCGGATAAACAAGGTTACACATATTTTACATTACAGAAAAAGGTTATTAAACCATTTATTGATATTTTTATTGCGCTCTCGACGATTGCCGAGACTTCTAACGAAACGTATGAGAATAGGTGGCGAAATGCGAGTTAATTTTCTGATAAGGGCAATAATCGAATGACTTACCGTTAAGACTATTAACCGCGTCAAGGATAAATTTTCTAATTATCATAATTCTGTTATTTTACAACTGCGTATTAACTTAATTTTTTTGCATTATCGTAACGTGCTCATGGGTTAATATACTTTTAAGAGCAAATCAACCCATTGTAATGTTACGATTATTTTTTAAAATATTTATCACGACGAGTTATTTATTTTATCGCGCCAATGCGCTAAAAGTCAATAAACGTAGCAATGTACCATACAACGGATAGATCGGGTCTTTCGTCTTTTTTTTTATTTTTTTTTTCGCCCACGAGGCCATATCCTCCCTTCCCCAAGAAGGCAGTACTCTCGATGCATCTACATGTATGTAAACATTAATCCGTCAACAAAATGTTAAAGATTTAATAACTTCGTGTTCCTTACCCAAGAGACAAAGGTCAACCCTTATACGTAATCTTGCGTGGGTCGCACCTACTTCCGGGTTCGTCCCACCTTTTTCTTGCGATTCTCCTCCTCGTACACATTAAACATACATAAGCCTACACTTGCGTTCCCATCGATCATCTTCGTCGTCCTTCGTGCGTCGACGCGCGCATTCGTATGTATAAATACATAAACATACTAGCGCGCGCGCACGCACACATAAATGCATTATATATATATATATATAGTTGGTTGATTTCCAAGAGAGAGAGAGAGAGAGAGAAAGAGAGAGAGAGAGAGGGGGGGAGGCACTTGTTGTCGCAGCCCTCGCGATGCTCCGATTTTCATGGGAACGATTTCTTTTAACGCGGCGCGCGCGTTAAGTGGACCTCCGGCGCGATAACCGTCTCTCCTCTAGCTCTCCCGCGCGAGGAAGCGACCAAAGAGGACGACTTCCTCCGTAATCGTGATTTCCCATAGCCCCTCTGTGCCGTTCTCCGTATGTACGTATGGATATAATACGGTAGCTTCGCCGCCTCCGCTTTTTCACCGCCGACGCTCCGAGGACTTGACTGTAATCACTTGGATCTAAAACGAGAGAAAGAGAGCGAGAAAGACGGCGCGTATGGTTTTTATTTTGTGTGGGGATCGTTTCTTTTTTTTTTTTTCACTCTATTTTCTATTTTCTTTTGAAGGCGAGCTTTGATTTTTTTTAAAGAAAAAGGGGAGGAGACGACGTAAAGTCGAAAACGCTAGTGTGGCCTTTTTTGGGGGAAAATTCGTTGCACCGCGCTATTGAGATTTTTACTTCCAAGAAAACTCCACCTTTTCTTTCTTTCGGACCTTAAAAGTAAATTATTATTTTGAATATTTAGATGGCTGAGTTAAAAACAAAAAACAAAAAAAAAGCAAAAAACAGATTAAGTGTAATTATAAAGTTTGAATTGATTTTTTTAATTTTAAAACATGAAAGACAAACTTCAAGTATAAGAAGTAAAGAAAATTTTTGATATTTTAAAATTGCAAATTTTTTTCAACGAATATAAATTTAAAAAAATTCATTCTTATCAAATATTTAACTCATTCGTCTGTTTCAAATCAAACAAATGTGTTTCTTACCCAGTCCCGTCATTTTTTTTTTTTTTTTTTTTTTTTTTTAGGATATTAAATCAAGTATTTTAACGAAATTTTCCTTAAACTTTTTATCTTCTGCAGTTAAATTACGATACTTCAAGTATTACACAGATATTGTAATTACATAATTATATCAGCGAATTAAAATAAAATCATAGCGTCAAATTAAATTTCGTAACGACATTCGTCGTTTCTTTAAATAAAAAAAGCATCGACGCCGTTTTCATGAAGTAAAAAGAAAAAAAAAAAAAAAAAAAAATAGGCCAAACAACAACTACAGAGGAAGAAACACTATTGAAAAAAAAGAAATAAAGAACGCAAGGCAAGGTATTAAAAAAAAAAAAAAAAACAAAACAAAAACAAAAGCGTGCACCGGAGAATTTCGTTTGCAAGACGAGTAAGAGTCAGGGTCTGTATAATGTTTGATAAAGCGAGGAGTTAAAGAGGAGGCAGTGTCCACCGAGGCACACACAAAGGCGCGCACGCATAAGCGCACAAGAGGAGAGAAAGAGAGACTGTGGGAAGAGAACGAGAAATCAGCGAGGCATGTCCGAAAGGAAAGGAAGCTCCTCGAACCTCAGTTCCGCTCGTACTCTCGTCTTCCTATCCGATTCTTTTCTCTCTCTCTCTCTCTCTCTCTGTTCTTTAGGTGTATTACCATGTCTTGGTCACGACAACGACGACGATAATGTCGAGGACGAATGTAATACATTTTCCGCTCGCATCCGCCGATGATGTATCGCCGTCGATTTTCTTACCGCGAGCTTCGCGTATTATAACGACGCCGACGAGACAATTTTTTGATTCATTCGCGATCATCGCAGTACGATACAAATCGTCTTTAATTTTTTTTTTTTTCTTTTTCTTTACTTTTGCATACAGTAGAGTAACAATCATGCGAATTGGGCAATCGAAGTAAAAACAAGATTTGTCGAATTAACGGTTGAAATCGATGAAGGAATTAAAAGAAAACCCTTTTAAAGGAATTTTAATCTATCGATATATACGTAATCATTTCTTTGTAAGAATAGAAGCCAAAATTACTTATTTTCTTGCCGCATTTTTGAAATTTAAAAAACACGCGAATTTCCTTAAAATCTATTTTTTTACTTAGTACAAGGTTTTCGATGCTCAAAAAAATCATATTGTAAAAGAAAATGAATTATAAAAAATGATAAAAAGATTACCTTTTGATTATAACATATCATCATACAAGCGTAATGATAAAATTAGAGAGATTGTCGCAAATGAATATGGATCAGTTTCTTAAGATAAATAATAATGATTGTACGTCTACGTGATATAAATTGTGTGTCAGAGTTAAAGCGATAAATATTTATTTTTATTCGTTGTATTGATTTTCGATAAAAAAAAAAAAAAAAAAAAAAAAAAAAAAGACTATGATTGAATTTACATGTCTGATGCTTAGTCAAAACATAATTACGAGTCCATTTGATTTGCAAATACGCTCACCCAGATATAGGTTTTGTTTTAAGGATTTAAATTCGCATTACGGTATGATTAAATTTACGGTTAATTTGTCAATCGATGAATATTTAAAAATTAACCGACATTTATCAAAAGAAGAAAATAAAAAATTACGTTGAAAATGAATTTGTGTCGAAGATAAACCATAGTCGAGTTAAAAACATAATTATCGCGTTCTCGGGCAAACAATTTTAGATTAAAATATTTCAAACAAACGTCGGCTTACAAAATAAAACTTTATGAATAAAGATTAGTAAGGAGAGTTAACAGTCGTGTAACTCTCTCGTATACGCACTCGCAACGTGAATTTTTCGCTACTTCCTTTGTAAGGAATATAATATGCTTCTTAACTCCCACACACGGCTAATTATTTTCACGGTGCAGGTACGCACGACCGTTTTTTTAAGCTACGCGCAGGTAGAAAAGTCACCGAGGTCACGCTCCTCTAAACCCTTCGGTCTGACGTGTGTATACCGTTTAAATCGATAATGATACTTTATAAATTACTATTTTTAATACTCCTGTCGCCATTTAAAAATGTTTAAATTTGATAAAGTTAAAAGAAAAAGAGAGGCAGATTAATTTGCATAACTAACCATTTGAATGCAACCGAGCGTTTTATTAGGTCTAAACTGTTTGTGTAAAATCTTTCAATAGAACTGTAAAAAAAAAAAAAAAATAAAAAAAAAATAAAAAATAAAAAATAAAAAAAGACAAAATGAAATTGATAGGTAATGAAGGATAAACGAACAATTTATCCGTTAAAGAACGTGAGTTTAAAGCACAAAGAACAATGAAAATGAAAAATAACGGCTCTGGAATGGAAGACACAATGAAAAATCGTCAGAACGCAATCAAAGCCTAGGATGATCCTAGAGCTCGCGAGTGGAGAAGGATCGCATTCTCCTTTTCTCTCTCTCTCTTTTCTCTACCTTTGCAAGAACGAAACTTTCACTCGGTAACGTGCACACACGACTCGCCTTCCCAATATCACCTTTTACCCGAGAAACCTAACCCATAGGCGCGCGCGAGCGCACGCGTGGAATCCTGTACATTCGAAAACCTCCAAATGCAACGGTACGACACATCGGTAACGAGAATGAAGAGGAGTAAGCGCCGATCGCTCGAAGGCAAAGAGAGATGCGCAACGAGAAAGCCGAGAAGTAGGAGGAGGAGGAGGAGGAGGAGAGCGAGGCCAACCGAAAGGAAAATTCTCAACCCGGAGCTAGCGAGACATATTGCTGCAGGTGGAATTCCAGCGGCAGCACGAGGAGCCTATTAAAAGAGTCAAAGAGAGTGTCGCCGCCGCCGCCGCCGCTGTCGTCGTCGTCGTCGTCGTCGTCGTCGTCGTCGTCGGGACCTTACAACAGTTCGTCCGCGCTTGCCAAGCGCCGGCGGCTGCCTATCGATTGCACAACTCTGTTTCTCTCTCTCTCTCTCTCTCTCTCTTTCTCTCAGCATCGGTACATTATGCAACGCGACTGCCGACGCCACCGCGGTTGGGCCGGCTTCCTGCTATTACCTAACCGCGTCACCGAGAACACACAGACACATACTAATGGTACACGGTCACCCGGAAACAAAAAAGTTTTTAGACGCCTGCTTGTAACTAAATTTCCCTAAGATATGTCTCCGTGTGTCCGTGTCTCTGTGTTTGTGTGTATATGAGCGCGAAAATCTACGTTTGGTGAATCGACCTCCTGCGTATATGTGTGCACGTATGCCTCGCTAACACTGATGCAGCTAAAGCTCGTTTCCTCCTTTCGCGAACGGCATCTTCTTACGTCTTCTTTCTCTTCTCTACCGACAGGAATCTGTGTATATACACACAGAGCTCGGGAAGTGAGATTTGCTAATCTTTTAAAGTTATGCGACAAGAGGGCCCTCTGTAGAAGCTTTTGATATCTCCGCGAGCATATAAATGTGTATAGAGATATGCTGTGAGCGTATAAGCGAATGTACATAAATAGCGTAGGGCAGTTTTATCCGCTTCAAGTCGTCTCCTCATGTAACAGGTTGATGATGTCAAAATGTATTGCTTGTTTAGCAGATTTTAGCCGATAAATAAGCATTAAAATTATAATTCGATGCAAAATAAATTTCATTCGTTTTCATACTTTAACGAGAAAGATGATTATTTTATCAAAAATGAGTTGTTACGGATTGCGTTAATTAAAAAATAATTTTTTATAAATCGTTAAATTATAAAATTTATGAGTTTCTCATTGATTTTGCTGAATTTAGAAACGGTAATATTCTAAAATTACTTCATACGATCCAAAGCTAATTCAATTTCATAATCCAAATGCTACCATACTCTTAAAATTTCTTTTTTCAATATTTTTTTTGTACATCTTTAGGTATAAATTGTAAGATAAATATTATTTTAATTAAAAAACAGGATTTATAGATAATTTTGAAAACCAAAAACCGAGTTGATTAAAAATGAACATGGGTAGAGAGAGAGAGAGAGAGAGAGAGAAATTGTAAAAGCTTCAGAGAATCCGTAAAGCCAAGTGTAACCGAAGCAAAATATTGAACTGGCTTAAAATTAGACAGTATTATTAGATCTGAAATAAAACGTTAACGAGATAAAGATACGTCATAGCAATGAGGCGTAAATTTTTAAATTGCAACTGACGTCAATTGTATTATATGGGGTAACACGTATTAATCGAAAAAACTCTCGGGGTATATATTTAAACCACCGTCTCTGTGTACAGACGGATAAAGTTCCTGAAATAATATTCGATGTCTATAGATTAAATTCGTTCACTAATTAATCAATTTGCGCGATCCGGAAAACCTGATTATTTACGCATTCGAATGGAAAATTTCTCGAACGACGAGTTTACACGGATAATTTAGATAAACATTCGCGGATGCACCTTTATCAATCGATGTAATAATATGTGCCAGCACATAAATACATTTCTCTCTCTCTCTCTCTCTCTCTCTCTCTCTCTCTCTGCCTCTATCTCGCTACGAAGCTATGTAATAAAATTATGACGAGACTAATTACGATTACAAAAATGCCTTGGCTAACTCGCATTACAAAACGCGTAACGGGTAACGGGTAACGGGTAACGGGAGAGTAAAAAAAAAAAAAAAAAAAAAAAATCAAGTGACACAATAAATTTTTCTTCCCTCGGTTAACCGGGTCAAAGCGTTAATACCCGTTAACAAAGCAGCACAAATGCCACGCGAAATCGGCATACACAGAACGCGAGCGGCAATTTCAACGCGACGCGGGGCTATTTCTTTGTTCGGTAAGCGCATCGTCGTTATATACATTTGGCAAAAATTCAAGTAAGCCTCGTACGAAGAGCTACGTCGTTCCGGAAAGAAGGATGTTATATTCTTTCCAAGCGTTCCTCGTCGGTTAAATTTTGGCGAGTCGGGACACGAGCGATTCTTTGTCTTTTTTTCTTTCTTTCTTTCTTTCTTTCTTTCTTTCTTTTTTACTTACTCTTATCGATTCCGGGAGCGATTTAACGGCGACTGCGCGCAAGCGATTATACTACGCAGAACGAAGGTGCCTAACGGGAGTCGAGAAGGAAATACGCAACGGCAATGGCTCATGTGTGCCTAGTTCTCGAAAGTACACACAGCCTCGCGCGAGCCAAGTATGAATTTCGCGAGTTTGCGTACACGCGCGTACGCACACGGGCAAGTTATAGTCGAGAGCATAGTTGGAAGATTAAGCGCCGAGAGATCGACGTTGGGTTAAGAGGTTCGAGCGCGTGTAACGTAAGTGCATTGTACGAGCGCGAGCCCACGCATTTTACCTCGCGCCCTTCGCGATCCTTTTGCTTTCTCGTCTCTTTGTCTATGGCTCGACTTAGCTTGCTCTCGTTGTAATAAAGAAAGACCGGTATATATCTTGATAGAACGATATACGCGTGCGCGCGCACGCAACACCTAAGCCGTCCATTCTCGCTGCCCACGTGCTGCATAGTGAGTGAGAGATATCGAGAGAGAGAGATATTGAGAGAGATAGAGAGAGAGAGAGAGAGAGAGAAATGAGGGGGAGGAGAGAAAACAAAGCGACGAAATTGCCTTATTAACGCCGCGCTATTCATCAACTGTAGGTTGGTTTATTTCTTTTTTCCTCCCTCTTTCCTTCCCTTCCTCAATCTGTTTTTTGTGTGTGTGTGTGTGTGTGTGTGTATGTATATATATATATGTCGAGCCTAGCGACCGTTTATTATTATTGTGTGTACGTGGAAAATCAATTGGGAACTGACAAACGTGAGAAATTTATATGCCGCTTGAGTATGGTATGCCAAGGATCTCGGGCGTATCCGTACGCGGCGATTAAAGTCTCGAGAAATCTCGGTTTCCACCGCGTGTCCGCGTATTCATTCTCTCTCTCTCTCTCTCTCTCTTGAGCGCCGCAAACACACATGTATAAGTGTATAATAATGACCGATCGTGAGCCGTGAGTTTTTCCGTACACGTTGGCTCTGGTAATCGGTTTATCGTCGAACTTGACACACCCATGACAATTTTTGCCGTTACGCTGCTTTTCGCCTTACTATTCGCTCTCGCGCGCTCCGGTGTAATAAAGAAGTATGCAAATCGATTATTGAGAATTATTTCTCTCTTTTCCGAACAAAGCTTGTCTTAGCTCATACAACACTCGGGCATACGCGAGAGTATAAGATTCTGCATGAATAGCTCGCAATGTGTAAAAGCTCTACAACTTTCGATGCAATCTGTAGCGATATCTCAGAGTCAATTTTATTGATTATTATTATTATTATTATTATTATTATTATTATTATTTTTTTTTTTTTTTTTTTTTTTTTTTTCAACGTTTTATTCCTTTTTTTCTCCCCATTTATCATTCGGATTTTTTTTCTCATTCTTTCGCGCTCGAGCTCGTGAAAAAATGATTGAATGCGTTATTGAAATATTATTTAAGGTTATTAGAAATTTTTATTGCTCTCTGTATTTTCAGTAAATAAAATTTTATTATTCGCGCGGTTATTATAAGTTGCAGTTGTTGCGGGCTCGATGAAACTCGACACGGCTTTTTCATAAAAGCATAAGTGTTAAATTTACAATTTACAACAGTGCGGTGCTCGATTTCACGCAAAGGAATATTCCGCAAACATCGCGCAAACACGACGCGATATTGTAAAACCTTTAAACCGCTACTTCTAACTCGAATTAAAGAAAAATAAAATGAATAAAGAAAAAAAAAAGGAAGAAAAAACAAAAAATAGACGAAAAAAATTGTCGCAACGATCGAGTGAAGCAAAACCGCGTAAGCGAGACTAAAGGCGAGCGAACCTCCTCGGTCGAAAACTTCCTCCTTTAAAATTCTCACGATGCTAGCGGATTTCGTGCCCGCGGCTTATTATCCTCGTACCGACGCGTAATGGTACCGCGAAGAGGAAGTCAAACACGGAAAGTATCGGGGCGCACGCGTTTATCCAGACGCGCACATACGCGCGACCGATTAAATCGTCAAAGAAGGGGCCCAGTTATACCGGCCAGTTTGTACCTTAGGCCAATCGAGATCGATCCCGAGATGTATTATATATACCTGCGGCGCGCATCGGGACTTCCCCTTATACGTGTGGAAGGTTTGTGTATCTCTCTGGCAGCCTTGAAATATCGATACCACATCGTCGATTCTTTCTCTCCGAGACGAGAGAACGAAAGGATCGAGGAATGGAGCGTTAAAGAGTCATAGGTCAACGTACACTCACATACACACGTACATGAATAGATACATATATATATATATATATATATATATATATATATAGGCGGTTCTTAAACGATAGTCATCTCATAGATACCGGCGCACACATAAGCGGTTATACGGGCTTGTGCAACGATTTGATTTATCATCGCGACTCCGGGACGCGCCTCGTCGCTCTCTCTTTCTCTCTCTCTCTCTCTCTCTCTCTCTCTTTCTCTCTTTCTCTTTTTCTCTCTCTTTTTCTTTCACGGCGCGAGGACAGCCACTTTTCTTTCGCTCCGCGGACGGGGTATACAAAGCGCAACGACTCTCGCGCGACCCCTTTGTTGTTAAACGCGCATTGTGTGTGTGTGTGTGTGTGTGTGTATAGGTGTGTGCGCTCCACGCGAGGTATATATACACACACGGCTAATTGCGATAAAGTGAAGGTGCGCGTGAGCGCGTTTACCTTCTCGTATGTGCTTATGTGTGCGCATCGGCATTTAGGAGTGCCCAAGAAATATACACAGACACATACACGTTATAATCACGTGCTATTGCTTCTGGGTGCATTAAAACGGAGAGACAGACACCGGGCAAGGGTTAAAACGCGACGAGCCACGTTGCCTTTTTCTTCTTTATTCTTTTAACTAAATCTCTTTTCTTTTTTGTGTATGTGTGTGTGTGTGTGTGTGTTTGTGTGTTATAGGTCTTCGCGAATGGATTATATGGCCGATTGTGTTGGGCCCGGGCTAATTGTTCTCCGTTCTCGCGTGTATCGAGGGATATATATTCGATGCTATTTATCTTCCTCTCGATCTCTCGTATATATCATTGCGTAATTAAATAAATATTTCGCCGGTGAGTTGCGAAAACTTTGAGCCGGAGGAGTCGCGGGTAAGAAATCGTGATTATCGCGCGAACGCGCGCGCGCGCGGTAACTTCTTTTTATTTATTTATTTTTTTTTTTTTTTTTTTTCTTTATTTTTAAAGGCAGGTGTGCTGTTTATGGATAATTGCCGTAGTATCGAGACAGGTTGAACCGTACGCCGCAGCAGCGGTGAAGAGATTCGTTTCGAATAAAACGACATAACGTAAGGCGAGGTGTTAGATTCATCGGGTCACGAACGTTCTTACAACGAACTTCGCGTAATGGAATTTTCGAAGCAACGTATAAAACTTTTTATATACTTTGTATCGTTAAGGATTTATGCGCTTCTGGAAGTTTGAAAGTTGCTAGTAAAATTTTCAAAGATTCGCGCGATATTTTCATGAAAGTCGTTGCATAATTTCTAGAAAAATATATTGTCCAATGTTTTATTAATACTTTAATAAGTTTTTTCTGAAAAATTACAATAAATATCGATGAGAAAACTTTTTGTAAGCATTAGATTTTAAAAAATATGATTTTGGTATTTTTCAAATACGAATTTGTTACGAACGATTCATTAAAAAATAAATTTGTTACTTCATTTTAATAAAATAAACCGATAAAATTTAATTCAAGTATAGATAACATTAAAAAGTAATCAAACCAAAGGCTTAAAAAGAAAACAACAGTTATTATTTAAAAATATGTAAATAAAATTTAATGCCATTGATTAAAGATAAGCTATATTTAATTTAAATAAAATTATATATAATAAATAACGAAATCAGTTCATTAAAACAACATTCAAATTCTTATGTCTTTTGACCAATTAACTTATCACCTTACATTTTTTTGTAAAATAAAAGCTTAATTAAGACGATAAATAAGATTTCAAAGAAAAAAAAAAGGGCTTTGTTAAAAAATTAAAACGAAAAGTAAAAGACAGCAAAGTGATATACTCGTAATTCCGATTAACGAGAGGTGCACGTGGAACCACTGATTCGATAACACCGGATATCAAAGTTATCGAACCAGTCGTCGTTGTCCCAGATTGAATATTTTTTTTTCATTAAGACAACCGCATAACTATATACACACCTTCGCGTAACGCACGCACACACACACACACACACACACACATATATATAAATGAAAAATGAGAAAAAATCATAAGCCATATACGAAATCATATCGGCTTCTCGGCGAGAGAACATTATATCGCCGCCGTCGTCGTCGTCGTCATCGTCGTTGGGCGCGTGTAGACGGCTACGTGTGCTTTCACAAGAGTCGCGGCCCGCGGAAACGAAAAATTACGTAAGCTCCGCGTGCACATTCATATATATATATATATATATATATATATATATATATACATACAAAGACACAGACACACACAAACACACATTCGCGCGTCTCTCTCGTTCACACGTTGCAACGAACGAGGAATAATAACTTATTTATGACGGGATGGTGTCGCGGTTTAAGATTTGGAATAAGAAAAGCCAAAAGAGAAAAAGAAAAAGAAAAGGAAATAAAAGAAAGATAGGTGCGGCAAAATGTAAAATATATAATGAATAGAAGAATTTTAGCGAGTGCGCGTAACTTGAAAAGGAAGAATATTAAATCAACGGCGGCGGCGGCGGCAGCGGCGGTGGTGGTATGGAGTATAACTCGGTTCGATAAAAGCAGGAGGCACGAGAAGTTAGCTCTACGTGTACAATACGTAATAGGAAGCGTGGGAGCAGCTCGGGGTTCGCGTCCGGCATCGCGTTATTGTGCTTATAGATAAGCCGCCGCGCGGGCCTTCTCTTACTTCGGAGGAGTTGGAGAAGGAGGAGGTTATGTACACTCGCGGCTTCGGTTCCGGCTTCCACTCGCCCGAGTCGCCGCGCTATTAATATTCAATCCTAGTCGAGATCTTACGCACACGCACACACTTGCTCACTTGTTCAAGAGAGAGAGAGAGAGAGAGAGAGAGAGAGAACAAAAGAGAGTAGTGGCATAAGAAATCGGTTGTACTTTGCACCCACACTAGAGCGCTTAACGAGCACATCGCTCTATTCGCATATATACGTGTATACGAGTACAATCTGGCCTAGCGGCGTATACCCGCGAGGGCATTTTCAACCGGGAATTTCTTCCAACGGGAGCAAACGTTTATGTCTGTCTGTCTATCCGTGCGCGTGTGTTTAAAACGAGTGGCGCGGATGACAGGGGGTAATCGCATGCGCCTGTATAATTCACGTGCATGCGAACGTAACGCCCGGGTGTCAATTCTTGCGCGCGCGCGCGCGCGAAACTAGAAAGAGAGAGAGAGAGAGCGAGAGAGAGAAGGAAGCGAGCTTGTAAACAAGATCGAGCGCGCGAATTCGTTACACGGAGGAATTAGAGAGGAAGAGAGATGCATATCGGGTGAGATGCTACATAACCTATGTGTACCTGAATGTTGGATAAGGAAGATTTGAATTTTATTTTTTTTTCTTTTTCAGCGTCGAATATATATGGATGTTGTTGGTGTTGCACGCTTTGAATGGATGTCGGAAGCGCGTTGTAAATTACAAGGCTGACTAACCATAACGATTATTATTTGCAAATGTCTTTGTGTATACGAAGGAAGCACCGCGAAGTTTTCTAAACTTTGACTTCAAAGGGTTTGGGCAAAGATTACGCAACGATAAAGAAACTTAGATAGCAGTTGTTTAACGCGAACGATATAAGTATAAAAATAAACAAAACGATGGGAAAAATGTCTCAAAATAATAAAAAAATAAAAAGCAACAAGGGTTTCGAAGAAAAAAAAAAAGAGACGCCGGTGGGCTTGGCACGCGTGTCCATTTAATAAATTCCGCGAAGAGGTCATTTAAAGTGCAGAGGCGTACAGACACAGAGCCGCTCGATCGGAGAAGAGGATGAGGACACAATACCTACGGCGAATCAAAATATTTTTACGTGGAATCACGCACACACCGCCTCGGCGACAACAACGCGCGCGACGCGACGGCCTTCTCCTTCTCTCGTATTCAGCTCGGCTCGAATTACGCCTCGCGTGAAATCCCGGTGTAACGTCGGAAAGCCGCGCTCCTCCCCCCCTGCCCCCTCCGTCTCTTCCTCCGGGTTCGCTCGTTCCGCGATGACCGCGCGCGCGGGAAAAAAAAGAGACGGCTCTCCTGTATTATATATGCGCGCACGCATACGAGGAGACACGTATTGCACGACGCTGTACGCGTATGCGTACTCTCGTGTACGTTTGCCTAATGCTTATTACGAATTTGATGAATATGCTGGGTTCGATTGTTGATTTATGATGTAAGACTTGCGGTGTTGCGTTTATGTGAATAAAATTAAAAGGGCGGTTTTAAAAAAGAAGAATAAATGTCTTCTAATCGTATGCCAAATAATTTTTAGGTGTGTGTCAAATGCTCCAAAATAAATTTCGCAACAATTTCGGAAATTTTCGTCTCCGAATCAAGATAGATGGAACTATGGCATATGGACGTAAACCGATAGATTCAAACGGATACGTACTCATTATGTGTAAACATTTGTATCAATTTTCAAAAAAATAATCGCAGTTAGCCATATGGTCCTATACCGATTACAGTACACATACACACGCACACACATATTTTCACGTGAAATTTATAAGCATGTATCTATTTAGACATACTTGTTTACGACATTTAACTTTATATACGAAAAACTTAATCTAAAAAATGTCATTGTTAAATACTGTGCACGAGAGCAATCGTAATTTAATAAGTTGCAAATGAACTATTCAAGACAGAGAGAAAAGAAATCCGCTAAATTATTTCATTCAAATCGTAAAATTCCAAAGCTTGACTAATCCGAAAAAACTTCCGAATCCAAAATCCCGAGACCATCGTCGTTTCAAATTTAAATTCGTGATTCTGCAAGAACCGACGCACAATGAAAATTTCCAACGTTCCAAAAACTTTTTCCACGTCGTCGAAGACGAAAGAGTAAAGTATAAGAAAACAAAAAAAAAAAAAAAAAGAAAAAAATAATAATAAAAGAAAAAAAAAGAAGGAAGAAACAATCTTATAAAAGCACTAAGCTAAAGCCGGGCGGACAACGGAAAAGAACATAAAACTCTCTAAGGATGACAAAGAAGAGAAGAAGGAAAAAGGTGTGCTAGGAAGGGAGAGAAAGGATAAGAGAGAAAAGAAAGGAATGTCCGTAGCTAATCACCGAGGACGGTATTCGACAGCGGTAGCTCTCCCTCACTCTCTCTCTCTCTCTCTCTCTCTCTCTCTCTCTCTAAGTAAGAAAGAGAGAGATAGAGCCCGCGCACGCAGCACGACGATCGTCGCTAGCTCGCGGCACGAATTCGTAAAGAGTTTCGAGGAGAGAGGGCCTTTCTGTCTCTCTCTCTCTCTCTCTCTCTCTGTTTCTCGGCAAGCCTCTGGTAACGGGGTTTACCCGCGCGAACGTGCCTTGTTCCTTCTTTATGTACATCGCTTGTACCTTATTGTCGCTCAGCGTACGCGAGTTACAAGCCCGAAGAATGCTCTCTCTCTCTCTATCCCTGTCTCTTTTTATACGGTGACCGCAGCACCTTTTGCGAATATGTACGTTAACACGCACTTTGCCTATTTGCATATACGTAAATATATATATATATATATATATATATACATTTTGTTATATGTATACGTGTAAGTATATACATATATACTTGTACTCGAGGGCTTGATTTACGCGCGTCCTTCGCTCTTGATGTGTGAAAGTAGAAAAAAGCGCGCAATGCGTATACATACATGTAACCGTCGGGAAAATCGTTCGTCGATTGCGTACACAACCCCCTCCCTCAATCTTTCTTCTCCTCATCCCGTAGTTCATCGTTAGTCTTCTATTACAAAATGATCGTTTTTCTCTTTTTACTTTTTTTTTTTTTTTTTTTTAAGCTGCAGAAGCGCGACTTATTTCATCGTTCGCGGTGAGTTAAAGGATAGGAGCTTATACTCGTATATCCTTTTTCTTTTTCAATCTTATACCGCATGCTTCGAGTCATCTTACTAGCCTCACGCGTGTGTACGACACTTTATTCGGCTCTTATGAATTATGGCTTTCATAATGTCATAATTAGCGTTAACTAATTTTGTAAATGCTTTGTTCTGTCTACTATTGTCAATGCTTCGAGAATATTAAATTATGAATACGTTCCAAAACGCTGTCGTGTCAATGCGACGATTGAATTTTATTAAACAAACAAATTTAAATGGCTATAAGGCGACATAAAAAATTGTTTTTTTTTTCGCAATAAAATTTAAAAATTTGAATAGCTTAACACGATTGTAAAACGGAAACAATTAAAAACGTTACATTGTTGCTCAACCATTGTAAAATTTAAACGCTGTGACAAACAGTTTTTAACGATTCCCACTCGCGGTAGAGTTGGACGTGTGATATGTTTTTCAATCAAAAATTTTATGCTGTCAGAATTAATCATTACGATCCCAGCCACACGTATATTAATAGTTATTATTCGAGCCGCAATTTACGATCGAAAAAAAAGTTACATTTCAAACATATGTTTGTATTGCTGATGGATGTGAAACTGTTTGAATTTTTAAATCGAATAACAAATTTCTCATGATGTTAGAAATATATATATATATATATATATATATATATATATATATATATATGTATTACCGCTCGAAGTTCGCTCCATAACAAATATAACGGTTTATATTTATCGCTTTAAATTTTCACGCGGTGATATAACGTGACGCGTTACAGTTGTTCGCGCTTTATTCTTTAATATTTACACATTTTTAATTTTCGTGCAATTAAATTTGTCCAACTCAGCAATAACAACTTTGTATTGTCATTTAAACTCAAAAATAGTCGTGAGTTTTTTTTTTTCTCGAGAGTCGTAAGAAACTGTGACAATATTGTTAAAAAATTCAAACGTTGCTACAAAATTTTATGACCGATTTCGATAAACCGGTATGTTTTCAACAGATTTTCTCTCGTTTTGTTCGTCGCGAGAAAATAAATTAAAATTATATAACATTGAGGAGAAATATCGGTTAAGTTTTTCTCATATTATACAACGAGATAACAACCTTTAGCAACCAATAATCATTCGCGATAATCGTACTATTTGCATTGTGAGAATCGGGATTTCTTTTGAATAAAAAAAGGAAAAAAGAAAAAGAGAGTTGCATCACATCTCTTCGTTCGCGATTCAAAGAAAAGAAAAAGAAAAAAAAAAAAAAAAAAAAAAAAAAAAACAAGACGAACGTTTCATACCAAACAACGAAAATCCTATACAGATTGAATTTTAATCGATTACTCATTCTTCGATTACTTTGACAAAATTTGCTCATCGTTTCCACATCCTGAAATCGCTCCAATATCGCATCGATCAACGTACATGTGCGTCATACTGAAAAAAAAAGAACCAAATCACGCGTGAAACGCGACGTTGTTAAAAATAAAAGACAAAAAAAATTCTCGATATTCCGCTCGCCTCCTTCGACTTTCTCAATTTCGGCTCGCGCGAAGATATATAGAAGCCTCGCGACAATGGGTTCTTCAAAAAAGGGAGAAGGAGAAAAAAGGTGTCGCTCATACGTACACTCGGGTGTCATAACGCCCGTCGTTGAGCGGATAGAAGGGAATGATTGTAGGAATCTATTTCGAAAGCGTTCGCGCTCGCGCGCGTGTTTTAAATTAGAAACGGCGTCCTCTCATCGCGCTTTTAATACCGGCGCACCCCGCGCTCGCGCACTTTGCTTCTCCTCTCTCTCTTTCGCAACTATCCTATCCTCCTTCGAAGCGATTGCCCTTTCTCTCTCTCTCTCTCTCTCTCTCTCTCTCATTCTATCTCTCTTGGCATCTCGCTCTCTTGGAGCACTCAGACACACACGCGCACACGCACACAGGCTTTGTGTATAGGAAGAAAGTGTTGCATCGGAGGCGTGATGTTGCCTCGGGCGGCAATTCCCTATATACAACGCATGGCTCGCTCTCGACGCGCCGAGCGATTATTATTTATAAAACGCTAATCGTCTGTGTCGTGGGAAGGCTTACCTCACTACGGGCGCACATGGCTCTTGCGGGAAATCGTTTCTCTCGGAGAATGGTGATTCTGCTGTTGGTACGCGCGCGGGCTTTGCCGGAGAGTCGTTACAAGTGTGTGTGTGTGTGTGTGTGTGTGTGTGTGTGTGTGTGTGTGTGTGTGTGCGCGCGGACGCACGCGTGCGTGCACCTATGTGTGCGAGTGTCGAAGGTCAGCGTGCGTCGTAGGTGCGGGGCACACGGATGGTTGGCCATTTTATCGCGTTGGGGAAAAAGCGCGCCGTAATGAAAGGCGATACTGTTCGAGGACAGAAGGATCGGTTTTAATGACCTCTCGAATTTTCGTCTTTAATTATATTTTGGTGTGAGACAAGACTTGAAAGATTTAAAATTTTTTAGAATTTGCCAAAAATTTGTACGACATATTTTTTTAAAATAACATAGGAATTAAGATTATAATCCTTCGGTGAATAATGTATAATTTACTATTTTTCATTTTTAAAAATGAAAAATCGCCATAAACGTATAAAGTATCTTGATTTTCTATCGAAATGAGAAATGGTAATATAGCAATTTAGCTATTAGCTATAAGACCCTATAAAGAATACGTTTGACTAGACTCATACCAAAAAAAGCGCGAAAATTCGATTCTCCGACAGTCGCGAGCGAGTCCTTTTATATCACGTCCGCGTACGCGAGCCAGCGCTACACCCGTTGGCCTCGCGAGCCGCGACGAATGATGTCTTAACGGTCTCCGCCAAAGTGGGCCCATAGCGGGTTCCGTCATTACGTATAAGTCGGCGGCGTTGTTAACCGATGCGCCTCGATATACTCAAGCGGCAGACGTGTCCTATCCTCCTCTCCTTCCGACAACGCGCGTACGAAGAGTCCATCGTCGTGCGAAAAAGCTCGGCTCCGAGTTCGCGCGCGACGCGAACGACGACGGCTATACGTATACATATAGCGGCGGTGCATCACAGGTGTCGTCGAATACCTTAGAAGGGCGAAGGAGAAGCGTACGGGGAGGGATCGATGTCGCCGTCGTCGCGTGTCATCGCGATACCCGGGTGCTCTGACAAAAGGGAGAGACGCTACTTTCCTTCCCCCTGTGTAAACACACTCGAGGTCGTTCGTCTCCGCGAGCAAGCCATCTTCCTTACTCCGGCGAGTAATTCGAGAGCTTGGAGAGAGAAAGAGAGAGAGAGAGAGAGAGAGAGAGAGAGAGAGCGAGAAAAGGTGAGCCGAAACCATCGGTCGCGTTATATTTTTTCGCGCGATTCTCACCCTCGAGTTTTTCAGACGTCTTATGTGCCCGTGTGTTTGTGTATACGGTTTACGTTAAGGAGGAAGGAGCCTTTTGCGACTTTTTTTTTATTTTTTATTTTTGGTTAAATCCCACGAGCGGAGGATGCTTACAGAACCGGAACGAGCCGACGCATTGTCTTGTTTCATCGCACGAGGGATAGAATTTTATTTTTCATTGCGTAAATTTTGTCGCTCCTCTTGTTCTTTTTTGTTTTTCTTCTTCTTTCGTTAAGAAACGCCTGACTCCGATGGATAATGTTCCCGTACTCTGTGAACTTGCGTCAATGAAATTTCACAGATTTACCCCGGTATAAAGTCACGTTTGACTTTATTGCACTTGGAGGAAGAGAATATATTCTGTTTTCGGACATTTTTTTTTTCTTTTAATATTATATCAAAATTTCACTTCAATCTTTCCTCGTCCGTAAATAATAGCGATTCTCGAATTACAAATGTAAACGAGACTCGTGCCCCTTTATCGATTAACTGCAAACTTTTATACGGTTGCTTCAATATCCATTATATATTTCTCCATTTCCTTTAAATTCAAATTTTACCATTACGTTGATTTTAACGAAAAGAAAATAGGAGGAAGTAAATTTAGTGTCATTTTACCGAAACGCGGAAATCGAATAGAGAATAAACGATTATCAATATCGGTGAATGTATTGTTGCGCGAACGAGTTACGACCGAGTCTTATGCGCTTTCTATTGTGTATGTATAAATCGCCTCTTCCACATGTTTTTATAATCGTCTTTAATTTTGGCCGATATTGATCGAATCGCCGTTTTAAATGTAGTTTACGAAATTAATAAAATTAATAACTCATAAAAATTGCATTTAATGCAATAGAATAAATTTGGCCTGAGAAAATTTTACAATTATACTTCTCGCAATTATTTTCTAAATTTGATAAAATTTATTCACAAATAATGAATTACTTTTATTTTCCTTGTTTTTTATTCTTGTAAATTGTATTTTCAAAACAACGATGAAATTTTAATTCTTTGCAATTTTTTGAACACAGCTTTTATTTTTAGAAAATTTTTTAATTTAACTTTTTTTATAAAAAAGCGGCGCGTTTCGAAAAACTACACGAACGCGTACTTTTCTCACACTCGGCGATACGGGAGATAATTGCCGAGGAAAAGAAAAATAAAATAAAATTTTCTTTTCGAAAACGGCGACCTCGCTTCTTTTTTTTTTTTTTTTGTTTTTTTTTTTTTTAATGGCGCTCGACCCCGTAACTTCACGAACTAAATATGTGTAATACCTTTACACTTATATCCAACGATCGCAGAGTTCATGGAAAACTTTTGCGTGGATCCAAAATGAAAAAAAAAATTTCAGAAAAAGAAGTCACCGAATCCACGTTGAAACGTTGCCGAGAGAGAGAGAGCGAGAGAGAGAGAGAGAGAGAGAGAGAGGCTGCGCGAGAGTGAAATAAAAAAGAGAGAATAAAGGACGCAAGTCCAAACAAATCCCTATGCACGTCCTCGTGCAATCTCGACCGCGTTGCCCGGGTAATCTCTTTGTTCGCGTTGGCATACATTATATACTTTATGCACATACACATATACATTACAGAGCGCGAGAAGCAGCAGCAGTAGCAGCCGACGTTTTCCAGATCGTAAACACGCGCGCAGTCGTCTCTCGCGAGTACACTTCCGCGATGCTATTTTCTCTCTCTCTCTCTCTCTCTCTCCCTCGCTCTCTTTCTCCGCCCACTCTTACGGCATCCAGCCATGCAAACCTAGAAAATAATCCCGCTTACACGTACGCGAGAGGGATGGTTGAAGTTTCCTCCCTTTCTCCGGGGGCGACTACGGGGATAGGAGGTGAAGGGAGGAGGGTAGTCGGGGGGGTGGCGTTTCATTTCCTCGGCGACTTCCGGCAAACGCGACGCTTCCGCCATATCGGGGCCGTTGCTGCCGGCGCCTCTCTCTCTTTCTCGGTTCCGGTTCCAGGGCTCCTTCCGTTTTCCCTCCAACGTTCTCCTTTAGCTTCCGTTCGCTGGCACTTCCTCTCTCTCTTTCTTTCTCTCTCTCTCTCTCACTCTCGCTCTCTCGCCGTCGGCGCTGTCGCCCACCCTTTCTTCTCATCCTCCGGCTGCTCTCTTCTCTCTGGCTTTTGTGTCGCGGGCGCGGCTGTGAGCGAGCGCGTGCGCTCGCGCGTAAAAGGGCGTCTCTCTGTGTGTATGCGCAGCTTTTAACGGTTAGCCTTTTTTGTTACCTTTGCTTTCTCACTCACTCACTCTCTCTCTCTCTATCTATCTCCCTTTCTGCATTTTTTCGTTTTCGCTCGCGAGGAAAAAGAACGAGTCAGTCTCGTTCCCGTCCCCTCCCTTCCGACGGTATAAGGGCGGATAAGCCGAGGTCATTAAAAAAGAGCGCGAGAAAAGAGAAAAAGGATGCGCGCTTACAGACGTCGTAACGACGAATAAGGACTTCTTCTCTGATCGATATAAATATATATATATATATATATATATATGCGCCTGTAGTAGTTATCGCGATTGTGCGATTAAGTGGGATCTATAGCACGCGCGACTTTTTTTACTTTTATTTTTAAAGACGACTTGTCGCATAAATATATATATATATATATATATGTATAAAACGATGCGTGCATGTGTTAATTAGAGAAAAAAAAATTTTTCGGAGACCTTTTAGGTCGAGTTTAAATAATTTAATAGAATTATTATCGACCGCTTTGAATTTATTTGATTATTTTTGCTTTAACGTTGAGAAAAATTTAATGAGCTCAAAAACTAAAGCTTTAGCCAACGTTTTAATCAATATAAAATTTATGTGCGCGAATCTTTAATATTCTTAAAATATTTCGTAAAAGGATTCCAATGTACAAGTGAGTTTGGAATTTATTGATATAATACATTAAATATTATCGCAAGTGAAACAACGTAATTTCTATTATACATAAAACAATGTACACATAAACTCGGTAAAGGTGTCAAATTAAAAGCGCACCTTACGAGATTATATTTTTCGTGCGAGTGCCGAGAGACATCCCACTCGAAAAACCATACGTATCCAAACTTTCTCTGTACCTTCACCCGTAGCACATATACAATACAAAGAGAGGGAGGAAAGTTCTGACATAAGAGCGCAGCGGCGCGACGATAAATTTCGTAGTTTAGTTAACGCGCTCTCTTGTAAAGGGAGGACAGAAGCCGTCGGTAACCGATCGATTACTTCCCATCGTCGGCGAAGAGCCCGGTTAAGCCTTCGTTCTCGTCCATTAGATAACGAGCTCGCTTTTCTAGCTCAACCGAGAAAGGGCTCTAAGGGGAGAGCCAAAGAATGAAAGAGAGAGAGAGAGAGAGAGAGAGAGAGAGAGAGAGAGAGAGAGAGAGAGAGAGAGAGAGAGAGAGAAAATAGCCTGCGCAACGACGAATTAGTATGCCGGCTCGTACCGACGGATTACGTATTCTTCATGGGAATCATCGTCGAGGAATCAACTCGCCCTCCCCCCTCAACTCTCTCTCTACCCCGCATACAAGTACATCAACTTGCTGCATCGCTGCATTCCTCTTTTTCCTCCTACAAAAAATGCGTGAACTTTTGACTCCGATTATCGTCTTGCTCTTGAACGTTTATACTAGCTTATACATACAAATATGATGAGATCGGGAACGTGCGCGAGCGCGATCGTGCGTATGATTCTTTTTTTTTTTTTTTTTTTTTTTTTTTTTTTTTTTTTTTTTTTTTTTTTTTTTTTTTTTTTTTTTTTCATATACGTATTTGCGTATGGAGAACAACACTTGGTTTGTAACGGGACGCGCGAACGATTGTCAACGATGACGGAGAAAGAGAACTCGGCGATGACTACGTACGCGACTGATTTTTAATCAAAGATGAAGCTTTGACGAGGTGCGATGGGTTTAAAAATAAAATAACGCGTGCGTTTGTTTACGAGAATTTCGAGCTCGCTACTAGAATTTTGAGATTGATTTTTATCGGTCTGGATTGAGAAAAAAAGAATAAAAAAGTAAATTTAGTTATGCATTGTCTCGTAGTATAAAATAATAAAATTGGCTATAAATATTACATGAAATTGAATTATACTAGTAAATAAAAGACTCGTCGGTCGAGCGAATTTTAAAATTTTATCATTATATTTATATTGGTTAAAATATGCTAGATTATATTTTATTAACAATAAATTTTATATTTTCTACTAAAATAGAGCCATCAAGCGTTTTCCCTTCCTTCATCGAGCTTATGAAATTTATCAATCTTATAAGAAAATTTATAAATAAATCCAAGCTTTAATGAATTATTAAAACTGACAGACGTTCTATAATAAAATTTACATTAACCGCCAAGATTCGCTTATGATTTCAATTTGGATTATTAATCAGATAATTTTTTAACTTCCCGATAAAAGAAATAAATAATGGAAACTTTTTATTACGTCAATTCCTTGTCTATAAATAAAGCGCACACACGCGAATTCCTAAAATATATCAATCTCGTCGTTTTCCACGAGAGATCCATATTTATACCATCAAAGTACAGTCTCGGATAACTCATCAATCTCGGTAAAATTAAACCCTTAAATCTATCGCGTTATATGCTGCGCCAAAGTCAAACAGAAATATATCGGATAATAAAAGGGGGCAAACATCGAGCGCGCGACGTCTCAAAACGCGTGTAAAATGCAATTTCTTTTTTGTCCTTCTCTTTTTCATCGACGTTATATACCGCAGGAGTGTACGTGCAGGAAAAAGGAGACTGCGCTCGAACAATCGTGGCTCTCGTCCCATTAGCTGGGAGAGTCCGCGCGTACAAAAGGCAAGCGTGCAACGAAAAGAAAGAGAGAGGGAACGAAAGCCGGTATATATCGGTATATTTTTATTTGTATATATATATATATATATATATATATCGTATGAAGGAAAAAGCTTAACTTTACGCATTGAACCGCTAATCCCGGAACGCGTTTTCGTCTTTCTCTCTTTGGCTCTCATCGAGAGAAGAAAAAGAGCGGACCTTGTCGTCGTCGCGTGTGTCTTCCGCACACGCGAAAGGCACGCGTCGCGTTAGACGAACACCGTATCCTATTCGCATGAAAAAGCCGGAGATATATATATATATATATATATATATATTAGAGAGAGAGAGAGAGAATAAAAAAACGGGATCTTTGAGGGGGGTTTTAAAAGAGGTGCACAAGGGGGATACGCGCAGAAGCGCGTGCGTATCCGTATATATATATATATATATATATATATATGCGCGTGGCTTAAATTGCATTCTGGCAAAAGCAAGCTATATAGGACGTTAGGTGCACCGGCTGGAAAGGAAGGAGGGTGCAGACACGGATGTATATATGTACGTGTGCGCGCGACCCCTGACAAAGGAAAGCCGCGCGCTAACCAGGGCATTAGCGGCGGAACCCCGTTTCCGACAAACAAGTTCGCGCGCGCGCGCGCGCGTGTGCTCACTTTCTCTCCCCCTTTTATCTGGACCCCAGATCCTCACCATTGCCATCCCTTCTCGCTGTCGTGTATGTGTACATATATATGCACACAGAGCGGAGATCGAACTACCTACACATCGCGCGCGCGAGCACGAAAACCCCCAATGGGATAAACCGTTCATACACACACACACACACACACACTCACGCGCGCACACACACATGTACGTATCAGCGGGCTTTCCTCGCTCGAATCGCAAGCAAAGCAGTAGCAGCAGCGTCGTTTGATATTGATTACGAGGGGCGGAACGAGTGAGGAAGAGAGAGAGAGAGAGAGAAGACTACCACGGGGTAAGAGAGAATCTGCTCCCTGATTTTATACCCCGATTGGCAGCGTTCGTTCGCAGCTCGCTGGCCGCTTTGAAGTCGAAGAAGAGAGTAAGAGTGAGAGAGAGAGAGAGAGAGAGAGAGAGAGAGAGAAAGAGAGAGCGGTTGCCCGAGCTTTTTCTTTCTTTATTTTTTTCTTTTTTTACGAGACCGTCCACTGGCTTATACACTTTGTCTCTCTGTCTCTCTCTTTTAGCTATATAGAACAGCATAGAGCGGTGTATACAGTCGGGCTACCAAACCGAAAATTCGCTTTGTTTGTCTTTGGGCGACTTTGACGTGTGAGCCCGCGCGCGCACGCCGCGTCCGACGCTTATGCTTCGACTGCTACCGTTACTCTACTGCTGCTGCTGCTTTTCCTCTTTCCCTCTCTTTCTCTCTTTCTCTTTTTCCATCCCGGCATTGATACTTTCGCGAGTACGGCGAGTATGCGAAAAGTTTTGAAAATGTTATATTTTAAAGAAAATTTTATGCGCGATCGATGCGCAATACTTTTTATGTGAATGGTTTCGTTTATAAACGTTGCTCAGTGGTTTACATGTTCAATATATGTTAGAATTTAATTTGTGTAACATATTTTCTTTAATATGCGAATTCGAAGTAAATCAGCAAAATTACGTAATAACAAGTTTAAATAGTTCACATATTTTTACTAATATATTTTTGATATTTACTGAAAAAAATCATTGTTTAGAATTAAATAGATATAAATTTTTTTACTAAAATTATTCGAATAAAATTTATGTTAGAAATAACAAAATACCTAACATTTTTCGACTCTTTGTAACCCTATACATATTGTATCATTCGCGTAGTATAGAAAATTTATGAATCAAAATACTATTTTAATAAATGTGACGCATAAATTAGTTACGCATTGCAAGATCGATATTGAGCACGAAAAAGAGTAATGTATTAAAATTGTAAAATCTAATTCGTAATAAATCTGTAACAATTTACATAACACACCGATCACATTGTCAAAATCAGTTTATTCAAAACATCGGATTCATTTTAAAAACTCACCAGACAACGTTCACGTATATACATATATGATCGCATTAATTACTTCTTTTTAATCTTATGTAGAATACAATATGCATGCGCGTACGCGTATTTTAACTGTTTGGAGTTGCCGATTTGCTCGGTATACTAATTCAATTAGACGGTCAGCCTTGTTCCCCAATCAGTAAGGCGCAAAATTCCCGGCTGTATAAAGAAGATCGAAAAATCCCCCTCGTTTAATTCTCCCTCCTTCCCTCGCGTATAACCAACGACCAGTAACCCGAACCTTTATTGAGCGCTTCGGCCTTGCCTCCCAATAACAATAATAGCAACAACGATAACAATAATCTCGCCGGCGCGTATCATCCTCGGCTCGTGTGTATTATAATACGTATACGTATATACATATAGTATACGCCCTATATATATATATATATATATATATATATATTCCAATTTCGATCTTTCTTCATATATTCATCATCTTTCCCTATTCTTTCTTTTGATTTCGTTTTGTCTTCTCGCGGCGTCGTTACGCACACATACACACATATATACATGTATAGCACACATAATGACAACAATAAGCCGAATCGGGTTCGCGCGCGACTCTTGCGCCATTTTCCGCTTAACCCTTTTAGTGCCGAGCGAAAACCGATGCCTATGCGAAGATAACCGAACGAATTTGACAAATTTACTATAGTTTCGGAAAAAGCCCATAAAAACCAAACTAAGAATGATATTTAAAAAATTCAAAAAGCAGCATATTAGGGAAAAATGGGAGAGTAATGCGATGCTAATTGTATTGCAATACTTATTGAAAATCATATGAATAACAGCAATATAAACTATGATAAAAAATATAGAAACAAGTTTCTCTTTTGCAAATAGTATTTTCACTAATCAGCGCTTGATCAATTTTATGTAGATCGCGTGGTATGATGTTTGATAACTATTATATACACAAAGATTACGCTTAATTAATTAAGATAGCGATTACGGTCCCAAGAAACTTTGTTGGGACCGTAATCCCGTGTCTCGTTTCTACTTTATCGCTCCAACACATGCAGAGTCTCGGCACTAATCATAAGAGTTTACCTAAGAGTGCGTAAGTTACATAAGATATAACAAAAAGTTGAATCTAATAAAAAATTTTTTCAATTGTATTGCATCGAATTTGAACCATTTAAGCGTTTTATAAAATTATTTTGAGGTACATATGTCTTGTGATGCGTATAATAAATAAGACGCCAATGCATGTGCGTCGATATATCGTCGTTGGCACTTTTCGCAAGTGTAACAAACGACGATATATCGTCGTTCGGCACTAAAAGGGTTAAATACCCGCGCGCCATACACGAGCTGCAGCGAGACGCCGAGAGAAGAAGAAGAAGAAGAGAGTACACATGTATAAATCGTAGGAAGAAGGAGAAGAAAAAAATATTTACAAACAGGCATATTTCAATTACAGCCCTCTTTTCCTTCATCTTCGACGATCATCGTCGTTGTCTCTCGGATCGTGTGTAAGCTTCGACTCCCGACTCGTCGGTCCGCGCGTGCTGACGTGTCATTGACCCAATGTTAAGGGGAGGAAGAGGGGTGAGGGAGGGAGGAGGGCGTTTTATATTAGCGGACGCGAGAGAGAAGACACGCGTGAATAAAGCGCGAGCGAGAGACGGAAGAAATACGAGACGCGAGAGTTTGTCGTCGACGCGCTAAAAGAAAAGACGAAGCAGATGAAGAAGAGAAAGAGAGCATAAATGAGCGAGTGAGAGAGAAAGTTCACTCTCTCTCGCACATATGTATTTATGCATGTGTGCATGTATGCGTGGAAGGGTAAGGGGGTCAATGGCTAATCTAGAGAGACGCAGCCGCGGCAGTAACAGCGGTACGTCGTTGTTGGCTACTAATCACCCTGATGAAGCTTGATGGAGTGCTCGTCGGCAATTGTCTCGAGTAAAATCGGTCTCTCTCTCTCTCTCTCTCTCTCTCTTATACTCTTGTTCGCACGCCTCGCTGCCGCCATCATGCACATGTATATGTATAACGTCCACTATGATGTTTATGTATACGGTGTGTGTGTGTGTGTGTGTGTATTCGTGAATTTTTCTGATTTACGAGGAGAGTGAAAAGAAACGGCGTCGATAACAGCTGGTCTGCCCAAACAGCAAAAACCTTGACTCCTTCGAGGTTCCATTGTTTCTCGCGATTGAATCATTGCCGCTTCTCGAAAATATACCCGTACATACACGTATAAATGTGTGTGCAAAGATAATCCAGATTCCCTTCTTCTCTCTCTCTCTCTCTCTCTCTCTCTCTCTCTCTCTCTCTCTCTCTCTCTCTCTCTCTCTCTCTCTCTCTCTCTCTTCTCTTTCTCTCTTCCTCTCTTTATCTCTCTCTCTCTCTCTCTCTCTCTCTCTCTCTCTCTCTCTCTCGTTCTCAAACTCGACAACAAGCATAGCCTTTTTTACTTTCTCGAAAGTCGGGCGTTAAAAATTCTTTACGATGTTTGCTCTACGGAAGAAGTTTCTCAGGCTCGTAAATCAAAGCGTCGCGCGTCTTAAAACTTGTACAGCTCGCGATCTCCTTCCTCTCGCTTTTTCACCAGCAATACGGCTGGTGCTTTAAATGTTTGGTCTGTTTTGGTCCATTCGTTTTCTTCGGCGTCAGATTTCACGGGCTCGCAAGTCAGGGGAGGTCTCCCGACTACTGCGACGACGACTCCTACAGCACGTGCACGCACGGGCTATATACTTCGCGTCTTCGAAAAAAACCTAGCGCTCGCGATGAACCGTCGACCTCCCGGAGCTTGTGGCTTCGTTGGTAGATTGTGTATCGCTTATGTGTGTGGGTATATATATATATATATATATATATATATGTGTGTGTGTGTGTGTGTGTGTGCGCGCGTGCGAATGAATGTATACATATATGGAGTCCGTGGCGCGAGCACAGATGGCACGAAAAGAGACGAAGGCCTGCGCGAGCTCGATGCACATGGGGACGATGATATAGGAAAATATAGGGTAACGGGAAGCTTTTGCGTTACTTTTCTCTCCCGCTCTATCCGTCTGTATGTACCCCAACGAATCTCGTTGTAGTTGAAGGGTGTCGGATGACGTACGCCATAGTTTTTACGGACCCGATTCTCTGGGGAGAAGGAGGAGTAGGCCCCTGCTACTGTTGTGCCGCAGGTTGGAGTTTTTCCTGCTTCTCTTGCCACTTGTGCCTTCGTATGTACTACGCAGTACGAGCCGAAAAATCGATTAGAATGCATGAACGAAAAAACCTTAGCGGAGAGAAAGATAGAGAAAGAATGCGGAACCGAAAGCTGCGTCTCTCATTCTGTCTGTCTAGGGGAGGCGAGTCTATATTGGTGTCGTTGTACGCGAGATATTTCAATGGCCAATTTTATCGAATACGAGATTCCTGCTTTTTACTTTTATAGCGCTGATTTTATAATTGGAATTGATTACGGGTATTGATTGAATGTATCGTTTCAATATCATTGTTTTTATGTAGAATCAAAACCTAGCGAACATATTTAATTTCTGCGTAAATATATAATTTGTTTCTTGAAATTAAAAAAATCATTATAGATTAAACCATTTTTTTTTTTTTTTAATTATTTATATAACATATAACTGATTGCAACATGATGAATTATGTCGTAAAACTCAACTGCTTAAATTATCACATCAAACTTATATCCTAACATTTATTCACACTATTAGACATGTCAAAGCTAACTTTTGATTTCTCAAACTTATAAATTTCATTGCATAACATTTATTCCGGAAAGTAATAAATTATTAAAATCAAATATTATTTACGAAACTTATTCTCGCGTATAAATTATAGTATAAATCATTTCAAAAATTGAAAAAAAAATAAGAAGAAAATAATATGATATATTGCTTCAAAAATTTATTTTTTAATCTTCATTTTAATAAATATTATAAATTAGCCTATTTTTGAACTGGCGTCGTAAATTATATTTTTTATATTCAATTTTCATGAAATAAACTAAAATATTTACAAAATAACGATAAGATTATTAAAATTTTAGCATTACAATAGTAAAATTTGATATTAATTTATATTCGTTTTATTTCTTAACGATTATTCGAACAATGTTTTAAAAGATATTAACATTAAATTGAGCTACTGAGAAATAATCGAAGAAATTATTCACTAAAAGCCATAAAATTTACGAGCCATGCGATAATAGGCGCTTACAACAATCGTACCAACCAGGACAAAAAATATGTGTATCTTTATCGCTCTCTCTCTCTCTCTCTCTCTCTCTCTCTCGGTACAATAATGCATTTTCCTTTCACGACACACCGATGGTAATACGACACTCGAACGACACTCATTTTCGAAGATTCCTCGTGTGTAAAACGACGCAGGACACAAAACACTTGACCGGGTGGTCCTCTTTCAAACCAAATCTCTCTCTTTTACTTTATCGCTTTCTACGCGTTTTTTCTCTTCGTCTATTTTCCATCGTCTCCACTTTCTCTCTCGCTTTTTTTTTTCTTTCGATTCGCACACAATACTTATGATGCTTCTTTTCTTCTTCTTGTTTCGAAAACGTATACGCACTCGGTGGTATAAAATGAGAATGTTTTCAAACCCAATCCCAGATATAATGTTTAAACCTACGTGTGTACGTCGCGGTATTTTCAAAACTTAAACCGGGTCTAATCTGTTGAGAATTCGAAGGATTACGGTGAAAATAAAAAAAAAAAAAAGTACAACAATATATGAACGCGAAGCGCGGCGTTTTCAACGTAAAGTTTCTTTCACGACCTATTTTATTCGAAAATCTAGTGGAAAAAAGGGAGAAAAAAAAAACCGAAAGTCATCCGAGGAATTCGTCTGCGCTCCATTTCCTTTTTTTCTTGCTCTTAATTACCGAATAGCAGACAAAAACAAAACCCGAAAAACGCCGTTGGAAATGGACACGTCAAAACGCCATATAATTACGCGTCGGAAACGTCGTCATCATCATCATCATCATCATCGTCATCAACGGTTGCGCTAAGATGCAACAACTGGCCAAAAGCTTACGAACCGGTAAATTATTTTGGTAAATATTTCAAACCCAAAAATCGCGCGGTAATCCTGTTTGCGTATACATATAATTACAAAATTTCGTCCTCAAACGTTGCGAAACTTATGCAACGTAGTTTAAAGTATTTTTCCAATATATATTCGAGCCGAGAGCTCATTTCTAGGATTTTAAGATCGCGTAGGCGTATAATGACGATATAACAGGATTGATGCGCAGGTCATATCCCCGCCTCTTCGTGTGCAACGATGAAAAATCAGCTTCGAAGAGGCTTACACCTATAACACGCGCGCGCGCGCGTGTATATATATATATATATATATATATATCTCTTCCCTCCATCTCGCCCTTTTCCTGGGTTCTTTAACATACGCGTAAAGTCTCTCGCAGCAAAACCTGCGGGACTAATCATTTCGAAAGATCGATGCTTAAGGCAGGTCCTTCGAGCGCTTATGCTGCCGCAGGTACCATATTCTTTCGGTTGCGCAGGTTTCACCCTCATCCTTATACATAAGCTTAGAGCAGGTTAAACAATGTTTAAAGGTTAAAAAGAACGAGCGGAACTCCGGACGCTCTCGTTCTCTTTATGTGTACGTATACGTAAGGGACGGCCTCCGCGTTCTTGCTGCGTCTTTTTTTTTTATCCTTTTTCCTTCTCGGACTTTGCCAGCTCCGTCTTTCTCTCCGGGGAACAACTTTGGAGCCTGGGTTAAAGGAAGAACAGAGGGAAGGAGAGGGGGAGGGAGAGGGGGAGTGGTTCTCTATTACAAGCGAAGACGAAGGTGCATCATTTGTCACCGGTCTCTGTCCGTCTGTCTGTCTGTCTGTTTGTCTGTCTCTCTCTATCTTCGTCCAGCCAACTTTTGACCATAGCGACGCGCCTGTAGCCCTCTTTTCTTTATTCTTCTTTATATATTCCCTCTCCTTAGATTTTCGGGAGAGCCTCTTTTCCTTTTTCCTCGTGAGAGAAATCGATGCGAGAAAACGATTACGCGACTGACGAAGAATGGACTCTCTTTGGCTCTTCTTTTTATTTTTCTTCTCTATTCTACTTCTATTTTCTTTTCTCGGCGATCGGTTACACAAAGCTAGCTCGCGTTTGTTTATTACGTTTACTTGGGACTGTCGTCGTCGTCATCGGCGGCTAGTCGTGAGATATTTTACGCACGACGTTACCGCGGATGCTTACCAGTACCCGCATAGCTTGCGCGTTTGAAGAAGAAAAGCGAGATCGAGAATTGTGTAATGTCATTATGAGGGAGATGGAAAATAGAGCGATGAAATTGAAGTACTCGTTAACGAGACTCTTTTATTTGGCTATTCGGAGAAGCGTCTCTCTTTCTCTCTCTCTTAGAGTGGCATATTTTTATGGATCGAAATATGAAACTTAATTTTTTTTTCTTTTTCTTTATTCACGCGGGGCTTTAGACAGGCCAACGTAAACATTGACTTTTAAAGGGAATGCAAGCTGCACATAATTTCAACTCGATGAAGTAGTTATTCTTACATTATATATACTTAAATTTGTTGATTGTACTAAATTAAAAAAATGAAAGTTTGATTAAGTTGAGCCAATTAGAATTAATTGAATAGCATATTTATCATTGTGAAAGGAACTTTATTAAAATATTATATGAATTGAATGTAAAATAAAAGTCGTATTTGAACATTGTCGAATTATTTTGTATTAAAATATCTTTCGCTTTTCTTGAAATTTAGAAAGAAAAAAAAAGCGATGAAACGAATTAAGAAATGAAATGAAATAAAAAAAAAAAAGACAGTGCTAAGAAAGTTACGATAATTACAGGTTTCCGAGTAGCATCCCATTAAAAATCGCCTTATAATTCCATAATGGAACTAGAATAGAAATTCCTATCCAACCATTTTTTCCTTAAATAGAAAGAAGCCGTAGAAAAATATGCAACCATATCTCTTCATTTACCGAAAAATCTTCCTGAAAATCAGTGCATTCCGCAGCGGCATCTGGAACACACAACAACGTATATATATATATATATATATATATATATATATATATATATATATATATATATATATATATATATATATATTAAGAAACCGATATCCGACCAGCGGAAAAAAAGGGAAAAAAAATCACATCGTATCGGACCTTTAAAACCGCTCTCATCGTTCCGTAAAGAAAGAGAGCGAAAAAAATGTGTCAAGTACATGCGTACACATACACATGCGCGAGCGCGCGCCCATATATGCGATGAGGCGCTTGTTCTCTCTCATCTCCTTTCTTTCGCACACGCATTCTCCCTCTCTGCCTCTCTTTCTCTCCGTTCGCAATCGATGGTTCACGTGCGTGTGACAAAAATGTGTCTCCTATATTACGGTATAAAGATACAATAATCGAAGGGCGCTTCGATGCGTGCTTGTATACACGTGTGTGTATATATTATACATATATATATTTCTTTCTTCTCGATTACTGGAAACGAAATAACTGCACGCACATCCTTTCATATGTATACACGCGCTTATACTCACATACACACTTAAACACATACGTGCTGTAACGCAGAGACGAAATCCATCCGAGTAAAGAAGAAAAAGAAGAAGAGATGGAGGAGGAGGAAAAGGAGGATGACTCTCGTGCGGACGAGCGATCCAATGGAATTTAAAAGTATCCGGTGTCGGAGAGGGCTGCGCGTGATCCTTCTCTCTCTCTCTCTCTCTCTCTCTCTCTCTTTCTCTTTCTCCGCCAAAGGGAGGAAAAGGGACCACACGGGGAGAGAGAGAGAGAGAGAGAGAGAGAGAGAGAGAAAGAGGGAAGACGAGAGGAGAGCAGCGTATACGAGAGGCTTCTGTGGGGCTTCCCCGTGCTTCTCGTGTGTGCCGGGGCTGGTTTTGCTTCAAGGTTTTGCTTGCACCTGCACACCACTACCGGCACCCCGACTATTCTTTCCTCCTTGATCCTCCTTCTCTTTTTATCTCATCACGGACCTGAGATTCTTTCTTTCACTCCGTCTCGCTCTCTTGTGACCGAGCGCTGCACGCATAAGCTTCGTGAATCTCGAGGGATAAATAACACGTGGTGTACGCTTTGCATTTTTCCCTCGTGTGATTTCCTCCTCCTCCTCCCTCCCTCTCTCTCTCTCTCTCTCACTCTCTTTTTCTCTCTTGTTAATTTTCTCCCTGGTGTACCTTTTTTTTTCTCTTCTTTATCTTTTGTTAAAAAGCGATGTTCTTTTTTCCTTCATTTTTTCGCAAACACGTCGTGACGCACGCGCGCTTTTGTCATAGAGGAAATTATTGGCTCATGTATACGCCGAAGGGGAATAAGGCCGATGATGCGTTTCGTTTCGGGATGTGCGTCTCGTGCGGTCGTCGTTGGAACACAGGATGAACTTTCCTTGGCGTTTATTTTGCGGTATTTGCGAGAGCACATGTAGGGGAATTGTTTTATCGAGTGTCGGGTGTTCGACCGACATCTTTTGCCTGTCGCTTCTTTTTTTTTTTTTTTTTTTTTTTCTCTTTGTGTGTAAAGTTATATTTATTTAAGATGTATACAGGATATAATTTTAACGTATTTTTCTTTTCGTTACTTTTTTTTTCTTGTTTGTGCATTATTTTACTGTATATAAGAAAACGGGAGTATAAAGCGTTGATTTTATTATTTTATAAAAAGTACAAAAGATTTATGATTGGCTATTCGCGTCGATATAGGAAACCCGATAAATATTCAACCTAATCGAAAGGTAAGCCAGTTGACAGTTTTATTGCCTATAAAATCTTAAGTACAGGAAGTGCAGCGGAGAGTTTACGTTACTTAACACCCGATGCTTAAACGTTTTTTAAACGTATGCAATATTTTTATTAATCTCGCCAAATCGTAGCAATTTTCTTATACTCTTAGTAGCAAATAATTATTTGTTTTATTAAATTTTTTATCCAAAATGTTATAAATTTAAAGAAAAAAATTTATATCTTATTGATATTATTTCTGAATTCTACACGTTACATAAACCGTAATTATTAAAATCAACGCACAATGATTGAAGAAAAAAATTGTTAAACAAAATTTTTTCACATACTAATTTCAAAATCTATCGGAACAATGTGAAATTTCATCAACGTCGAACACGTTCGCTAGCCTATAAACGAAAGCGTCATCGTTATCGTCATCGTTCAACAATCGCATCTATCGCCTCGGGCGTTTCGAAGAAAAATAGCCATCGATTCTTCTCCGCACTTCGAAGGAGACTCCGTACTAACCGCTGGTAAATTTAGGGCCGATTTAAACTCTCGCGCTTGCATAAGCCTATACATACAGAGCCTCATCTCCGATGAGAAATAATCCGAGAGATATATATATCGTACGAAGCCAGTGGGTGCGGATATTCAGATGATCGACGACATACACAGAGCTCCAGATCTAACGACAATGGCGATGCCGATTCGGGGCATTTAAATCATGACGAAGAACGACTAGTATTCGTTGCCGCGCCACAGTCACAAAGAAAACTGCCTGTATGTACATGCGTACCCTGTAACGAAGGGAAGTAAGCCGTATGAGGGGAGAGTCAAAGAGAGAGAGAGAGATCACGGCGACAACGAGGAGACGACTTTCGTCGTTTAATCGGTTTTCACATATACGCAACACACATCTAGATATATATGCGCGCGTTGTGGAAAAACGTCAAGAGAGAAAGAGAGTGAGTGAGATAGAGGGAGAGAGAGAGAGAGAGAGAGAGAAAGAGAGAGAGAGAAAGAGAGAAGGATATTATACGATGGAAGCTGGTTACGGGGAGGCGCGTGCTGCCGCACGTTCCGGGGGGAAGTACGGGTTTATGTATATACGCGTGTATCACCGAGACCCCGCAAAAGTGTACGTCAAGGCAGGCGTGTGAAAGGTTGCGGGTGCCTTACCCTCTCTCCCCTTACCTCGCTTTTTTCTTCCGACTTCGGAGGGTGGAGGGTGATCCGCGCACGTGCGCCTATGGCAATATCTCTCTCTCTCTCTCTCTCGGTCTGGATAATTACTTCGATTTCTCACATATGGGGTGGACGTATAAAGAGAGTGAGAGAGAGAGAGAGAAAGAGAAAGAAACGAACCTCGACGGCTACTAACAAGGCGGAGCACCGACGCGTTGCATTCTTTCTATATATTACATATACGCGCGAAAGTTCTCTCTCTTTCTTTCCCCCTTTTTGAGTTGACTGACGATGCGTCTCTTTAGACTCTGCGCGACTTCCTCCTCTTCTCGCGCGCGCGCGCGTGTCGTCATTATACGCCGCGTATGTCACGGGACGCACTTGCGTCGTTGTTTCTTTTATTTTCGGCTTTATTGCGCGTAAACTTGTACGCGCATACGCCACTGTATATATATATACATAGACACATGTATTATATATTATAACGCAACATTGCGCCCGCTGATTTTGCGGTTGTATGGCAGGTGACTCGTTTTGATAATTATCACTCGTATTAATGTTTCTCTTTTTCTTATTCTGATTTTTTTTAATTGATCAACGGTCGTTGCTGGTTACAGAAATTTTCTATTTTTACATGTATACAAAGAAACTTTTTGTATACAATTTAAGAAAAAGTATGATATTTTATCATGAAATAAATAAATTAATAATTAATATTGAAAAAAATTGACGTCGAAAAAGAGGTAGAAGAGAGAATTGTGTACCGTGTTGTTGTAAATACAAGATGAGTGTGCTTAATCATTGATCGATTTGCCTTGAGGGTCATCGACTATTCGCCGCTAAGTGACCAAGACGTCGGCTTAAGTAATCGGTAAATAAATTGGTTACGAACGTCATTGAATTAATCTTTCTCGTATCGTCGATATTTATTATTGCACGATATTCACCAATTATAATTTTATATTTGATATTCGTTAAAGAAATTATTACATCTTACGCGCCTTCTTATACAACTTAAACATTTATTTTTCGAATTATTACATCTAAAAAATTTACTTCGAAAAACGGATAAACAAATATTTTATTTTTTTTTTGTTTTTTTTTTTTTTTTTACGAAATCGATACATTATATTTTAATATAAAAAGTTATATTACCATAAAAATATAGTACGTACATTAAATCTTCTCCAACAGCCTTTAATAACGTTTAAAAAAAAAAGTGGGAAATTGGCGTCACAATGTATCAGCTCATTCTTTTTCGAACGACGTAAATCAATCTCCCATACGCACACACACGCACACACCCATATATATATATATATATATAGGTGGACAGTCCAACACGCGCTGTTTTATTCCCATAAAGAGCTCGAACGATGCGCAGGAAGTCTTACAAACGGGCGCACGAGTATAAGCGTGCATCGAAGCGTCCTCCAAAAGGGCGTGATTTTTTTTCCTCGATCGTCAAAGTACACCGTGAATACGCACGCGTACGCGTGTATGCACATATATATCTGTGTGTACATATGCGACAGGAGGGAAGGAAGACCGTCCGATCCGTATAGGCTCGCACGCAAAACTCGAGGAGAAGGAAAAAAAATGTAAAAAAAAGCAGAAGAAGAGCGAACGAGCGAGAGGCGCGCAAGAAGCGTTTATCCCTCGGCGGATAACAGATTTTTCAACTATACTGGGCATGAAGGGTCGATTTCGTCGTCGAAAAATATTGTGTTACTTTCCATAAGAATGACGGAAGGCGACGGCGGCTCCCCGCAGATGGTCGACGCGCTGCACATTAAATCGAGTTATTGTAATCGGGCAACGAGAAAAAGAAAGAGAGAGAGAGAGAGAGAGAGAGTCGGTGATGGATAAATGGATAATAGGAGAGATTGAAAAAGAGGGGAGTGACTGAATTTCTTTCTTTCTCTCTCTTTCTCTCTCTCTCTGTATATGTGTCTTGGCAGTGTGCGTAATGTGAGCGCGTCGCTCGGTAATTCGCCGATAAATTGCGTTACGCCGCGTTATTTGGCGCGAGGGAAGAAAAAAAAAAAAAAAAATACTCGCCATGACTTGCAGACTCGCGCTGTAAAGTATGGCTTCGTCGTTGTTTGGCTCATCGTAATATGCGACAACAGCAGGCAACTTGAATTTGGAAAGCGTCTATGTTTTTGTTATTTTTTTAATTTTTAAACCAAAGCATTAAGCGGCTGGAATTTTTCGGATTGAATTTTCGAAAGGTGAGAAATTATCCGAATTGAGTTTCTTTTTTTTTTTTTGTGGAACGAAAATAGTCGGGCCTGATTTCGTAATTTTATAGATACATTAGTATGTAAAAAAACGTTATCAATTTTGATCCTCAAAATATTCTAGAATATAATTTATAGCAAAGTATTAGTCTACGCTTTGTAATGCAGCAATAGAGTTTTCTTCAAGATCTCATAAACGATTTGCAAAATACGAACTTATTACAGAATATTGCAGCAATGATTTTATTTTTCCATTTATTAAGATAGTTTTAAATTACAACTTGTTATTAATATTCAGTTTATGGTCTATACAATGATGTGGGCTGAACTATCGTCTGTTCTTAAGCAATTAAGTGATCAATCAAACGCACATTACCGATCATTTCATATACCATCAATTAGTTCATTCAAGAAAACTTAATGAAATGTTCCAGTTCGTTTTAATCTTTCTAATTTCGTCCAACGAGGAATGAAAAAGCTATAAATCAAATTAAATCATTTTTAAAGATTGATTCGAAGAGATAATATGAAAGAAAAATTGTAAATTAAAAAAAAATATATATATAAAAAAAAAAAAAAAAAAAGTTATATTGATTTAATAATAAAACTCTATAAACTTAGTGGAAAAGCAATTTTTAATTTACGGTGTGGGAATTTATACTCGTTGCAACCATAATCGTTATTTCCATGCTGGATGTTTCATTAAAACGCGATTAAAAATCCGCAGAAATGAATATAAGTAAATTAGCTACTTTCAAAAGCCTTTCAATTAAGCTCTTGTGCAAGAAAGAATTCTTTAATTTCAAAGTAGAATTTATGGTTTAGCAATGCATTGATAAAATTTTAAAATAATTAAAAATTATCACTACAAGCAAGAAAGATTTTTCTCGAATTTATTTCATAATAAAATAATAGATTTATATTTTTAATTTAGGAAAATAAAATTCTCGTAACTAATAAACCAAAAATGGTAATGATATATTTTACGAAATTATAAACGAGGTAATGTACTTGTCATAATGAATTACGTAATAACAAAATTATAATATATACTTGAAAATTTTGTTAAATGTACAATATAATTTTGTGCCGTTAATATAAAATTTTTAAAGAAAATGAAATATATTTCTCGTGTAGAAAAAAAATCGATTGCACAACTATAACGCGCATTTTTAAATTTCTCTAGACAGTCAACCCCCAGACGCGAAACAAGTCCATCTGAATTAAAAAAACAAAACAAAAAACTGTAAGGGAAAAAAAATTTGGTGCACGACGGCCCACATCGGTATATAAGCAAAAGGAAGAGCATCGAGACGCGCTATCGTTAATTTCGCCTGCATCTCTTTGATGCGCGTCTCGGTACAAAGGCGAAAAAGAAAAATATCTTTCGACGAGTATAGTATAGCGACAGTCGCAAAGATAAAGAGAGTGAGAGAGAGAGAGAGAGAGAGAGAGAGAGAAACATGTTAAAACGGTAGAGATTCCCCGCAGAAGGGGTAGAGGAGGACGAAGAGAGTTCGCACAACCAAAAAGTAACAGAGAGACAGAAAGAGAGAGAGAGAGAGAGAGAGAGAGAGAGAGAGAGAGAGAGAGAGAGAGAGAGAGAGAAGAGGCGAAAGAGAGAAAGGGCGAACTCGCAGAAGCGATAGGTCGCGAGATCGGCCGAACGAGCGAGCAAGTCGTTCCCCTGTGGCCCTTTCTCTATTTCTCTTTCCTTCTCTCACAGGCGTTTCTTTCTTTCTTCTTTCGGGCGCACTCCTCTTGTGTTTTTGCGCGTAGGCGCCGTTGTGCTTGCATAATGGCCCGTGTAATCAGAGGCGAGTGACTGTCGGCACACGAACGTCTCTCTCTCTCTCTCTCCCTCTTTCTCTCTTCTTTGTACCCCCTTACTTCCCCCGCCCCCTACCCCGACGACTTTTTTCTCTTTCCTCGCGTCGCGCGCGGTGTAGTGTATTCCCCCGATACAATATAAGGGTCCGGAGGATATACACCGCGTTTTTTCTCTCGCTCGCGCGCGTGTCATTGTTTCCCCCGCCCCCTCAAGCGCGAAGCGCAAAAGGAACGCGAGCGAGCGAGCGAAAACACAAGTGAAAACAAAGTAAAAACGAAAAGAGAAGAAAGAGAGAGAGAGAGAGAGAGCGAGAGAGAGAGGAAAAAGAAAAAGAGCGACCGCAACGGCAGCAGCCGGCAATACTTTAATGCTCGCGACAGATCTCATCATTTAGAGTGGCTGCTGTTGCTGCTGCATGTGCAGAAAGCGCGAGACCGCGAAGGCCTTTTTCGCCCGCACAATACAAAACGGCAACAGCAGCAGTCGGTCCCCTCGCACAAAAGGAACTTACGTGCGCGCGCGCGCGCGCTCGACGTACATATATGCATAAATTCACGTGTGAATTTACTTGGGCGAGTCTTTCCGAAATAAAAAAGAGAAGAAAAATGTAAAAATAAAAGGTGGAAGAGACGAGATGACGCGCGTGCGTTAGCTTCTGTTGCTTGCTTGCTTGCCTTTTAGATTTTCCTCGCGGGGTCATTTCTCTCTCTCTCTCTCTCTCTCTGTTTCTATCTCGGTATTAGCACGCTAGCTGTCACTAAAGTGCATAGAAAGAGGAAAAGAGAGAGAGAGAGAGAGAGAATGTTTGAGCTTTACACGTATACAGGTATATGTATAAAATATACGGTATACTAGAGCAAAAAGAAACCACAAAAAGACGGAGGAGGGCTCGCGGGCAGACACGGCAACCGAGAGAAAATTATAATGCACCAAAGTGCACACACGTACACGTTTTTGCGTATATAACGCTATAGGGCGCCTTTTTCTCTTTTCTTCAATATAGGTATATGTCTGTATACATTTATATATGTACATAGGATGCAATAGTCCGTCTTCCTTCCCGACCTTCTAAATCATCGCGCGTCGCTGACAATGAGCTCCTTGGCTTTTCTCAGGACGCGACCCTTGCTTAAGAAAGAGAGAGAAATGAGAAAGAGAGTTTGCATTGTAAAGAAAGAAACGGACCCAAAGAGAGAAGAAGGGAGTGGGAGAGAAAGAGAGAGAGAGAGACAGAGGTATATATATATATTCATAGAGAGGCGCCTTGCATGAATAATAATCGTGAGAAATATACACCGGAGCCATAGACTAAGCGCACCTGATATAATGCGCCGTGTTGCCGCTGCTGCATGCGTAACCTACAAAGGGAAAATTATAGACGAAAAGTAATCTCTTGAGAGAAGGAAAGAGAGAGAGAGAGAGAGAGAGAGAAGTAAAGGAAGATGATTTTTGCGGCAACGGCGGCGGTCGCTAGCTCGCCCGACGAACAATCGCGGTTTCGCAAGAGAGCTTGCGAGCCGCAGAGCTGCAGTTTCGAATATAGTATAGGCGAGAACGAATGATGACGACGACGACGACGACGACGACGACGATGATGATAATTATGATAATTATGATGATGATGATGATGATGATGATGATGACGATGATGATGATAGAGAGAAAGGGAGGGAGAGAGAGGCGAAGAAAGTTATTTATCGCGGATAGGTGCACACAACGATTTCTTAGAGAGGTGAGTAAGAAGGATTATTACGTAACCCAGTCGATCGTATCGCCACTCCGCGATGATATTTTTGCGAGCAACGAGTGAGCGAAAAAACGTCTCGATTTCAAATATTTAATAACGTCGTTGTTAATTAATCGGTACGCGTATCTAAAGCTGTTTTAATATTTAAAATAAACCGTGAAAAATATCGAGATTAAAGGAAAATTTTTATCAAAATAATTTTGTTTTCTGAAGTTAAATATTGATCTCAATGTTATTATTCAATTTCGCTTTTTGTCTTCGATGGAATAAATTAAAATTTGTATTTTCATAATGGCTTTTATCATCTGCGTCGTTAAACATTTATAACATTAATAATATATTTTTAATCAATTTTATTTAAATAGAATTACGATTTTAAGTATTATCTCGTATAATAATGAAATTAAAAAAATCATATATTCCACCTTAAAAGTTCTATTTTTAATTATAATATTTAAAATTCGTTAAATTAAATTACGAGCGTACTGTAAAATCTTCATAGAGTTTATTTAAATAATTCATTGAATAATTTACGTAAAATTTTGAAATAATACATTATGACAGAAATTTATTAGATAGCAATAGATAAAATACCGGAAATGAAATCGAAACTTAAACGTCATCAACAGTAATTTGGACAGTATTAAGTAAAAAATCGTAGTAAAAACATTTCATAGTTGTCAAGGCCATACTTCGAACTATAAATTATTGTCCGTGTTAATTCCTAACGTAGTTACAATCCTACATCATACACAAGATTCGAGAAATAATTTTTTAAAACCATACTTGTCGAAGTTATTAATAATGGTCGTCGTGTTTTAATAAACTTACTATTTTATAATAATATATATAAAAAATAAATAAATAAATAAATAAATAAATAAAAAAAGAAAACGAAAAATTGTGTTTAAAGCGCAATTTCCAATATAACAAATAAAACAAGAGATAGGTGCACAGACCGAGTGAGAGAGAGAGAGAGAGAGAGAGAAGAGAGAGAGAGATAGAGCCGACAAATAATAAATAATAACCATAATTAAATTAGCCAACGAACGGCTCAATCAATCGAACCAAGCCGCCACGGCTTTCTCGATAAAAAGATACGTCAAAAGCGTTAGCTGCGCCTACTAAAGCCCCCGAAAAAAAGAAAAAAAAACTATAAAACTTCAAAAAGAAAATGGCGTACGCAAGAGCTCATACTCTCTCTCTTTCTCTCTCTCTCTCTAACTCTCTCGCTCTCTCTTTCTTTCTTAGCGTGAAATTGTCTTGCGCAACCGGACCGCCGTTGCACAATATTATCGCAAGTCTATATATATCGGCTATGCTCTTACTCTCGCGACTTATGCGCGCATACTGGCGCACAACATAATAATAACCGTATCCCGCTCGCGGCTTTGTATGCAGATAAGCTCGACGAATTCTCGCGCACGCGTCGTTGTCCCGAACTCATCGAAGAATCCTCTCAACCGCGAGAGAATCTCCTTCTCCTCCTCCTCCTCCTCCTCCTCCTCCTCCTCCTCCTCCTTCTCCTCCTTCTCTTCGTCATTATCGTCATCGTCACTGCGCGTATGAGTATCGAAGAGCGTTGCCAGCCTCGGATGCGCCCTCGGGCGAATAACGCGCTGCATCGAAGCCTCGCTATAATGCACACGGCACACCTGTGCCCCGGCACGGAGGAAGAGAACGGTATACAGATACGGTAGAAAGGATGAACTCCGTGGGACGATAGGTCACGGGAACTCTGCTCCGCTCCTCTCTCTTTCTTTCTTTCTTTCTTTCTCTCTCTCTCTCTCTCTCTCTCTCTCTCTCACACACACACACACTCTGCTATTTCGAGCGCAAGAGGCTGGGTGAAAGAGAGAGAGAGAGAGAGAGAGAGAGAAGCATGGTGGGAGAAGGAAGTCTGGAAGCTGCATGCGGAGAGCGGCTTTTTAGAGGTGCTGCCGACCTGGTGAACCGAAGAATCTTTCTCGCCGACTCTCTCTCCCTCTTCGTTTCACTCGCACGCGTATTCGCGCGGGTAAACGGTACTCGCGACCGAACGGCCCCCAATAGGTGAGGACCTGGTGGGGGAGCAGGTCTTCGGGGGCTCGTTATGTCAAGCGGCTGCGGCGGCGCGGCCGATAGCCGAGCGCACACACGCGGATTCTCGGGAACGAGGAAGAGCGGTACCGGCGCAGGAAGCCGTTATGCGAAACGCGACTCGTCCTCCTCCTCCTCCTCCTCCTCCTCCTCCTCCTCTTCCTTCTTCTCGCCGATGTCGTCGTCTTCGTCGGCTCCGTTGAGCCTATGCGTCTATAGCCTGGGAGTTGGCGCGACGAGTCTCTGGCACAGTTGCAGCGCCCGGTTACTCTCACTCTATACATGTAAAGTGCATACGTGTATGGGTGGGTAGCGAACGGAAGAGAATGAGGAAGCGAACGGGTCGAGATGGAGGAAAAGGTTTATAAAGACCGTATGAGCGAAAAAGAGAGATAGAGAGAAGGAAGAACTACTTCTTGAACAATGCTTGCTGTTATTTTGCTCTTTTTTTTTCTTCGCTTTTATGGTTTTGTTTTGATTAGCTACTCTTGAGAGAATAAAAATTAACGTGATTTTACTATTCGAAGCTGCCGATTCCTCTTGTCTAATAACCTGCGTGATCTTTTCCGCAGTGGCAAGGAATTTTAATGGATTTTCATATGCATTTACATAATATAAGATAAGAAATTTATGAGAATATAATTAGACATTGGATATATGAAGATGCGTATAAGATAAATAAATGAAATTATCACTTCTATAATTACCTTCTGCATTTTTTTACAAATAACTGAATATTTAAAAATTTTAATGCAATTGTTCAAAAATAATGAAATAGAACATTTTTATCTTGGATTTAGATAGTTATATCTAATTATTATTTAACAATTATAATCAAATTGTAACTATTTGTTACACTTATAATTAAACTTTATAAATTGTACACATTTCCTTTGTAAAAATAATATCGTATAATTTTGTATGGTTATCCATAACTGTAGGATAAATTATATAAATATATTGAAAATTCTACTTGTAATTAATAAATATACATTATTATAAAATATTTAAAAAATATAAAAAATTATTTATTGATATTAATTGAAAATCACCAAAATAAATAAATAAATAAATAAATAAAATATATATATAATTCTATAAATTTAACATTATGGATAGGTATATATATTTTGAAGTAAAATTATTTCGAGCACGAAAAAACTTAAATGGTAAAAGGAAAATAATAAAGAGTCGTAGCTTTTAACTGAAAAGAAGCAAAGTGCTTGAATCTATTCTTGACAAACAAAAATTTCTCTTTCGAGATAATGTAAAACGTGTAAAATAGCGGTTAAAGTACCAAATGTAAATATGCAAGTAAAAATCTGACCTTTTTTCCGGTCACTTAGGTTATGTTGCAAACGGTGATGAAATACGTGTTACTTGTCTTTTCCTTTGCGGATTTTTTATCTCTTTCTTAATCGTTTTTCTAGATTTTAGTTCCTGTTCAGTTAACGACTCTTGCAGTTTGTGGCTTACTTTATTATTTGCGCACTCTAAACCACGCGAAAATATTATAATAAACGCGAGAAAAAATATAACTTTAGTGTATGAACGCGCGCGGTCGCAGCGACATTCACGTTGCAAGATCTATCTTTTATTGGTTTATGATGTATTGAACTATAATGTTAAAATTCCTAGAAATTTGCAAAAATTATGGCGGTGTGAGAATTCGGACATTCGAATATTCTAAATAATGAATTTAGAATGTTCGGAAGTGGAATGATTTTTTATGTAAAATGTAAATTATTATTTTGTTATTCAAATTCAATCGAACATAAATTGGAAAAAAATAAAATTATAGAATAAATTAAAAATATTTATTTTTTTTTATAATATATATATATATATATACATACATTTTATAGATAAAATTTTACGTAAGTGTAACAACTTTTTTACAATACAATCTCACAACTTGTTCAATATTACGTACTGAGTAATAGAAATAACAAGTTGGACTTGTATGTCACGACAAAATTAATCATTTGTGTAACTTTAATAGGGACAACTTTAAAATGTAAAAAAATGTTTTTCTCTGTCGAAGCAATGATAAATTTGTTACAATACTTTTTTAATGAACTAAAAATAATTATGGATAATTATAATTATATAGTGTAAATATTAAATAAATCGTGACGTAATGTTTTAATAATTAAAATATCTTTAGAAGAATATTACTTTAATTAAGTTATGTCAATTATAAAATAACAATCAATTATATAGTAACCCATAACATTTAATAAATGATTATTTTAATTTAGAATTATAAGTAAATGAGACGAAATTGAAATTTTAAAAAAATCTATTTATTATATGTATATTAAGAACATTCGTAACAGTAATCGCAATAACAATAAATATCGTCGTAAAATTCTTCGAAAAAATACAATCTCAAAGTAGATTTTGCATAAAGTTCGATAAAAAAGACAGGTAAGTGCACTTAGTATGGCTGTGTCGCGCGCACATCCACCCGCGCGTGCAACGGTTAAGAAGAAAAATAAAGGAGGCAAAAAAAGTGCACCGATCGACTCGTCCATCGCGTAAAAGCTCCGACACTCGATCGTCGACAACTAGCGCGTCGCACGCACGAACACGTAATCGAGCGGAAGCCCCGATGGTCATTTCACTCGTCCAACGATTCGTGCAAGTATACACGCATACGTATATACTTATACATATATACGAGATAATATATACGAGCGCGATTCTTGGTGGAGTTCTCTCCTTGACTCTGCTTCCGTTTTCTCTCTTTGGACGACGAAAGAACACGCAAGTACGTTCTCGCACTCTATTTCGCCGGTGCTTGCGCTACCTCTTATCGAGATGCACGTGCCAGTCGTTCGCCGCGATTGCGAATTGTACGTATATATCGTCCTGTGTATACCGGTCGATCTATCTTTTTTTTTTTTTTTTTTCTTCAACCGACCGCGTGTATATGTGCATGTCCTAGCTGTTTCAGGAACGTACTGATTATCTTCTCGATTATTCGCCTCGGTGTCGTTCAATCCAACGACTCGCAGCGACCCGTTCAATTTTTTCTTTCGCGACAGGTTTTTTTTTCATTTATGTCTGCACGCCGATTAAAATTAAAATTTTGTTTGCTTATAATTCTAATAATAATATAACTATAAAGTAACGTTTGATTGAAGCAATTATATATACATATATGTATAAACAAGGAGTATTAATAATAGATATATATATATATATATATATATATATATATATATATATGTATATAGTCGCAAAAAACTTGTTTATAAAGGCTTCGAAGATAATTTGTATGGTTTAAAAAGTGTAAAATATTCGTTGCAAAAGTATAATAATGAAAATCTTTAATTTTTTATATTCCTATATGTATACTTTAACAGAATCGATTGCCCCTCAAACGTAAAATTCACATTTCGCAGAAATTTCTTGTTGAGCTTCTTCGTTTTTCCACATTTCCAAGCACTAAAACAAATAACATTTGATATAGTTCCGTATTAGTTTAAAAATAAATAAATAAATAAATAAATAAATAAAAGAAAAGAATATTAACGTATATGCTCACCCCAGCCATGTCAGGCTCGATATCTTTGGCTTGTTTCTCGTGGGTAACTTTCAACTTTTCTTTTTCTCGGGCTTGTTTTATACCGATGTTTTTCCGCTCGTCCATGAATTTCTTTATGTTGTTCGCTTTTTTCTCCTTAAGTCTCCTGTCCTTGTCACCCTTTGTCTTCAAAGCTTTGTCGTTCATTACTTCTTTCGCCGTTTCTGCCGATACTTTTACCTGATTCGCGTTCATTTCTTTTATATCCCTTTTAGTGATTGGAAAAAAAAAACAAAAACAAAACAAAACAAAACAAAAGAATTCATAAATTAATGTCTTTTATATTATGTCTAATCGAACAGCCCAATGAAAATTATTATATAAAAGATTATTAAAAATTATTAAAAGAAAAACCGAAACATTAAAAAGGTACAACACTTATGAAAGTTTTAAATTTATGTACAATTTAACTATCATACGTTTTCCTTTATCAAAATTAATAACGGTCTTATGGAGAAAGGAAAAAAAAATTATTTCTCCATCCGGAATGTCAGCGGTGAAAAACATGCGTCGAAATCAAAGGATCTTTCGCAGCGTTGGTGCTGCTGGTTAAACTTACTTGTCATGTTTAGCCTCCAACAGCTTAACTTGCTGCGCCTGAACTGCTGGAATACAGGCTTTAATCTCTTCGCGGGCAGCTTCCAATTGAACTTTTTGCAATTCCCACTCTTCCTTTCTCTGTTTCTCCATCATCTGTGTCCATTGAGCCGTTTGTTCACTTATGAGTTTTTTCACCGCTGGGTCGTTAATAAGCGCGTTTTTACTGCGAAATAAATAAAATGTAAAATAAAAAAAGAAAGAGAGAGAAAGAGAGAGAGAGAGGGAAAAAAGGACATTTTACTTAAATATTTTGTAACGCAAAGAATGGGAGAGAGAGAGAGAGAGAGAGAGAGAGAGAATAAAATGATCGTCCAACGCATTGCATCAGGAGGTAAATTCCGCTTTAAAAACTCACTCTTTTCCTTTTGCGAGTTTCTCGATAGCGGTACAATGATTCTTCTGCATCGTTTGCCGATCCTTCTGATGCTTCTTTCGTAACCCGTCTAATTCTTTATTTAATTTCTTTCCCAGCTTGAAAGCCTTCTCTCTTCTTAGATTTTCATAGTTACAAGGCGGCAGCTTGAATTCCTCTGTAAAATTCATACGCGTTTAATTATTGCAAATTATATTGCAAAACGACATTGTTTACCTGCCTCGTAAATTTACTTTATTTACTACCATTGGAAAACTAAAGAAAAGAAATAACAAATTTTTTTTTTTTTTATCGCTTTATGTATGTATATACGTGTGTACATAGGAACTCGTTAAAGTATATAAAAAATCTTTACCCGCGAACGTCAAATTTATTAATACTCTTAATATATGTCAACTTAAATGAGAACTGATTAGCTTACGTATTTTTTTTTTTTTTTTTTTTTTTTTTTTTTCATTTCATAAATAAGATCGGTAATCCGAAAATAAAAAATATTTTGTGCTTCGAAGAAAATCCTTTTTCCGTAAAACCAAAAAACGATCATTCCCGAATGACAATGTCAAAATTAATAATTTTACAAAGAAGACAAAAATGATATATTTTTTTCTCTTTACCCGCAAAGCTTTATCGTATTTCATCTGACGCGTAGATACGAACTCGCATCAGAAATGCGGACTTAATTAACAATACCCACCAATAATGAGTACCCTAACGAGAGAAAAAAAAAAAAAAAAAAACGAAAAAGGAAAAAACTGTGAAAAAGAAAGAAGGCGGGAGGTAAAGGAGGTGACGTAGGGTCTCGTAAAGCATGTGTGCATGCGCATATGTTACATGCATGTAACGCTCGCGCGTATCTACACATGTGTATATACATAGGTATATAGGTGTACTTATCCACATAAGCGTGCGCGAACCTCTCTTTTTTTTCTCCTCTTCCTCTTTCTTCTTGGCCTCAGCCTTCGCGTCGGTCTGCTCGATACCGAGCCCCTTCATGGCCTCATCTCGTTTTTCTGCTCCCTTAGTGAATGCTCCCGGATCCGACAACATCGCCATGAAATCTGAAAGCACGAACACCTTGATATGCCACACGGTTCTCTCTCTCTCTCTCTCTCTCTCTCTCTTTCTCTCTATTTCTCATTCTATCTCTTGTTCCTTTTCGCGTTCTTTGACGCTCGCTCGCGCACCGTTGAATAAAACACCTTCCGCGAATTCGTTTTAAAAGCCGAAATGGAAAAGAAAACGACGAAGAAAAAAAAATGTTATATCCGTTCGCTCGACGCCGACGTTCGTTTTAGTGCGGTATATATTTATTTACTTAAACTTGTTTGTCTGCATTTAATTTATATTTATCTTATTATCATCGACGTTTCAGCGGTGCATTTATTATTAACCTGACGCGTTTAATCAAATGTTAAACATTTTTACGATAAATTTATTTATTATACGTGTATGAAAAAGAAAAGAAGATTATTGCGTTTCATTTTTCTCTATACTACTTTATCTCATCTTACGCCATGAATTCGTAATTCCCGTTACTATTGCCAAGAGATCGAATGAAAATTAAAATCATAATTATGAATAAAATATAAAAAGAGAAAAATGTATCATCCATGAATATTTTTCTTCGTACCTCCAAAGCCATCGGGAACGTAAATCGACAATTCGATATTACAAAAAAGCATAGGCAATGCCATAGGAAAGTTCGCCTCGGTCTTCAACGAAATGTGTCTGTAACCGGCCTGCAAACCATCCAAAGGTAAAATTCTTTGTCCGAGTAATTTGCCGCTTTCTTCGTATACACCTAAAATTTTACGACGAATTTTTGATAAAATTAGTTTATCGATTGTAAAATTATGAACGAAAAACAAAAATGATAAAGAGGACGAATCCATGAAACGATAATATTACCGAATCTAAGTACAGCCAAGTCCGGTAATACGACTTTACGGAAGACGAAAGGTTCTTCGTTGTAGACTGGATTTAAACCGTTGCCCTGAACCAGTCGAGTACGGAATTCCTTTTTAATTGTGTCGGCGGGCAAACCGTACATGTCCACTTCTACGTATGTTCCCACTTTTTTGTCCGATAAAAATTGGCCGGCTATTACCTGCGTTAATTAATACATAATGTGAAAATTACTCGTTGAGATTTAGCGATAGATGGGTAATTTTTTTCTCCTTCTTTCCTTTTTATTTTTAAAAATAATTTTTATAACGCGTTATTTAAGTTATTTAACTACAAAAAAAATTAACGTACGAAGTTATATCGATTCGTTACAAAAAAAAAAAAAAATAATAAAAAAAAAAAAAAACAAAACTATTTTCTACGTGTTTTGAACGAGTTTCAAGCATTTAGATAAGTATAGATACAAATTTAAAAATATTTTGAAAAATATATTTAAATATTCAATTGCACAGATTCAACGAAAAAAAAAAATTCATTATCTCGTGTCTCGAACATCCGTCATAAGTTCAAAAGGGCAATCGAATCAAAAGTTATTTATGCAATCTAAATCTTTAATTTTCTTACGTAACAAATTCAAGCGTTAAAAATTGTTATATCGATAATTTATATAAAATTATCGAAAATTTAAACGAGTCGAATAATGTATAAAGGAAAAGAGCATCCGACGGCGATATTCGTTTAAAACGATAATTGCGTTAAAAGCAACGTCAAAAAAAGAAAAAAGAAGAAAAATAAAGAAATAAAGAAAGGTGATGCGAGAGAGGATCAAAAGTGCAGGCTATCTATACGTATATATATAGTACATACCCGTACGGAGCAAGTAGCGGTAATAACTCCGTCTACACCTTCGGAGAAGGGGTCAAAACTTTTATCGGATCTGCGCATGAAGTCGGGCTTGAGCAAGTAACCGGTCGTGTTGTTGTATTCGAACTTTCCTTGATTCAGCTGCATCGGCAAATCGGGCGTCTGAAAGTTCAGCGCCACCATCTGACATCCCGCGTTCCAGAATACCTGTGCATCGAACACATACATATAAATATCCTATATACATCTATAACTTTTACACATACATGTAACATATATGTATGTGTGTCGTATTCGTCTTACTCTTACTCTTCGAAATTCGTTTGTAAAAAAGCGTCTCGCGTCTTCTCCTTTTTTTTTAATCGCTTTTTCATTTTCGATTCCCTCGTCTCTCGCCTGTATTTTATAATAACGTTTACGCTATTCCCGAGTCATATATACATACATATATATATATATATATAACTGGTACGGCGGTATATGTATACTTAATTGAATTACATTTGTCGTCGCGGCGACGTGACGACCTCAACCGGCTAAGGACATCGAACTCCGATATAATTAATAATAAATGTAACCGATATTCGCATTTATGCGCTTGACTTATTATATAAAAGCTAAATTAATTCATATCGAGCTTGCATATTTAATCGCTCGAGATACACGTACATACACACACACACACACACACATCTCGAGCGAGTTCACCGATATCACAAAGTTATATTTTCGAGGCTGTTTGAGGATAAATTCATGGTATATTTGATTAAGCTCGTTCGATTTTTTTTTTTTTTTTTTTTTTTTTTTTTTTTTTTTAAAGCGAAAAAAAATGAAAAGTTTCTCGTGCGTACCTGTGGCATGTAATTCGAGGAATCGACTCGCGTTCCTTTTGGATAAATTCTACTCATCTGGCGCTTGTTGTAATTGACAAATTCAACGCCCGAAGTCTTTAGGTAATTTAGGGCTGAGTTCTCGGCGAACGAAGACATATTGTGATGGATATTCTTTTCTGAAATAACGATAAAAGATTTTCTCCTTTAAAAATCTCCTTTAAAAATTATTTTTAAATTATACATAAATTTTCATTTTTCATTTTCTCAAGGTAAACTTACTCTCGGCATGTTCGAAGCTCTGGAACTTAACGGGCTGGGCATAATTGATCATAGACGAGAGAAGCGGATGACAACTCGTCGCGCTCCCGGTGTACGCGGGTGCTTGAGCTGCTTCTCCCTCGGCACCGGGTTCACCGGGCGGTGCGTCACCTGGAGCCGCTTCCTGTGGTAAACGAGCGTCAATTGATAAACTAAGTTTAACGCTCAATCATTTTAAATAAAAAAGCCTTTTCGATTTGCAAACATATATATATATAAATATTGTATATATCGTGATAAAGCAATTGGGCGAGGTTACCTTAGGCGGCTCGGCGGCTGGTGGTGGCGCAGCGGCGCTCGCGTCTTCGACAACCTCGTCCTTCACCTCGAATTTACCGGAGAGGAAGAGCTCGAGCTCGACCTTTTCTACTTCTGGCTTGAGACGCTTATTTTTTATAAGAATTTTTTTCTTCAATGCGCAAGGCGGTGGCAGCGGTTGTCCCTCGACGTATAACTGTTTTTTTATAAAAACGTACAAGTTTATAGTTTATAGTCGTTGAGTTAAAAAAATTTTTCTTTTTTTCGAGGAGAAAGACCGAATTAACCGATTCAGTTGGTTCGATCGCAGCGCTTTGTCATTCTTGGGCTTTAAAAAATATTAAGTTTCGCAAACTTCCAAAGGGAAAATAAGGCACGTATAAAATATAAGGCTGCGTGAATTTTAAACTATAGTAATTATAGCCTATATAGAATTAATCAATTAAATTGTTAATTTCGAATGATCATATTACGCGATAATAACTATTCGCACGAAAATGAGAATATTTAAATTTTATGACTTTTAATAATTACTGGCCAACGAGATTCTATCGAAAATCTATTTTACATTTTTACATTATAAATTCTATCTGAAATTTCGTAAAATTTTAATATAAATTACTTTAAAAATTATTAAGAATTTTCATTTTATCATTGTTCCCATAATTAATAACCATTATCAAAACTATAGGGAAAAAAAAAAGTACACGACGTGTTTTCGTATTAGACGATCTGTCCTTGATTAAAAACTATAAATTACGACAATCTATTACCGGATAATCCGGAAGCGGTTCCTTAAGCAACAATTCGCCAAATATCTCGTCGAAATATTTCGCCATTTTGTATTGATTCGAGAGGCACAGATGATTCTCGATACTGAGAATAACCGGATACTCCGAGGTGACGAAAGCGCAATCTCTTATGGCCATCAATGCGTCCTTGAACAATATATCCGTACACATGGCTTTTCCGTGAGTTATTATTATTTCGTCGTCCGGTGTCTTACCGTCCCAGCAATCGAGTTCAACGCACCTGAAAAGTAAAAGTTTTTGCGTGCATTTATATTATATATTATATATTATATATTATATATACATATATGTGTATGTACCACGTAAACTCGATTCGAAATTACCCGATTTTAATTCTCATCGTTTATTTAATTTTTTATCGATAATTTAATATCAAAAAAATGTATAAAATATTAAAAATAAATAAAAGGTTAAAAAGAATCGTTAAGATATGAAGCGGTAGCTAGAAATTTATTTTTTCCAATTGTATACCTGCAGCCAGCTAGCAAAGTTTGACGATACATTTCGACGGAGCTTTTGGCACCGATTTGTTTGCCGCTGAGATACGTGTTGTGACTCGAATTTATATAATAATGAGAAAGCGGTTGATCCATTTCCATCCACTCGTCGAGTTTTTCCAAAAACACCGGTGCGTTCTCGTCGGACATCAAGTACCGTATGAATCCGTCCTTTGACAATTTTTCTGCGATCGTAACCGATAAATATATAGATTTATATATATATATATATGTATATATAAAAACATTTTACTACATTATACGTACGTGCGTTTTTATTTTTTTCGTCGAGCTCGTAATCGTTGATTATTTCCGTGCATCTTTTATCCGTATAAAGGGGATACAATATTTCGTTAAGCCTCGGATCTCTTTGTTTCTCGTTCATAAATTGCACCAATTGTTCCAAAGATATAGTTTCGGATCTTCCCTTGGTTCTGAAAATTTATTTTCATTACGATATCTGTTACTTATTCGAAAAAAAAAAAAAAAAAAAAAGGAATTAATTGTAAAAAAAGATTGAAATGAAACTATACACACATGGATCCGAAAAGTTCTTCGATATCGTTTCTCGGACAGATTTTAAAATACATTGCGTAAAATTTTTCGAAAGTAAAGGCATCCGGTTCAATTTTATCGTTCTATTAACAAGATGAGAGAAATGGAATAAATTTTCGAAATTGAAGACGTTTTTTTTTTTTTTAATTGAAAAAAAAAAAAAAAAAAAAAAAATCTCAAGAAAAAAAAAAAATTAAAAATACTTTTCCATCGGGCAATCCAAGCTCTTTTAAACTCTGGTACACGAGCTTTTCCGTTTTTCCCGAAGCGAAGGTCTTCGTTATCACTTTGACGGGTACTTTACCCTTCGCGTCGACCTGAAAACTCAATCTCATCCAACTGCAACGTAAAAGCATAAGGTATGTAAGTAAACGCTGTAAGTAAAATACGAAGAGTATCGACGAAAGAGATTTAAAATATAAAAATTCGTACTGTTTCATCAGCTGAGTTGTAGGACAAACGTTGCTAGCTTTTGTATTATGAGTGATAAAACGCAGTCCAGCTTGCCAATCCTTTTTTTTATGCCCGAAATATAATATTGCGAATAAAATTAATGCATCAAATAAAAGATTAAATTAATAATTACATTTAAAAATTGATGACTTTGAAAAATATTCAATTTTTAATATAATTGTTTTGTTTAACTAATACTTCTTGCTTTTACTCCAACGGAACTTTTAAAATTAAAATAAAATTAAATATTTATTTTTTCTTTAAAAAAAATAATAAAAGTTACATTTTAGTATTGTTTGTTTAAAAAAAATAAAAAAATAAAAAAAATGAAAAAAATAAAAAAAAAAATTTACTTTATACCTTCGCTGTTTTTGCGTCAGGGCATATTAGATGTTGATAACTTATATTCGTATAATCTATACCAGAACAAACGGTTATACATTTTTCATCGATTTGCTCAGGTGTTCCATGCTTGCTTAATTTACTTATTAACTTTGGATCCTGCAACGATACCGATACGATACCGTGAAAATATGCTTAAGTTTTATAAAAAAAAAAAAAAAAAAAAAAAGTACAAAGAGTTAAAATAAAATTCGAAATAATGATAACGAACTTTTGGCGAGCCACCGTATCGAATGTCGCTCACTTGCGCGAGTTCTATTACATCTCCGCTCTGAAACATAAAAAATTAAACGAAGAGTATGATTAAAATCTCCTTAATAATATTCGATAATATTAAATTGAAAATCTTTTTATTTTTTATACATCAATGTTAAAAATTCTGCGTAATTGAGCCAATTTTTAATTACAGTAAATTTAATATGCCCAAATACTTTGGAAATTTTATTTCCGCCTAATAATGAAAATTCAAAGTAAACAAATGAACAAAGTGTAAACATAAAAGTATATAATATCATACAATACCTTTCCCTCGCTTTTCCAATAAAGGAAAAATCCATATTTATCGACTTTAAACATGCAATCCGCTTCGTAATCGGTGTTTTCCTTTTCTTCGACCCATCGGTCCAATTTAGCGCCTTTGAGAAGCAACTCCGGCACTTCTCTCTGCCAATTAAATTCAAACTTCTTCGTCATTTTCAGGCGTCAAAGTTTAGAGACTTTGATTTTTTTTTTTTTTTTTTTTTTTTTTTTTTTTTTTTTTTTTTTAACTCCGTCCGAGCGTCCGCGTTAGATCGGTACTCGAAGCCGCGAATTCGCAAACTGAAACATTTTTCCCTCGCGACTCTGCATTCTTCACCCCCCGGCTGACTAAACTCGATTAAAGCAATCCAATTTCGATACGATTTAAGACCCGTTCCACATGCTTCGAACCGTGATCGTTACACAAGGCTGTATGCCGCTCTTGAGAACTCGTGGATCTCAACGTGATTTTTCCATCGCTTATTAGATCTCTCTTCTGCGTGTATGTGAAACCTCGTGAGTTAAAGGGTCAAGGTGTGCCCTAGAAACTATTGACAATGGAAATTTTATGGGTAAATCATGCGATTGTGGGCTTTGAGTCTTTTCAAAGGACAGGTAGATTACCTTGTGCGAATCTTGGTAATTAATAAACGAATTAAAATTTTACGGATATAATGTGATATGATATCGGCCGTTCAATTCAATCGTTTTACGAAATAATAAATTTAAAAAACATTTTATTTTAAAATTTTTTTTTATCTGCATGATAATTATTTTTTTGAAAATTTTTAATACAACTATTAGAAAAATGTTTCGATGTGAATTTTCAAAATACGTGCAGTGTAATGGTGTTTTTCTAAATGTTTTAATATTATAAAATGTATTTTTTAAATTTACATTGCATAAATAAAGATAATTTGTGCAATGTAAATTTTCATAACTCTATAACACTGTTAACATTAATTTTTTCAAAACTAAATACAGTATTGAAAAATATTATTTTGAATGTATATACAAATATTTTAAGATTCTAACTATTTCTAAAATTTTTTTGATGCATGCATAAATATATACATACATACATACATACATACATACATACATGCATACATATACATGTATGTATGTATTAAATTTGATTACTACATCTATTTTAAAATATTCAAACTATGAATTTTCACAAAGTAAGTTTCAACTTATTAGGCATTTATACGATCATCCTTCAAGTGTAAAACGTTCTAGTTAGAAAATGTATTTTTGTGTAGTTAATAAAGTTAATTAAAATTAATTACACTTAAAAGTGTAATTAATTTTTAACTTAAAATATTATTTGAAAATAACATACATCTAGATTTTCTAAATTTTAGTTATACGAATAACATTGATGATTATAAATAGACCAATTAAAATTAATTAAATATAATGAAATTATTAGATATACGTAAATAAATATGTATAAAAAATTATTCTTGTATTTTTTTATAAGCTATTTTTTTTTTATCACGACTTCGACCTCATCATAATAATCAAAACCATAATCAAATAATAATTATTTTTTTATATGTGAAGGATAAAATTTTCAAATATTCCCGCTCGTTTAATAATCTCACTGAAAAATCGTTACGTAGCCTTGACCAATCTCTACAGAGCTTTAACAAGATCACTACATGCGAATAATTTTGTCCAAAAACGCTATCGCCACTGGCTGTTCAACAGCTATTCTACGAGCTACGACTAGGCTTCGTTATTTCATTGGTAGATCTTTCCGGTATTTGCTATTCTTGGCGCCATAAAAAAATATTGGATCTTTCGCCACCATTTTTACGTCTTCCTCGTAAGTTTTTGCCGGCACGTTCTTGTGCATAGCTCACCACGCGGTCGATTGTCGAGAGAGATCATCTAAACCATTTTACGGGAAAAGTGATCGTTCCTTCTCCAAGGCGTTTTATCCTGTCATAAATATAAACACACAAAAACGATGAACGGCATCGCAAGGAACGTGTTAAGGCTACCAAGCCTTAAAAATCTAGTCTCGTCGACAAAAGTCAGCGGTCGAATCAATGTACAAACGAGTAGAGCTTTGTGGACCACATTCCAACAACCTAGTCTCGTCTCATCGAATATCGTCAAAAGTCATAGGCATCCCTGCGGCTGTGTTTCTTGCCGTTTTGCACACACAAAAGGTTCATTTTTCATTATCAATATTATTACGTGATATTTTTTAATTGCGTGTTTCTTTTGTAATGGTAAAAATATATCTTTTGTTTTTTGTGACGATGTAACCACGTGACTTGATCCTTACATTAAAGAAATAAACTTTAAATTCATTTTTATTAATTCAATAAATTATTTGCAGCTGAAAAAGAACTTGTAGAATTTTTAGCAGAGGAGATTGTTGCGGAAAAAAAAGCATTAAAACTCAAAACTATTCCCACTGAACTTGAAGGGTTCAAAGTATCATTAAGCGGTTCAGAAGTAACACTTACCAAGCAACAAGGAGATGAGAAGTAAATTATTAGATTTTTTTATTTAATTTTATTTTTTTTTTTTTTTTTATATTACTTTAACAGATTAAAGTAATGCTAATAATTTATTTTAGAGTAACGTTATCCTTCAATGTAAACCATACAGTAGATACAGATTCAGAACCAGAAATAGATCCAAGAGATGATAAAGCAGAGATCGGCGACATGAAGAGTAAACCAAATTTTGAAATTGAAATTAAAAAAGGGAATCAAACTTTATTGTTCTCGTGTTCTTATAATAGTGAGCCTGGAGCTTCTGGAGAAGACGATGCTTACAGTGGGTGTCCTAATTTATGTTATATTAACATTTATGGCGATTCCAAAGTTTTGAGTACAGAATGATGTTTTTATATTCATTCCGATAATTTACCTTTGGAAAAATAAAACATTTTTATATTAATCTTTATTTTGTTATAAACAAAATAAAACTTCATAGAAATGTTACATTAAATATTTATCAAAGTATTTATAATTTTAGATTTTATTTTTTTTAATAAAACTATAATAATTGCTTACAGATGACATTTTTGGCGTTGATGAAATTGCACTGTACGAAGGTGAACACACAGAAAATGTTTATGCAGTTGGAGGTGAAATTATTGACGGGGTAAGTATGATAAAATATTTAAAATCATCTTAAAAATTTAACGATTAATTAATTCTAATTTACTGATAAAAAATTATTATATTACAGTACTTGTATGATCTTCTCATGAATTATTTGGAGGAAAAAGGTATTACTAATGAATTTGCTGAAAAACTTATTGATTTAAGTACAAGTTATGAACACACAGCATATGTTGGCCTATTGGAAGGTCTCTCTAAATTTACAACTAAATAATTCCTTATTTTATATATTGCTTTGATACATAGAATGTAAAAATCTATAATCTTATTAGGACGTTAAGTGTTGTTAATAAAATAACGTAAAAATAAATTTTAAGATTACTTATATATTGTAGAAAACGTCACATTTTTAATTATTCTATTTGTAAAAAGATTATTTTCATTGAAATAATTTGAAAAATTATGATAATTCAAATAATTGAAATAATTGATAATTCATAAATACACATTTACATATTTATTTTATTGTAGAACTATACAAGTAAAAATAAATTAAAAATAGACATAAGAATACTTTTTTTGCACATAAATTACATTAACAAAATCAATAAAATATTAATGAAATAATATTTCACACTTTTTTTAAACAATATGTATGTATAAAAATTATTATAAAAAAATCTTTCTATTATAGAATAATCACAAAGTTTTACATTGCTTAATCAATAAATGTAAAACAAATATACCATTCTGTGAATGCATGCGGTAATCAAATTAATCGTGAACAAATATAAATAAATATTTAATCGATAGCCAAATTTTTAAGTCTTCAAATTACTGAGTTAATTTTTCACTATTTGCTTTTGTGTTTGTGGATTGATTTAATCGATTACATGTTTTTTTATGCAAAAACCAATGTAACCTTTGACATTCTCTATCACAGTATTGTACCATTTTACATTTACTACATTTTTTAGATGCTTTATCTTCCATACATGTAACACAAACTTGTATATTATCATCAAATGCTCGCTGTCCATTAATTGCTGCATATATAACTGACATAGCACTAGGTGGATCTGAATTGGCTAATATAGCAATCATTTGATGGAAAATGGCACTATCTCTATAATTAAACTCTCTTACTGTTTCTCTTAAAAATAACTCTAAATATTCTGGCTTTCCATCACTTTTTGTTTTTAAAAATTTTTTTATAAGTAATTCTATTACATCAGACTTCTTTTCTTCAATTTTTTCTTCATTCTTTTTTTCTTTATCATTTTTATCAGCCTTCATAACATTTTGTCGTTTTTGACACTTAATTACTTCAGCTATAATACAACTGAGATAATGAAATTTAAATACCATCACTTCATTTGTTTCTGCACCTTTAGTCATTTCTCTTTGACACATTGTTTCAAGAACTTTCTGAATCTAAAGTAATAAATAATTAAATATATTTATAAATTTTAAAAACTTTTTTAATATAAAATACATACCATTGGTAAATAATCTAATAAACCTGGATATTTTTGTAAATTCATAACTACTCGAACAGGATGAATATTGACTTGCATGATAAATGAATGAAAAGAATCTGCTAAATGTGGATGTAACATTGGCTCCTTTTGCAATCCTTGAGGTTTGATAAAGTAATCTATTTCTGATTTTGAAATAAAATTATTAATAATTGCAACACAATTATGATTTCCAACAAAAGCAGCCATTTGAGCTGGAGTTCGATTGACTTCATTTCTAGCTCCGATTTTTGCTCCATGCGACATTAAAAGATAACATACTTCTGCATTTCCACTTAGAGCAGCAAAATGCAACGCTGTGTATCCACTTTTATGAGGACATTCATTTGGATTAGCACCCTAAGTTGAATATAATTGGGAATTTTTTATTTTTCATTTATATGCTATTGCATCAATTCAAATAAAAAACAAGTAATTATTCACATGCTTAAAAATTACCGAATGAACTTACGTGATCTAGAAGCATCTGCACAATTTCTTTATAACCATTATAACTTGCATGTTGCAATGGAGTCGTGCAATTTTCTTTTGAGTCAACAAAATCTATTTTGATTTTATTAGTAGCTAAAATAGCTTTTAATTCTTCAGTCTTATTCTTACAAATTTTAACAAAAATCTCCTTTTGTAATTCTGACAAATTCTCTTCTTCATTTGACATTTTTACTCAAAATAGATTGGACCGTTAAAGCCCTTTTAAAGTTAAAATGTGAAAAGAAAATTATTATTTATACAGGATAAAAAATCTTTTCTTATATCTTTATCTTTATACTACTGTAGACTCCTCAACAAAACAGGAAGTGAAAATCGACTGTGGCGCCAAAAATAAAAATTGTCTATACTGATTTGAGCGTTCCCAGGTGAAAATGAAATTTAAAGAAACTGCGGGAATTATGGTACAGCAAAAAGTTTTCAGGCATTGTTAATAAAATTATTTTTTTGGTTGTATTCTGTAATATAAGTATATTATTTTTATGTAAAATGAATTTATAATTTACAAAATCCAAAAAACGTAGAGACTAATTATTATAGATTTATAAAACTAGTTTGATTTGAAATGAAATTGTCTAGATGAAGAATTATTGATAAAAAATTAAAATTTAGTACGGTATAGGCTGCTAAGCGAATGCAACTTTTTAAGTTCATATTGACTGCGAGCTGGAGCTCCTCATTTTTTTAGTCAAAATTTTGATCTCAAAATAAATCGTCCAAAATGAGGAAGGCGAATAGTATAGAAGACATTAAAAAATATTAGGTGGATTAAAAATTATTAGGGACGAGAATTTAAAATAAAAGTATCTAAGTAAAAATGTAATCGTTTAAAAAATTTTTTGTTGTCTAAAAATAGTTTCAAATCGTAAAAAGCTTTGTTGCAAAATAATCCAAATTACAATCCCTATATTTGATAACTTTGATAAAAAAAAATTTTTAAATGCAAGATAGGCTTTGTTGAAAAATTAATCAAACCTTAATAGAACAAATTCTCCAATTTTTGGCAACAAAAACATAAAACATCGATTAATGGAGTATACCAAAAAATTAATTATATCAGAGATGAATAGTTATATCTAAACGATTTCTTTTGCTAACATGTATCCATTATATAAGAGCAAGAAATTTAAACAAAAACCCTGCGATATTTTATGTAAAAAAATATAAGACGCTCATTTTTTATGTTGAAAAATTTAAAAAAATTTCAACAAATTTGTTTATAAATAAGTTTTAAGTATTTATATCACAATTTATTATTTTTTTTTTTTTTTTTTTTTTTTTTTTTTTTTAATTAAATAATTCATTAAAACTAATTCATTATTAACAATTAATTAACAAAAATAATAAAAAATAAAATAAGTACCAGATTCTTCAGGTGTAGGTCAAGAAGGCTAGTATATAAAATACATTATACTAATTTAAAGGTTCGTTTTTATTGAACGAATTTTCTTATAAATTGTTCTTTTAACAAGCATTTTGGACTGTAAACTACAAGATTTAGGCCTATTGAAATTCAAAATAATTATTTTAAAGAGTAAATTAAAATACCGTTAAAAAAAACTAATAGCTGTTGATTTTCGTTATGAATTAATCCATAAAGTAAAGGTTTGAATTTGTAATTACAAAATAAAATTTAATAGCTACGTAAAAACAAGGTCAGATGCAACGCGATAGCTTGTTCAAAAAATAAAACTGATTATTAAAGAAAATTCAATGTTCGTTATCGGTCAAAATATTTGATCAAAGTGGAGTTTTCTACATCAGAATTTATCCATGAGTTCTGTGGCAGATAAACAGGCCGCATCAGAGGTTGTAATGTTGGATGAAAGCTTACAAGTCAGCAATAAAAATGATAGCGTCTCTAACCTTAGTGATTCAGTCATCATTATGGATGAATCATCATCTCAAGAAAATTCAATCGACTTATCAAATTCAAATATAAACGACACTTCATCGAATTTTAATACAAGTAACAATGATGGCAATGCAGATCCAATTCTCAAAGTTATTTTCAGAGACTTGTCACTTTTCAAGTAAGAAAAATTGTATATTTTTTTAGGAAAAATAATTATCTAAACTATAATTTTATAACAATGCATTATGTTAATTGATCTAATTTTTTACTTTTATATAATTTGTAATTTTTATAGTTTTATTCTACATATCGTTTAATAAAACAAATATTTCATTTACTTGGTATTATTGATTATTGCTATTAATATTATTTTGGATTTATATAAGTTGAATATAATTTTTATTTAATATAAAATTTAAACATTTTGTTTGAATTTCAGAAATTATCATGAAAAAATTGAAAAATTTTTGATAGAGTTAATATCACAAGAATTTGATAAAAAAATAATCAAATCTTATACAAGAAAGTTAACAATTAATATATTGGACTCCAATAATTGGAATAATTCTTCTGATGTTTACTCAGAAGAAAAACAATCAAATAATCTAATCAACTCTGTAGCACAAGAGCAATTATCAAATGATATTCTTTTTACTATTGATACTGAACTTAAATTACAAGATGATCTTGACATTCCTATGTATGGGAAGGTGAGAATCGAACATTGGATCTCTAGTGATAAATGGTTTTCACGATTAAGGTTATTAATTAACTTTATATTTTAGAAATTCAATAAAGCTCTTCAGAAAACTAATGTAGACACAGTTGAAGTCAAAAATAGTGCTCCAAAAAAGACCTGCTTCAATTGCTTAGGCAATCACAGCTTACGTGATTGTGATAAGCCTCGTAATTATGCAGCAATAAATAAAAATAGAAAAGACTATAATGCCAAAAGAGGACCTACAAACAATAGGTATCATTTAGAAGATGATCAAAAATTTGGACATTTAACTCCAGGGCAAATAAGTCATAATTTACGCAAAGCTTTAGGTGTCAAAGAAAATGAACTTCCAAGGCATATTTATAGGTAAATCCTGTCAATTTTTTAATACTGTTTTAAATTATTGATTATTTGAATAAGTTTTAAATGTCTTTATAGAATGAGAGTACTTGGTTATCCACCAGGTTGGTTAGAGGAAGCACGTTTACAGCATTCGGGATTAACATTATTCGATTCAGATGGTCTTGCAGAAGAAGGTTCAGACGAAGGTGAAATAAGTATTCCTGAAGATAAAGATCAATATGATATAAAAAAAATCATAGATTTTCCTGGATTTAATGTTTCGCCACCTCATGGAACTCGAGATGTAAGCAATTTGTTATTAAATTTAAAAATGATAATTGTAATAATTTAATTTTTATTTATATTCAATAGGAACAAAAACAATATTGGGGTTCAATGACACAAGTACATTATAGTAAAACTACTATGTTATCGTATTTAAGTCATAAAAAAGTAGAAGATGGTTATAAAAGAAAAAAATTACCAAATCCTGCTAATACAAGGATTAGAACTGATGTAAATGCAGGAGAAATGGATCTTGATGAAATTGAAGGTAACAATTTTTTTCACATTTATCACCATGTATACTTAAATTAAAATATATTATTCTATTTCAGATACTTCAGTTGAATGTGTACCAGTCAAAGATTTATTTATACCTCCACTTCCAAAAGAAGATATTCCAGAACCACCACCACCTCCACCACCTCCACTACAAACACAAAGAACAGAAGATTCCGATAATCAATCACAAGAGGACATTTCAATGAATTCAAATGTAAGATTCTTTAATAAAATAGTATTGATTAATTTATAATATTTAATAAATTATAAATTCTTATTTATTGATAATAATCTGATTTTTAATTTATAGGATGAAAGTACTGCGCCATCTTCAAGAGCCGATTCTCCAACATTATTTGATTTAGAATGTGCTAAAAAAAAATTGCTTGCTGAATTAGATGAGTCTAGTTCCCAATCTAACCCAGATATTACAAAGACTGGAGTACCTGAATTAGATTTTTCAAAAACAGAAGAATCTAAGTTAAATAAACAAGATGTAAATAGTGTTACTCCTAAAAATAGAAAATCGGTTAAAGTGATACACTTAGGTACACCATTACTGCACAGCAATTCGCCTTACAGAAGATTACCAGCTTCTGAGAAATTTTCAAAAGACATTTGTGATGTAATTAATTTTGAAAATTTACCGGATTCTACTGGTAAATACGATCAAATGTCGGAATTACTGCAAAAAGTTCGTAAAGTCGTAACAGAAATACAAAAAGAATGAAAAATTCTTTGAAAATATTTGTAGTATATGTATAACAATTTTTTTTTAAGAAAGAAAAATTTACTTTTATTGTGAAATTCATTTATGGTATGCATAATAAGGGCATAATAAAATTGTTTTTTTTTTTTTTTTTTTTTGTAATATCATTATTTCTTTATCATATTTATTGTAATTTATGTGATAATTTTTTTTTTTTTTTATTTTTTACTTTAATAATTAATAAAATACAGAGCTATACAATATATTGAATTAAAAAATTAAAAAACATTGTAGTTTACATAACTTTCTTTAAAATTTATATATTTATATTATTAATATTTGTACAGTATATAGAAATTAAAAAAAAATTTTAAATATTTTGCAATATGCAGATTTGCTTTCTGCATTATTTTTGATCAATTTTATATGAAAAACTTTTTCAAATTACAATTTGTCTTTACATTAATATGCATAATATTAATCAGAACATTAATAAGTGATATATTTTTCGTTTTATACATAAAATTATAAATCACTTTGTACTGTTCATACAGACAAATAACTAACATCTTTATTGATAATACAAGAATTATAAGTAATTTCTTAATAGTCAAAGTATAAAAGTAAAAAATCTTAATAAATGATGACAGTTTATAATCGCTAAATCTATAATTACAATATAAATTGAAAATAATATTTATAATAGCATAACTTGTGATTTGAATCATGTCATAACCACATATTTACTACTTTATCAAAATATTTGTATTGTTATGCAAAAATTTGAAAATTGATCTTAAAGTGTTTTCAATTTTACCAACTTTGGTAGTAATATTTGTACATTTTCGCCAAAATATATGATCGAATACAATTGTTAACTAAATTTTACAAAACAGTCCTTACCTTTTTAATAGTACCAGTTTTACAACTGTTAACATTACTGCCAAACCTTAATGAATTTAATGTTTCGTTATAAGATTCTTCAAGAGGAGAAATATTTAAAAGCATAAGAGTTTTTGAATTGCCTCCTAAAGAAGGCATGAGCAAATGAGTAAGTTTAGAATTTCGGTATGGTATATGATCTTGTTTTTTAAGTAATGCTAAAATAACTTGACCTAAATTGGTTAGAGACTTATTAATATTTTTTGTTTCTGCAACTCTGACTGCATTTTCATCTTTCAATCGCTCAGAGCCAGCTAAGTCGACTAAATTTAAGTTTCCTACAGAAATTTCTTGTTTTGTTTTATGTGTACCTATCAAACGTATTCTTGCGACAGAATGAGATCGTGAAGACCTGTAAAAATATCATTTACAATTGTTAATTTTGTTTTTCAAATCTTCTAAATAAAAAAAAATGTAATATTGTTCCACCTTTCATTGGATTGTGTAGCTGCCATGGCTCGATTTTCTTGAGCGATTAAAAGGCACTGATTTAGCTCTTCTGGACTGTTGATTTCTTGAACTAATAAATTACTGATATACAAATCAGTTCCTTTACTATCTGCCATTCTTATTTCATGTGATTTCCTTGTATAGTCAAGTAGATCCACTATTTGTTCATTATAAATTTCAAGAAAACTAGCTTCAATTTTATATTCCCACCCAAGTAATTCAAATTGTTTCATTTCATTGAAAATATGTTTTACCTAAAAATAAAATTGTACTGAGGATTAATTAATAAAAATAGCCAATAAAAATAAAAAATATTTAAATAATAAAATTAATTGATACCGTTCTTGGGATCATGCCTTCATTTTCTGTACCAGGAAAACCTTCCATTGTATAAGTTTTACCTGAACCTGTTTGACCATATGCAAATACACAGACGTTATAGCCTTCTAGCGCAGATTGTACTAACATTGATAGTTCCTCAAAAACATCTGCTTGAGAAGTATTTGGAGGAAATACTTTATCAAAAATAAACTCTTGGCGTTGAGTTTTTATTTTTGAATTGATACCATCAATTTCTGTTTTTGCAACTTCAAGGGTGCATTCATCAAGATAATTGATAAAACACGTACTAAAAAATTTATTTTATGTTACATTAAATTAAATTTTTATTTTATGTTATATTTATTGTATATTTATAAAAACAAAGTAATATTTATTAAATAATATTATATGGACCAATTATTTGTTTTGAAAGTGGTAAGTCCATTTTTTTTTGTAAATGAGATGTCACATAATTTGTTATAAATTTAGTATAAACTTCTTATTTGACTAATTTTCTAGAAAAAAAAAAATTGACTTGTGTCACTTTCGAAATAAACAATCCATATTCTATCCATACAAAGAGAAGATTCATTATAATTAATGCTATAAAAAACATTAAATTAATAAATTTATATCTTTGAAAAATTTCAAAAAAATATTTTTTTAAAATTTTAAATAATTTAAAAATATTTTTTTTTTATATATTAGGGGAATCGAAAAAAAATGTCTTTTTTCTACATTAAATTCAAATAGATAAATACATTATTACTTTTCGGTTCCCTTAATACAAGGTTTAACTTTACATTTTATAATTTTGTGTTATCATACAAATTATTCATTTTCTGTTGAATTTAAATAACTAATTTTTAGATTGAAAAAGTTAATACATATATTTTATTACATTTTATAATAATAAAATAGTTTTGTCTGAATACCTCTTTGATGTTTCTTTTGAAATTTTAGGTCTCACTCTACAGAAAACTCTGATATTTCCTTTCATTTCTTGAATTGTATTATGTAAAACACGTCTATCTTTATCCATACTTTGAACTAAAGCTGATAAATTATTATTAAGTATTTCTAAATCATTTATTCTTTCAGTACTAGACTTTGTTTGTATTTCCAACTTTTTTTCCAATTCAGTAATTTTATTTTCTTGATCTGTTATTAAAATTGCTTTAATACTTAGATCGTCTTTATATTGTTCTAATGATGCAGATGTTTTTTTATATAATTCTTTTGATTCTTCTAACTCTTTAACTAAATTGTCCTTCTCCTTTTGAAGTTTATTAATTTCTGTTTTTAAAGCTTCTACTTCTTTAGTTAATTCTTCAACAGTTACTTCCAGCTTCTCAGCTTTTAATCTATTAATACTTTCACTTTCTCTAAGATTAACAATTTCATCTTGAATATTATTGTATTGTGTAGTTATTTCTCTATGCTTTTGTTTTAAACTTAATAACTCATTACTTGTAAATTCTAAACGCCCTTTAAGATCCCATTTGCTTGGTTTTGAGGCTCCTGGCTTAGCTGTTCCAGCAGTGACTACCTTACTCGTACCAAGTGGTCCTACGGTAGTTGCAGGTCTAACTGGTCTTACAGTAGTTTTCATTGTTGTTTTTAAGTTTGCTCTTTTTGGTTCAATAGTATTATTTATAAGACCTGGCCTTTTTTGAACTCCTCTAGCCGTTATAACATTTGTTCTCGATATTGTAGTCATTGTTTTGGCTCTCGTTAATGGTGCTTTATTCTCATCTGCTGTTTTTGAAGATATATTTGTTGTGCTCATAGTTTTTGTTATATTTTGGGAACTTTTTGTATTTGTATTGATTGCCTCACTGTCATTTGATGTTGTAATAGGCTTTGAAGAACTAATAATACTATCACCGTTTACTGTTCTCGCAGGTACTTTAAATTGAAAATTTGGTTTTGGAAGACGTGATTCCATCTGCTCAAAAAAAAAAAAACAATGTCATATGATTTATTGTAAATATAATTTAAAGTTATTGTTATCACTTACCACAAAAATTAAAGTGGTTCTTATATCCTTTGTTAATTACAAATGAACACAATTTAACTAGAATTTATATTTAAAATAAAATTTTAAAATATGTAATTTAATTGTTAATGATGAAAATAATAAAATCAAAATAATGAAAATACAGCTGGTAAAACTATTTATAAAATTTATAAATTGTAAATAAGAAATCTAAATAGTATAAATATTTACTAAAATATATACATATAAATATGTATATAATTATAATAAATTATATAAATATATATGTATATATATATATATGTATAATTACAAAAATTATACTTATATATTGATGGAAAAAAAAAAATCGTTCAGTAATAAACAATACAAAAAGTATACAACATGGTATTAAAAGATAAAAACCTTTATAGTACTGCTCTGTACAGTTTCCAATTTTTGCCGGTATAATACAATCGAACTAAAGAATATTAACTTATTTTTGCGCTATACTTTTATAACGTTTCAAAATTACGGAAATTCATTTTTCACAGTTAATTGTAACTCTTTTTTAAAATATTTCAGTAAAAACAAGATATTTCCACCACCAACTGCGTTTGCACGTATCAACAAAAAACGACAGTTGACGCATAAGTCTGAAAGAAGCGTTAAAAGTTTTGAATTCTCTTTCAAGTTTCAGCGTGTTTTGAAATCACTACATACTCACCAATCAAAATCAGCTTTATATCACGTGATTTACTTGTAACTATAAAAGTATGTATATTTTAAATATCAATTCTATATAAGTTTATTAAATTTTTTATAATAAACATGTTATATATGTTAACGATTAAGTTATAAATTATATGTATTAAATAAAAGTATTTAGTAAATTTCATTAATTGTTACAATTGCATGTAAATATTAGCCTAAATATTAAGGCGCATCTTCAACAATTGGTTCATTGACTACTGTATATTTACATATATAATCGTTTTATTTATTTACAATGCACATGCTGCATTTGAATTTGTACGCCGGTAATGATGTTTAAAAACAAATACTACTTCAGTGCTCGATTTGCAAATAACGATGCTACAATTTACAATTTAAAACATTTTCCTGTTTTTAAACTATAGTTTGTTGGACACCAACTACATACCTGTATTTATAGACTGTAAATATATATACATATACATATATATACAAATTTTGAGATGATGTAACTTAATGAGTGTAAAGTGTTTGTAAAAAATGAGTTTTTCAGTATTAAATAAATATTAAAATGTCCGAGAATAGTAAAAATTATGGTAAATAAATTTATTAATTTAATATTTTTGAATATTAAATGTTTCTATAATTGGTCAAGATATATATTTTTCAAAATTATTATAATAATTGTTAATTATAATAATGTGTTAATTTATTATATTTTCATTTATTATTAGAAATTTTTTTACATTATTAAAATTATATTTAAACTAATATGGATAAAAATATTTGTAATTGAAAATATCATGCACAAATTATTAACAATTAAAATAAGAATATAGATTAATAAATAATATTCTAACATTAACTAAACTAGTTGAAGCAATATTTATAAATCTATAAATTAAAATAATTTTATTTAAATTTAAATTAATAGAATATATAGTAAGTTTAATAAAAATATATAAAGAAAAAACTGATTTGAATGGCAGTATGGATGATACGTATACGTGAATATGAAACCAATACTAATGAAAAATAATACACGCGTATGCGTAAGCAAAGGAAAAGGAACGAGCGCTGTAAAGAATCGAAGTGTGCACGAGTTGCTACCGTTACTAGTGCTCCGAAAAATAGTAGGAATAGAAGTTGTGGATCTATCGTCGCTTCCTGTGATCTCGCGGCATCACCTGTACACATATTTTATTACGATTTGACTTTTTATTTAACGAACACTAGTGTGCACACGTCGCACGGAGCAGTTCATGAAGGGAAATTGTATTGCAGAAAAAGCGAAAGTCTCCAAGAAAATGTTGACGTTGATGTGGCTTGCTAATCGTCAAATGTCCAGTGCACGGTCGAATAGTGGTGCACGGCATTATTGACAAGGGTTTAAATTGTCGGCTTATGATCGTCGCCGCCGTCGTCGTCGTCGCCGTCATCGCTGCAGCCACCCAGCAGGTCGGGCTAAAACTCTTTTTACTCATACTTGTATTATAACCCACGTAAGTGTGCCCGTTTTGCATTATCTTTCACTCCGCTTGCGCTCGTGTTTCCGCACGTAGTTTCCGTGGACATTCTTGTGTGCAAGGAGAGTCATGTTCGTCCTGCAGTCTATCTTGTTCATTTTACTCTTTCATTTTCCTTTTAACGTTGGTAAATTTTGAGCCAAATGTACTATCCTTCTAAGACGATGAGCAATACCTTATATTCTTAAGTGCTGCTTTATTTCGTTGCTGTGCGACCATTCGCTACTGATCTATGGAATACCTCGTGTTAGAAAAAAAGAAACATTAAATTTCTTTATTTTTGTTACTTTTTCATACATCTGTCGATCTCCAACTCTCATTTGAATCTAGAATATCTTGCCATTCATACACACTTGAAGTGTACATATTACAAAAAGAAAAAATTTTGTCTGTGTCGGAGTTGAGAGGTTATACCTCAATGGAATCCGATCATTTCATTTGTAGCAATAGCATTACTTTGCATTCCATGGATTTTTAGTAGATCAGTTTGCTAAAATTGTCTTGAAGCTACTGATTTGTTATCTATTGCTTTGAGACTAAATATAAACTCATCAAATTGAATTATACATTTCTTAAAAATTTTATCGTAATTATACACGCGAATTGTACAAAAAAAATTTATTTTCAAAGTATTTATTTTAAAAGTGCTATGAAATCTTTCATCGGTTAAAATTTATGTTGAATGACAGCATTAATTTTTAAGGATCTTTAAAAACCAATTCTTCTGTTTTTATAAAAATCTTGCAATGGTAGATACTTATTTTTTTATATCAATTGATTTTTGATATTTCAGTACATTATTAGTTACTAAAAAAACAATTGATTTTTTCAAAAACAAACATGAAACAATAATATCTATACATGTTTTTAATAAAATATCAGTTCTGTACTTAGTTTGAATTTAAAAAAAAATAACTTTAAAAATGCAATGTATAATTTGATTATTAAAGAACATTGTATTTAAAATTTTTATATTTTTTAAAAATTATATACTTCAAGAGTGTAAAGTGTAAGCTTTACGATATTGTTGCTGTTTATTTAGAATGTATTAGATTATTGAGTAATTTGAAAAAAAAAACCATTATTTTAGAATAAATTAAATTATTTAGCAAGTAGAGTAATTTAACTTTTTTATCAGTAGGTTCGTATTGCAGATATCGAGAAAAGAAGGAGATGATTTAAATGGACCCCTGTATTTTAACATTCTCTCGGCAGCAACGATTTCATATTGACCTAAACACGAGTGAAAAGTGCAAAATTACTCGCCTGTACTTTGGGTCAAGTGTTTTATACTATGGCACAATATTATAATGTGGTAACCAATCCAAATGGTACGTTCACAATAGAAGATTTACATCAAATATGCTCAATTGATGGACAAAGTGTCCAACTAGTTGTTGAGGATATTAATAACAGTGCAAATATAATATCTCAACCAATTTTGGCTTATGCTGCTGCACCAAATAATACAGAACAAACAATATTTTCACAATCTACAATTAACCTAGGAGCTCATGTTACAACAGCTCAGTTGGATTCACGGTAATTTAGTATTGCATGAAAAAGTTGCAGTCTAATGTCTTTCTTTATTAAGTATGAAAAATTATATTCTATAATTTGAGTAAAAAATATTAGGATAACATATATCATATGCATGCATAGGTTTATTTTGCACTATAACCCTGTCCAGGTTTATTTTTATCAATTAGTTTTCCTTTATTTTTATGAGTTGATATTTTACTATAAAAATCTGTATAAAAACAATAATTTATTAGAAATAAGTAAATATTTAAATATTTCTATTAAAAAATTTTAAATAAACATTTTAATAATATCTATCAATCTATAATTACTATAGTTTTTAATGCATATAAAACTTTGATATGTATTATTTAAGTTTATTTATTGCATATTAATTCATTCATTTTTTCATAGTAAAATTATTGTTAAAGTCTTTTATAAATAAAAGAAACTTTTTTTTCCAGACAAAGTGTATATATCATTAAGACAAATGATCCACCCATTCAACAAAGTGTTTTTAATAAAACAGATTCTGATAATTCTAGATCTACAAGTGATAATAGTATAAAAGGTAAAGTGCTTTAAATTTAGTAAAAATTTAATTTCGACAATAATACAAAGAATAATTTGACAAGAAATTATAAATATTTGAAAAAATTTATAGTAATTATTAACTAAAGAAGATGATTTTATTAGAATATAATATTATTTTATAACATTTAATAACAAAAAGTTAATAAAAATTATAACAAAAAAGGATTTTTCTTATTTATAGGATCTAAAGAACAGTTAAACATATGTTATGCACAATCTCAAACTGACTGGGTTAATGCGCAGGAAAATAATGACTCTTTTGAATTGGTCATAAAAAAAGATCCATCCCCGGTAAAAAGTTTGCCTGCAAACACGATAAGAAATCAACAAAATATTACCAATGTTTGTATATAGTTCCATCGATACAATCTGTTAGTAATTTATATTTTTTTCTAAAAATACAATGACTTTTGCAGTCACAAATTCCACCACCTAACGTTGTATTACAAGGTGGATCAGATAAGAAACCTACAAGATTGGTTCCTCTCAACAAGCGGCATTCTATAGGAGCTTCATCTGTTGGAATTTTGAGAACCACTTTACAAGGTCCAAACACCCAAATTGCTAAAATAGGGAAAATGAAACGTAGTTCTAACTCAAATCTCGCAAATAATCCAAACGTTTCTTTGTCTTCACGTTCAAGAGCATCCATTGGAGGAGTAAATCAACTAGTTACTCCTCCAAGAACACCACAACCACGACCACCAATTCACTCCGATGCAGCACAGAGAAATTCATTATCTGTTTCTAAAAGCACAGCGTCTTCACCTTTCCCAGAAGTACAAATGAGCCATTTAAGTGAAAGAATAAGGCAAGCTACTTTAAAACAAAGACAGCAAAATAATGAACGACAAATACAAAAGCAGCAGCCAGTAATGGCAGTTGCTCCTATACCACGATCTGTCCAACTAACACAAGCACCTCTTCAAAGGCAAAGAGCAATGGGTCAATCAATGAGTGCTAATCGACAACAGCAGCTACAGTTACAACAGCAGCAGTTATTACAAAGACACGCAACTGCTTCAATGTCAGTGGCACAACAGAGTCAACAAATTCAGGCTTCTACAATGACAGACAGTATAGAACAGCCAATGGAAGTTGACTCTAGTGACAATACAGTGCAATTAGAAAGACTAAATCAGCTTAATTGTACTGGAAAATCTGATCCTGAAGAAAATTCTAGTGAAAGTGTTGCATATTTGCAACAGGAAATAGATGATCCTTATACTGCAATTGTGCAACATCAAATCATAGGCAATGAAGCTAGAATGCTTGTAATTTTGGAAAATGGAGAACAAAGATTGATCACTTTTGAAGTACCTAAGGAAGACTGCACTGTTCAAGATCTCTTAGAACAAGTAACAATTATAAAATATTTGCTACCTATATTAATTTATATTTTAAAGAAATTTATGTATTTTGGAATTTATATAAATTGAATTCTAAATTTAAGCTATACTTAATTTTGTTTATAATTGCTTAAAGTTATTAAAATTTTACTTCAAGAAATTAAATTTGATTGATATGCATTGATAGTATGATATTTCATTTGAATTTTAGGCAAATATAAATTCTTCACAAGGTCCTAAGGTATCTTTAGTATCAGATCCAGCACTTGGAATAAATTATATAGTCGACGTTTCATTAAGAACAGCTAGTCTCGAAGAAGAACATCATATTGAAAACATTTCCAGTGAATCAACGAATGTTATTGAGCCTAAAATGCCGTAAGTATTATATTTTTATGCAACTTAAATAGAAAATATTAAAAAACACTTATTAAAAATAAATTTAATATTTCAGAGTCAAAAATTATAATGCAAGTACACCAGTGATGCCTCCAACTACAAGTCCAAGGGTATGCATGTTAATTATGTAATAATATTCGACATATTGCGTTCTTCTGGGTGAACTCGCGAGTTGACTTTTTTAAATCGACGTGAAAAAAGTCAGCACGTGTTAATCTGAAGAAGAATACAATAAGATGAATTTTTCTCGCGAAATTCTTAAATTCTCATTATATAATATTATTTATTTTTAATTATTTATGTAATATATATTTAATGCATGCATTAATCTAATAAACAAACTAGTTTTTTTTTTTTTTTTTTTTTTTTTTTTTTTTTTTTCTATAGATAATCATTACCATTTATGATATAATATATTATAGATTTAATAAAATATTCATAAATATATTACTACTTATATTTTGAGTTTTAAGTTATACAAAATTCATTAGTTATAAAACCAAAAATAATTGAAAATTATTATAATACTATTTATTTTATTTTCTGTAATAATTAGTCCAACATGACAAGTTTTGGTATATTACACAGTAAAGTTTAAACCAGTTAGGTTTTAAAGATGTTAGAAAATTTTTTAAGTATTTATCTACATTCAAAGGTTATTATGAAAATAGATTCTATATATTAAAAAGTATCATTTACATAAAACTGAAATGAAAATATTTTATTTAAGATCAAATTTACATTTTCATACAATTTATCCCGTTAAATATCCTCCTTCAGATTTATATAAATAATCTCATTATCGTTAAATCTAATAGAAGCGATCTCATATCAGTATCTTAATCTTCAAGTTTTTACTTCTTAAGTACTTAGAGAGTAGAATGTTTTTAAAATTATATTCTTTCATAACTTTTGCGTGAGAATAGGTACCCAAATATATCAAGGGAATGCTGGCTGTATGTTCATTTTGTGGGATGAGTGCAGCAGATTTCAACTATTGTATGAGATGTAAAAGGAAACTGCCAGAGGATGTTAAGGCAATACCTATTTCTTCTAGCTCTCAAATTAAAAAGGAAAGCGTCTTATCTACTGATGTAAGAATAATTTCTTGGAATTTTTTATTTTCTATTAAAGTAAAAATAAATATGAATTGAAATATTTAAAACTTGTCGTGTTGGAAATTTTTTCTAAAATTTAATTAAATTTTAATTTTTATTAAATTTATTTAAGAACATTGTATTTTAGACATTTTATAGAAAAAATGAATTAAATTTACCACAAAAACTGGAGAAAGAAACAATGTCAAAAAGAGGTAGAGGTAGAGGACGAGGTATTGCTCGAACAAGGCAGATTAAAGAACCAGGTATAAAACAATTGATAAATTTGTTCATTATTGAATTTGTTATTTTTTTTGTAAGTATTCATAATGGGTGCCATAATTATTCTAGAATGTTTAACTATTTCTTCTGATGAGGAAGATGATAGAAAACAGAAACGTTTAGGAGATTGTAAAGATTCCATAGGATCATTAAATTCATTAAATAATGAAGAGTCTGAAACAATCGTAGAAAAAGAACCAATTATAACTAATAACACAGTATCAACAACTCAGCATGCAGCAAATATTCAGAATTCTTCTGGTATGTAATAATTAATTAGATTTAAATAAAATATTTTCAATTTTTCATATCAATCTTCTTTTAGATGGGGGAAAAGAACAAACTATTCCTTTAGATACAGCAGCAAGTAATTTAAACACATATTTAACATGCCGTACTGTAAGAATAGGATCTTACAAATATATTCCAAATGACAAAATTTTCATATCAGCAAATGGCTTAAAATTAGAAGTACCACTTTTAGAAGATGGTAATTTAATTTTTTTAATTTAATGATACTATTTTAAAATGTAGTTTTATATGACTTAATACAACATTTTTCTGATACATAGATACGTCTTTTATCACAGTTGAAATCAAGTACACCGACATAGTTAAAGTTTTAATAAATTTTGCCAAATCAATGCCAGTTTTATTTTTTTATACCAATGCAACTACTGGTTTAAGGATAAGAGATTTACTGGGAATGCAAGATCCTAAAGGACCATACTTTGATCCAGTTAGTAAAGGTATTTATTAACGTTTTAAATGAATATTATAAATATTTATAAGGAATTTAAAGAATCATTTTTTATTTAGACCATACACATAAAAGAATAACACTTCTTCCTGAAAAAATCATGGATGACTCAAAAAGTATATTGAAAGAATTATTTAAACCAATATTTGAAGAATTAAATACAAAAGAAGCTAATGATATTCTTGTAAAATCATCTTCAAAAGTAGTGAGTGTACGTATAAATAGCTAAATACACACATATTTTTTTTATTTAATTTATTCTTTATTTTTTTTTTTTTTTTTTTATTATTATTTTTTATTAATTATAATAAATTAATTATTGCTTTTATTTAGAAAACTCAGGTACCAGCTTCTGTTAAGAAACAAACGTCTACATCTTCTAGCAGTAGCAATTCAAATGGAGTTATACAAACGTAAGGAATTTGTCATTCAAAAGTTTAATGAAATAAATTTTTTAATTTTAAAAATTATTTACAGTATTACTGTGTACCCCCCTCCACCAGCGAAAGGAGGTATCGCTATAAATACAGAAGATTTTATATGTCTGGCCGAGGATCAATTTTTAAATGATGTTATAATAGATTTTTACTTAAAGTATTTAACTTTAGAAGTGCTTTCTGAGACTGATCATAATCGAACTCATGTATTTAGTTCATATTTTTATAAACGACTGACAAGTCCACACACTCAAGGAGTAGAAAATTCAGAAAATCTTTCGCCTGCTGCTAAACGTCATGTAAGAGTTCAAAAATGGACTAAAAATGTTAATATATTTGAAAAAGATTTTGTTGTTATACCTATAAATGAACAGTAAGTATAATAAAAATTTAATATAATATAAAAATTTAAATTTATTCTAAATTTATAAATTATAAATTCTCAATAAACAATACTATTTTTACTTATAGTGCTCACTGGTTTTTGGCTATTATTTGTTTTCCCGGTTTAGTTGGTAAAGTTACGCCGAAAGTTGAACCTAAATCTGAGAATCAAAAGTTACTTGATAAAAAGAAAAAAGATATGAAAGTTCAATCTTTAACAATTGGTAATACTACGATTACGCCTGTAAGTACTATAACAATAGATACAAATGACGATGGTTCAGAAAGAGATGAAGCAGAAGGAGATGACGAAGAAATGGAATCCGATAGCGACGATGACGTAAGTATTGTCATATGTTTTATCTCATAACATTCTTTTATGTAATAAATAACATTTATTCAGGAGGAATCCGAGACAAAAACAAACATTGAACAAGATAAAACGAACTGTCAAAATTCAGAAAACAAAGAAGTTATAAAAGTGTATGTACTACAAATATTTTTATGGTTTTTAATTTATACATATTGATAATATTATGTTTAAAAAATTTTTATTCTGTGTTTAGTCCTTGCATATTGATATTTGACTCCTTAGCAGGAGCTAGTAGATCACGAGTAGTAGCAACATTGAGAGACTATTTAAGTTGTGAATATCAAGCTAAAATGGGTGCAGAAAAAATTTTTTCAAAAGATACTATAAAAGGTGCCAGTCCAAAAGTTCCCCAACAATCAAATTTCACTGATTGTGGGTTGTATGTATTACAATATGTAGAAAGTTTCTTTCAGGTATGAATAATTCAAGACAATTGTGATTAACGTATTATTATAAAATGATAAATTTTTGTCATCTTTTATCATAGGCACCTATAATGGATTATACATTACCCATTAAAACTTTAAAGACATGGTTTGAAGAAATTGTTGTTACCCGAAAACGAGAAGAAATAGCAAATTTGTTAATTAAATTGGTAAATAATACGAAAGGGAATAAAACTATCAATTTGCCTACTTTAACTTTTCCAACACAAGATGGAAAGTTGAAACAAAAACCTGATAGTCAAGTAGAAACAAGAGCGATGAAAACAGAAACTGAAAACAAAAAAAAGACTGCCGAAGTAGGGGATAGTAAATCAACTTCTGCAACGGCTACTGCGGAAAATGTTGAAAGCAGTAATGAATTATTAAATAAAAGTGGAACCACACAAACAACCCTTCCACAGTCTAGCACAACAGATGTTAATTTAGTTGTTCAAAAAGATGTAACAACTTCAATTACGAGGTAAAACATTAATTTTGCTTACATACTTCATTACATAATTTTAAAAAATTGCATTTAATTTTAGATCATCTGCTGATACCATGGCATTCTTAAAAAATAAAAGAATATCGAAGTTGCAAAAATCCTCTGACAATCAGGAGGATAAGCAGGTTGCCAAAAAACATAAAGGAGATTCCTTTGATTCTTGTAAATAAGTGTTATCTTTTTTTTTATAATGATGAATAATTAAGGTTAGTCATTATCCGTAAAAAAAAATTCTTTACGCATACAGTACACTATATTATGTAGTTCTTACATTATAAGGTTAATAAAATAAGATGGATGATGATGTCTACAATTATTTGTCTTATTTATTTTCTAATGTAGTTCTTTCATATAATTTAAATGAAATGACAAAAAAAAAATATATATATATATGTGTGTGTGTGTGTATATTGTGTGTGTGTGTGTGTGTGTGTGTGTGTGTGTGTGTGTGTGTGTGTGCGTGCGTGCGTGCGTGCGTGCGTGCGTGCGTGCGTGCGTGCGTGCGTGCGTGCGTGCGTGCGTGCGTGTGTGTGTGTATTATATATATATGTATATATTATATATATAGATGTATAGATATATATATATATAATTTTGAAAAATTATAGTAATAAAATAAAAAAGTTTTTCAATATTCTATTTTGAAAAAATTATTCATTTTTATATTGAAATAATTTTGTATTGGAATAAATTGTACATTCAAGGGAAATTAAAAAATATAAATGAAAAATAAACATTAAATGATTAGTAATTTCATTAGTTTATATTTATTATTTTATTTATCTTTTTATTTAAAAATATTTTTAAATACAAATTTATTTTATAACATCAATAATTTTTACTTAAACAATTTTCAGATGAACAAATACAATGGTCCTACTTACAAATATTTTATATAATACTTTATCAGTTATCATTGTAGCCGCATTTTTCATAATAGCCAATTTTTTTCCTTACAGAAATTAAATTTTACATTAAAGTATAGAATTAACTAATTCTTATTTTCTTATAGAAATGGAATGTTATATCAACACTTCGTAATGTTTGTAAATTTAATTGATACAATTTTAATATCCATTATACCTATTGCCATTAACCATTTTCTTTTTATACTTTATATGTCAGTGAATACGATAAAACATTTTGGCCCCTTTCTTTTACACTTAAAAACTTTTAAATATAAAATTTAAAAGAAAGTTGCATCTTTTACAATTTTATTAATACATGTTTAAAAAGTTTATGGATTATAAGATCCAGCCACAAACCATAATTTTTAATTAACAGTAGGTGGTGGTAATGGTGGTTCGCCATCAGAACCCTGCAAAATAATTGAAAAATTATTTATCAGCATTTTTTAAAATTACAGAAGAAATTCAGTATACTTACTGAGTCATTATCCCTAGTTTTTATATCATCTTCAAATTGTCTGAAAAATTGAGACCTAAGAACATATAACAACATACCTATTATGAGAAATAAGCATAACGTCATAAAATCACTATTATTTGGAGCATTTCCTGGACCTGGTACTGTTAATATAAAAAATTTATTAATAAAATAAATATTATTGCCTAAATAAATTTTAACAAAATTGAGCATAACATACATCGTGACACTGTGAGACACTCATTATCTGTGCAATATGCTTGTGATTGTCGAAGCTAAAATTTTAATAAACTAAGTTATTAAATATAATTTTGTAAGAACTGAATTTATTAATTTTTGTTTATTGTTTTAAAAAAATCTCAAGTCAGCAAAAAAGACTCTTGCTGCTGAAAAATAAACATTGAGTAACAATTAGTGAAGAGTTTGTTTATTACAAAATCATCAAAAAATTGCATCACTTGCAATTCATTCAGTTTATGCTTTCATTATTAAAAATTTCAATTAAAAATTAATTTTAATATTTATAAAAATCTATTAATTATTAATTACATTGTTTAATTTTATAACTTTAATTGATTTTTTATTTAAGTAATTATAAACTTACAATAGATAAAAGCCTCTTCATTGCTAGATCATGATTGATGCAACTGCATAAATCAAAATCATTACCATTATCACTCATGATGAATGTCTTGCTGAATATTTACTTTTTTAGCATAAAATAAAAAACCTGGAAAATAAAAATTTACATAAACAAATTTATATAAAATTAATTGTTTATTTTGGGCATTTAAAGATATTCAAACATTTAATTTATTAATATTTTTCAATTTGTTTTCATAATTTGATTTTAAAATAATTTACACTGAGGTAATTTATAAAATTATAGTATTCATTCTAAAAGTTCTAGCAACTGTTTTGTGCTTGGAACTTAAAATATGAACATTAAATTTTATCAATATTCATGTGTTTTGATAAGACAGCTTTTATATGAAACATAACACTGATAATTTTGAAACGCAGAAAATGAACTATACGAAACAAGTTAATAAAAAAATTATTTTATTAACACACTATAATTTTAATATTTTAAAATATTGTTGAATAAATTTAAATCAATTATGAAAGAAAAATATAAAGATCAATAACCAAGGGCATCGCATTTACAGTTTTTTCTAAAATTAAAAGCGTGTTTTAAGGCTTTCTGAAATATCTATAAACAACATTTTTATTGTTGAATAAGTATATAACTTTTGTAAAAAAATGATATTTTACATTTTTATCAAAACTTTGACAAAACAATTTTTTTAATAAATTTTATTGTATTAACAAATGGAATTTTTATTTTTTAATTATCTTAAATTTTATTTTATGAAAGTTCAAAAATGAATACTAATAAACAAACAAAAAATATATATTTTATGTAAACACTGTACCAACATGAAATTAAATTTTTAATCTAACTGTTAAGTCTTCGTTTTACTGTTTTTGTTTATATTTAATAGGGAGATTTAAATGCCACATTACCAAGAAGCCAGATGTTGCATTCTGTGAAAGTAAACTAACGACCCGTTAACTGTTCGAAATCTTGTACATTAATATCAAAAACACTTATGACAGTTTTTTAATAATAAAAACATTGAAGTATGAAACATAATGGAAAATAGGTCGATGATTTTTCTATAAAAAACAGTATAATTTGAGACGCTCAAGTTAAACGTAATGGAGGGCTTGTCTCGGTAGAAAAAGCATTGAAAAAAGCACTCGTAAAATGTCGCAGACAGCAGATGTTATTAAACAATGATACTTACGAGTAGCGCAAATGTCGACTGCTTACGTGGTTTAATTTCAATTGGCTTAAATCTACTCATGATCCATATACGTCAAAACGACATTTTCGTTCTGACACGTACATGTATACACAAGGTACAATGTATATATACGCAGCTGCAGGTGTTTTATTGAAATGCTCGATAATATATATATATGGCTAGTATATATACACTATATACCTTTAACTTCTCCGTTCTCCTCGTCTCTTTGGCTCCGTGATCGGGCATTTCCGCATAAGTTCGTTCAAAGCGCTGCAGCGTCGTGTGTACAAAAAATAAATAAATATATACTGTTGCTTCAAGTGTATGTATATATGATTATATGTTGAAAATAATCGTGATAAATGCAACTTATTATATTCATGTAATGAATAATATAATATAAAATTCACTATATAATTTTATTATTCATTGCAACAATTTTTTTTTAACATATATAACACTTAAATTATAATTGGTAGTTTTTATTTTTTTCAATTGAAGTTTTTCATGCAAACAAACTTTAATTTTTTTTTTTATTTTCCTTTATTTTCCCTATTATGTATATGTAAATAAAAATATAAAATATGCAACTAAATCTTTGTCGAATGTATTCAATAATTTAGAAATAAATAACTTGTATATAATAAAATAACTTGTTCCGTTAATATTTATATTTTTATAGTAAAATATTAAATTTAAACTTGTAATTAATTTTAAAAATAAATATATTTATTTGTTACAGTTTATATATATATATATTTCAACAAATTCTTATTAGAATCATAAATAATGAATTTAAAAATAATTTCAACAAATAATGATGAGTTTAAGAATTTTTTGAAAGAAATGCGCGGGATCTAATTCATGAGAGTTGGAGCCAAAATATGATAGCAACCTAATTTGCTTATAAAGAATTTTGGAATTGAATATCTTGTGCTTTTAAAAATGAGTAAAAGATCTTTTTCGTCACCGGCAGTGTCCAAAAAATTTAAACAAAAGTAAGTTTATTTTTAATTCTTTGTTTCATTAATTTTTTCTATTTAAGTACGTAAGAATTAAAAAAAAATTTTATAACCTTTAAATGAAATAAGTTTTACTGCATCTAAAATAATGTATAACAATTTAACATTCTTATATTTTTAATTCTAATTTTATTTTAGAAATGAGGATGATGAGCCAACAGCATTTGAAATAGAGCTTGCAGCACTGGATGGATTTGAAGATGAATTTAATAGTGAAAAAATAGAAGTTTTTGGAGAAGTATGTTTCAAAACTATAAATTTATGAATTCATTTTTGATTAATTTATTACATACTATATTATAATTACAGGGTCCAGAGCAAGAAAATACTTCCACTAAATGGAGTAGACCTGCAGCTCCTGACTTAAATCCTTCAAAAGATGGTTTATGCTTTCAACAAATTGAAGTTGATCATTATACTGGTAAAAAAAATTGTTTGTTTTCAACATTATTAAATAAAACATAAAATAATATTTTTATGGTTTAGATAAACCATTACCAGGGATGCCTGGAAATCGTATAGGATCAGTTCCTGTAATGAGAATGTATGGTGTGACAGAACAAGGGAATTCAGTGTGTTGTCATGTTCATGGTTTTAATCCATATTTTTTTGTATCTGCCCATCCATCATTTAATAATGCTCATTGTGCACCCTTTAAGGTTTTAATAAAAAATTATAAAATGATAAAGAATTATTTAATCCATTTCATAACACATTTTATGTTGTAGGAAGCATTAAATAATGCATTAAAAAAAGATGTTAAAAACAACAATGATAATATTCAAGATTTTGTTTTAGCAGTTGAGATAGTAGAACGTCAATCAGTTTTTGGTTATACAGGAAACAAAAAATCTCCTTTTTTAAAAATAACAGTTGCCTTACCAAAATTAATTGCTCCTAGTAAAAGATTATTAGAAACAGAGATTATATATCCAGTACTTGATCATAAATACACACCATATGAAACCAATATTGATTTTGATATAAGGTTGATAAAAATATTAAAAAATTTAATATTGGTTATTATAAAATATAATTTTTAATATTTTTATATTTACATGTTTAGATTTATGGCTGATACATATATGGTAGGATGTTCATGGATTGAACTAAGCCCAGGAAAGTGGAAATTACGTGGAAAACATGGTCATAATTTGCCATCAATTTCTAGATGTCAATTAGAAGTTGATATTGCTTGGGATCAATTTATAGCTCATGCTCCAGAAGGAGAATGGTCTAAAGTTGCACCATTTAGAATTCTCAGTTTTGATATTGAATGTGCTGGTCGCAAAGGTAAAAGAACGTTTTGATATTTTAAAAATATAGTATGATTTTATGTGATTCTTATATATTTTTATTTTTTTTTATTTAAAACAGGTATATTTCCTGAACCAAAACTCGATCCAGTTATTCAAATTGCTAATATGGTCATTTTGCAAGGTGAAAGTGAACCATTTTTACGTAACATTTTTACATTAGATACATGTGCTCCAATTGTTGGCAGTCAAGTGCTCAGTTTTGAAAAAGAAAGTACAATGTTAGAGGTATGTCTGGGCATATTTATTAATTTTGTACATGAATTTGCATATGGATAAAGAAATTAACATTTTCTTTATTTTAAGAAATGGGCAGATTTTATTCGTCAATCAGATCCTGATATATTTACTGGATATAATATTAATAATTTTGATTTTCCTTATTTGATTGATCGAGCTCAGCATTTAAATGTTAGGGACTTCACCTATTTAGGTAGAATAAAAAATATAAAGTCTGTGGTTAAAAATCAAGTAATACAAAGTAAACAAATGGGCAGACGAGAAAATAAGTTTGTTAATTTCGAAGGGCGCGTGCCGTTCGATTTACTACTGGTAATTTCTTTTAATATCAATAGCACTTTTTTATTATAGTAAAAATATAATTTATTATTATTCAAGGTATTAGTAAGAGATTATAAATTGCGATCGTATACTTTAAATGCTGTGAGTTATCACTTTTTACAAGAACAGAAAGAAGATGTTCATCACAGCATAATAACTGATTTACAAAATGGAAATGCGCAAACAAGAAGGCGTTTAGCAGTATATTGCTTAAAAGATGCATATCTTCCTCTTAGATTGTTAGATAAACTCATGTGCATTATTATTTATATGGAAATGGCAAGAGTAACAGGAGTTTCTTTATCTAGCTTATTAACAAGAGGTCAACAGATAAAAGTAGTGTCACAACTTCTAAGAAAGGTAATATTGATAGTATCATTGTAGTATACAATTTTAAAATAATCGTTATTTAATAATTTTTTTTTTTTTTTTTGAATTTTATGTAGACTATTGAAAGGGGATATTTAATACCTGTTCATCATGGTCAAGGATCAGATGAACAATATGAAGGTGCTACTGTAATAGAACCAATTCGCGGTTATTATAACGATCCGATTGCTACACTAGATTTTAGTTCTTTGTACCCAAGTATTATAATGGCACACAACATTTGTTACACAACTCTTTTAAATCCTACATCACAGAGTTTGTACCAAATTAAAGATGAAGATATAACAAAAACTCCATCAAATTCTAGTTTTATTAAAAGTAATGTTAGGAAAGGAATATTACCTGAAATTTTAGAACATTTGCTCTCTGCAAGAAAAGCTGCAAAAGCAGAATTAAAAAAAGAGACAGATCCATTAAAACAAAAAGTACTTGATGGTCGACAATATGCTCTAAAAGTATCAGCGAATTCTGTTTATGGTTTTACTGGAGCTCAACAAGGAAAATTACCTTGCCTAGAAATTTCCGGCGTAAGTAATTTATAAAAATATTTTATTCATATTTATATATTTAAAAAATGTTAACTTTTTTTAGAGTGTTACTGCTTATGGTCGTACTATGATTGAAAAGACAAAAGAAGAAGTAGAAATGCATTATAAAAAAGAAAATGGTTATGATCATGATGCTATTGTTATATATGGAGATACCGATTCTGTAATGGTTAAATTCGGTGTTAAAAAAATTGAGGATGCTATGAAACTCGGTAAAGAAGCTGCTGAATATGTAACATCAAAATTCATTAAGCCTATCAAATTAGAATTTGAAAAAGTTTATTTTCCATACCTTCTTATTAATAAAAAACGTTATGCTGGTTTATACTTCACAAGACCAGAGAAATATGACAAAATGGACTGTAAAGGTTTAGAAACAGTAAGAAGAGATAATTGTCCATTAGTTGCTAATATGCTGAACACGTGTCTTCAAAAATTACTTATAGATAGGTACATTTTTTATCTATCATTTTATAAAAATATTTTTCATGCACAATATAAAAAATTTAATTAAAAATTATTCATAGGAATCCAGAAGATGCAATTGATTATGCAAAACAAATAATCAGCGATCTTCTTTGCAATCGCATTGACATTTCTCAGTTAGTGATTACTAAAGAATTAACAAAAACAGATTACACAGCAAAACAAGCTCACGTAGAATTAGCGGCTAAAATGAAGAAAAGAGATGCCGGTACTGCACCAAAATTAGGAGATCGAATTCCATATGTATTTATAAGTGGGCCTAAAGGAGTACCTGCATATCAAAAAGCCGAAGATCCTATCTATGTTTTAGAAAATAACATTCCTATTGACACAAATTATTATTTAGAAAATCAGTTATCAAAACCTCTTATTCGTATTTTTGAACCCATTCTCGGAGATAAAGCAGAGTCGTTATTATTAAAAGGAGAGCATACAAGAACAAAAACTTTTGCTACTTCTAAAGTAGGTGCTCTTGTAGCTTTTACACGTAAAAAGGAAGCCTGTTTAGGTTGTAAGGCTGTATTAGCAAATGATCGAGAAGAAAAAGCTCTTTGTCAGCATTGCGAAGAAAAAGAATCTGAAATTATCCAAAATGAAATTTACATTGGAAGAAAGCTAGAAGATAAGTTTTGTAGATTATGGACTGAATGTCAAAGATGTCAAGGAAGTCTTCATCAAGAAGTCATTTGCACAAGGTAATTTAAATTTTAGAAATTATAAGGGTTCATTTTATTATTCATTTACTCTATTCAATATTACTAATTATGTGTTACTTAGTCGGGATTGTCCTATATTTTACATGAGGAAAAAAGTTCAAATGGATTTAGATTCTCAAGTAAAGCGCATTGAGAAATTTGGACTTCCACAATGGTAGAACTGAAATTTTTCATAACTGGCTTCATTTATCATTATCAAAGTATCTAAGTTTGTATTTTCATTGACATTCACTTATTGCTATTTCAAACAAATGAAAATTTTAATACACAAAATATTTTTATATTATTATTAACAAGTTACTTAAAATAAGCTTAATTATTTATGTATATATACACATTATTTTTATATAAAAAATCAAGTTAAGCATTTGATACTTGTAAATAAAAATAATTCTAAAGCAATTTGAATTTCTATTTTTAAATTCCGTTATAGGGATTTTTATTTATATTACTAAAATAGTATTAGTCTTTAGACAATTGTTATATTAAAATAAGTCTTAAAATTTAATAAAATATTAAATTATTTTAATATTATTAAAAGTAAATTAATAAATTGTATGCGTTTGAATAAATATATAGAAAAAAAATGTTATCCCTATAATTTTGGATCAATAATTTGCTAACGACTAAGACGAAAAACACTAGGTTTGTGGTGCGCTCAAGTCGACCAAACCTGACGAAACCCATTTCAATATCTGTAGAAATTGCAGTTCATTTTGAACAATCGTATCCGGCTCTTCGTGAATTTTTCCAGGTGAGTTAAAATTATCTTATCAAAATGATAATTAGTCTTGCAGATTGTAAACTACTCTTAGTATTATTTTTTCATTACTGCAAAGTCAAAAATAATTTTAAAAATATAATACTTTTCGGAATTGAATACTTTATTTTTTGCACGTGTGATGCTTAAGAAAAATTGTTAGTGATTTTTGTTTTAATCAAGCAAAAATCGCGAAATTTGTATTAGCTTCATTTTCAGTGGATTCAATCAACGATGCTGCAGCAGTAGGCAAATCTATTGAACGAGTTAATAGGCTAATTTTCTATCTTCTAAGTCTGTCTCCCCGATGACCTTGACAAGGTCACTGTTATCAGTCCAATCGTAAGTCCAAGGTGGATTCTCCAAATAAATGCCAAAGTGTCGTTGACGTTTACCATTTATGTATTCGAGCACTTTGCAACTATTTCGATTTAATTTTTTCGATCTCATTTGTCATTGTAACTCGAGCTTGTATTCTATAACTACGGTATTGTTGCAAGACTCATTGATTAGATTACATAAGTATATTTTATAGTGCGAGAAAAAATATTTATCAAATTTTGTGCGACAAAAAAAAAAAAAAAAAACGCGATCGATTTTCATCAACGGGATCTTGGCATTGTTACCACTTAAATTTCGGCATTTCTTGTTTCAGAACTTTAGCGTTAACCTTCAAACGTTGTACTTCAAACATACACAGTATGCCGATTCAAAGCATCAAGGCTCGTCAAATTTTTGACTCTCGAGGAAATCCTACCGTTGAGGTAATTTTTCATATTATAAATAAATAATAACATTATTACATAATTTTTTTTATCTTATCTAATTGTTGTTTTATTTTTTAAGATAATTTTTAGTCATCATACATGTATATTTTATAGAATTATTTTTTATTCTACATTTAAGCATAGAGATTAAAGATAAATTTAAAACATTAAGTTTTTTTTTATTTTTTTCGTTAAAGGTTGACCTTGTTACTGAAAATGGACTTTTCCGAGCTGCTGTCCCTTCAGGAGCTTCTACTGGAGTTCATGAAGCTTTGGAGTTAAGAGATAATGACAAATCTCAGTATCATGGAAAGTCTGTTTTTAAAGCCGTTGATAATATCAACAAAATCATTGCCCCTGAACTGTTAAAGGTAAATTATTAAATTTTTTAATCTATATTTGTGAAAAAAATTATTAAAAGTAGGTTTATTAATGATTATTTTTACTTAGGCTGGATTAGAAGTAACTCAGCAAACAGATATTGATAATCTTTTGTTGAAACTTGACGGAACACCTAACAAAGCTAAACTTGGAGCTAACGCAATTTTGGGCGTTTCTTTAGCTGTTTGCAAAGCTGGAGCTGCTAAAAAGGGAATCCCACTTTACAAGTTAGTTAAAAAAATTTTTAATATTTGAAATTATATAAAATTATTGTACAAATAAACAAAAATTATTTATTTAATTAATAGGTATATTGCTGAATTGGCTGGAAATAACAATATCATTTTACCAACTCCAGCTTTTAATGTTATTAATGGTGGTTCCCATGCTGGTAACAAACTTGCTATGCAGGAATTCATGATTCTTCCTACAGGAGCTAAAAACTTCACAGAAGCCATGAAAATGGGAAGTGAAGTATATCATCACTTGAAGAATGGTATCAAGAAAAAGTTTGGTCTCGATGCCACTGCTGTTGGTGACGAGGGCGGTTTTGCTCCCAATATTTTGGAAAACAAAGAAGCTCTTATTTTAATTATGGATGCGATCAAAGTAAATATTTATCTGTAAAATTATAAAATATATAAATAATATCAATTAAATCAATTAAATTTATCAATTAAAATTAATTGTAAAATTTTTTAGGCTGCTGGCTACGAGGGTAAAATTAAAATTGGCATGGATGTAGCAGCATCTGAATTTCACAAAAATGGCAAATATGATTTAGATTTCAAGAATGAAAAATCTGATCCAAGCACATATTTGGAACCCTCGGCATTGCAAGATTTGTATTTAGGTTGGGTTAAGGAGTTCCCTATTGTCTCTATCGAGGATCCCTTTGACCAAGATGGATGGGATTCTTGGACTTCTATTACAGCTGCCACCCCAATTCAAATTGTCGGTGATGATCTTACTGTAACCAATCCAGAGAGGTAAAATGATGAAATAAAAATAATAAAAATAATAATATTAATAATAACAATAATAATAATATTAATAATAAAAATAATAATATTAATAATAACAATAATAAATAATAATAATAATAATAATAATAATAATAATAATGACATAATATTTGATAATTTATTTTAATGTATCTTTTATGCAAATAATTTTTCTTCTTTTTTAATTTTATTGTGTACAAGTAAAATTTGAAATTTTTTTTACTTTAGAATTAAAACCGCAATTGAAAAGAAGGCCTGCAATTGCTTGCTTCTGAAGGTCAACCAAATCGGTAGTGTCACCGAATCAATCAATGCTCACAAACTTGCCAAGGGCGCTGGCTGGGGTACAATGGTCTCGCATCGTTCCGGTGAAACTGAAGACACATTCATTGCCGACCTTGTCGTTGGTCTCTCAACAGGCCAAATAAAAACTGGTGCGCCATGCCGCTCCGAGCGTTTGGCAAAGTACAATCAAATCCTTCGTATCGAAGAGGAGCTGGGAGCTGCCGCGAAGTTCGCTGGCGAGAAATTCCGCAACCCCCATGCTTAAATATCACAAAACAAAAAGGACAAGGTTAATCGTATCAATCATTCATAATGACATTATTTATGTTTTTTTAGCTATACGTGGTAGTATTTCCATTTCAAAAATGTTTATTTTAATTATTCTTTAATTAGTCGATGCGAGTACGAGTAGGAGAAAACGTTCCATTAAAAATGTTTTAATGCTTTATCATTCATATGTCAAAGCACTTAATAATTCATTTGGAATTTTCGCAACAATCATAAGTGATGTTACAGTGAAATATTATAAATTTTGTGACGAAAGAAATATAAAAGTGCAAAGTATTTATTGAACAAATGATTTTTAGTATCTGTAATTGTTGGATTCCGAACGTAAAAAAGAATAATATAGCAAAAGCGCGGTATTTTATGTAGCATCATTACAGATTGATTCTGTATATGCAGTTCTTAATAAAACGTGTAAATAAATTAATAAAACAACATAAATATTAATAATCAAGTTATTTATTGTTCATTTAAATGTCCACTATATATCTAACGATTAAAATTTTTAATTACTTTATAAAATCGAATAATTATCTCATTTAAATATTTTTAAAATTAGCCATTCGTAAGAAAGGTCAAATCGATAAAATAGTAATAATAAAGGGTTAGCAAAGTATAATTAAAGAATAAGAAAAAGGAAGGGAATGTTAGGCGTCAATTTGAAGAAAGAAATGCAGGTTTTTGTACGATTGATTCGACACGAAGTGACCCATATAAATTTTTCCCTTTTCTTAGCTTAGATTACGTCAAAATCTTGAATAATCTACCACGCATCTTTTCTTCTTCGCAATTCTGGCCGGCAATAGACCGGCCTCACGCGAGCTTAAACACGCAGGCGAGTATCGACTCGTGAGACCTAAGGTCAGTATACTCCGCTAATATACCCCTTCGAGATAGCCACTCTTTTGAGGTCCTTCACGTTACGGACTTGCCGGACAATATTCATTGTAACAATAGTTCCTTATTTCTTTCGTTATTTGCATTCGTTCTTATATACACGAAACGAATTGTTTTTTTTATTTTTTTTATTTTGATTGGAAATATTTATTATTACCTTTGATAAATAATTTTATTTTCGACAAATTATTAGAGAATAATTTTTTCTTCTTAGGCAATTTATCTTAACACTTCTTTTCCAATGGTTCTTTTTTTTTTTTTTTTTTTTTTTTTTTTTTTTTTTTTTTTTTTTTTTTTTTTTTTGTCCTATTTACTTGTAGTAAGGCAACAGATGTAATTTTAGATATTTCATTGCAGTTGAGCGATTTGCAGCAAACAATTGGAAAGATGCAGAGATTGGAAAACGTAATTTTTGTTTAAATGAAAAAATATCTTGGTATTACTTTGAAAGAGAAAAAAAAATAGCGGCTTTACGAAAGAAAACAAGAACGGCTTAAGAAAGTGAACAAAGATTATAATTGTTTTTCTTTAAAATTTATATTTTATTAATTAAATTATTTAAGTTTACGTTTTATTTCAAAATAAAAATTATTAAAGTTTATTACTTATTAGGTGAAAATTTTTATGTTAACACATTTATGATAAAGAATTGCTAAACATTACAAAAGTTAATTATACCGTTAACGATATCACGTAGACGTTTACGAAAAAGATTCATGTTTGTTGAGCACTCGTTTACGCGATTAAATTATGATCGGTGGATATCTTACTCCGATAATCGAACATAATTATAACTCTTTCTCTCTCTCTCTCTCTCTCTCTCTCTCTCTCTCTCTCTCACGGAGCTTAGTTAAAATTCATAAGCCGAAGATACGATATTTTCCCCGTAACATTGTAAATTATAAAAACCACCTTCGTACTTATTCTAAAATCCTTTATTTTTCGTCGTTATAAATAAAAAAAGTTAAGACTATAATTTCGATAAAAAAAAAAAAGAAACAAAAGAAGGCGACATAATTTATACGACACACGGACAACGAGCAAAGAAGACGTCCGCCGGCGTCGACTAAATACTATATCGATTGAGAATTAAAAGTCGGTTTTCGTATGCGATCCCAAAAAGAAAAAAATCTTCGGCAAAGGAAGGCCGAAGTTCTTCCCTACAAGTATACACGGAAGCATTAATATTCATCGATCAGAATGTTTCCTTGAGCTTGTACCGGAGCTCTAGAACGTAAGGTGTTTTTAGTAAAAAGCTCCTTCTTCCAGCATTTCCTTTAAAAAAAAAAGAAAAAAAGAAAAAAAAGAAGAGGAAGAAGAAGAGGATGAAGAAGAAGAAAAAAAGCAAGTCACGCAGATTAAGGATTAGCGATCGCTCCTCGAGGTGTACGTAGGATTACTTGTCGTAAGGAACAAACATATCCCTCGCTGAGAACTTTGCCAAAGTGCTTTCGTGTGCAAACGCGTCTCCCTAAGATTAACGAGTAGAAGTAATAGAATCGCAGTACATGCATAGATACATACGTGTATCTATGTATGTACCATATATATATATATATATATAATGTCATGTATACGTATACGCGCGGTCACTCGGTTTGCTTTTAAGCGCAATAAGGTATGTACGAGCGAGTTCAAAGAACCGAGTCGAGCGTTCGCGCACACGGAATCACGGGGTGTAGATCCCGTGTGGCGCGTGGGCGACGTTGCAGACACGCAAACACCTACGTAACGTCCTCGGACCTCCTATATAGCGCATAACGCCGCTGAGTTTTAGTCGAGTCGAGCGCACCGAACCGAAAGGTTCTCCGTAAGCCTCGCTGCTGCTGCTGCTGCTTTCTGGATATAATACGCGCGTTAACGATTTAGTACTCGTATAGATTTACGATTCCGGCACACGTGTCGTTCGATCGATCGATCGCGCTTTGCCGTTTTAAATAAGACGCGCGCTCGCGCTTACCCCCCTTCCCCTTCGCCCCTCCCTCTTTTTTTTTTATTTTTCTTTTTCGTTTCTTTCGTCTTGTTTTTCCGTTTTAGCTTGATTTGTAGCATTTTTTTTTTTTTTTTTTTTTCCCCAAGATATTTTTACTCTGGTGCTTTGTTTTTTTTTTTTTTTTCAAGTGAGCGATTTTTATTAAATTTTTTGTAAATTTATCTATAAAAAGTTAACGGTTTTAGTGTTCTTTTTTAATCGATCGATTGGAAAATTTTTTACAACGATATTTAAACAGTCGTACAGTAGAAGAGTTTGATGGAATTAATAAAAATATAGAATGAGTATCGCGATATAAACAATTAAATACCATTAGAGTCAATTTAATTTTCAATCCAAATTGTTACTGTTAACTTTAACATTACTGTATGCGTACTATATGTATATATTATTTTAATTGCACGGATTAAACAATGTTTTATAAAATTCAAACGATAGTTTTTTATTTTTTAAATAGAGAAATATAAAGTTTTATCGCGCAGTAGAAAGTTTTTAAAAATAAAAAAAAAAAAGATAACGCGACGAACTTGAAGAGATTTGTTTAATAATAACGTTTTAATCGCTACATATAACAACACATCGCAGACGATCTCGTAAATTTTGTAAATTCGACGATCGTATCGTATCGGATGAGAACATGTTAACGGATATTTGGAGAATACGCGCTCACAAAATTTCATTGTGTCAACGACACTGAAATTGTTAAATCTAAAAGCGTCGAGCTTTTTGTTGTACACAAACTTTCCTTCACTGGCGTGCATCTCGAGAGGTAAGTGTTGAACGGATTATAAAAAAAAAAAAAAAAAAAAAAAAAAAAAATTTTTTCACCAAAGAATATTTATAGATATATAAGGAAAAATAAAGAGTGCGCGCGTGTCTGCAGATAAAGCGAATTTAGTTAAATCGAGTCGAATGTCGCGCGATGGCAGATAGAGCGTAACTTACGAGGTGCATGTTGCTTTCTTTCTCGTGATTTTCCTTTCTGTCGCGGTAAGGAGTCGTTGTTTTTCATAGATTACGAATTAATTAGTGGATGAGAGCTTTGTGTCGATTTAAATGCATTTTACTTGTTTATGCATAATAAAATAAAGTTTGTTAATGGGAAAAAAATCGATTTTTTTTTTTTTTTTTTCTCGACATAAAGGTTTGATCGATTTTGATGGATATCGGTGAGCTTGACAAAAGTTATTTAATATTCGATAAAGAACGTTTATTATATAAATTGTTAATTTAAAACGCGCGATGAGCCAAAATACTTTTAATCTATTTATCAAAAGGGGCTATTAAAATAAATTGCTTAAATAAAGCTTAGCCCAGGCAATTCGTTGGCATTTGCTTTGATATACCGGAAAACTTTTTCAACGAGATTATCGTCCCTTGAGCATTTTGTGCGATTGTTTTATTCGTTCTTTAGCGCGAGCAATGACAAACGCCCGCGTTAATCTATTCTTCATTTAGAGTAGAACTCATTGATTTATTTTTAAAAGCGCGAATCTCGATACTACGCGATATTGTCATTGTGAACAAAAAAATCAATGTCCTTATCGGCTGGTCTCGTTACCTTTCAACTTTCTTCTTTTTTTTCCTATTTTATAGCTGCTATATTTTATTGTCTAAAATTGTCGTTTAACCTAATTTAATTTTTTTTTCTTTTCGCTCCGTAAGGCAAATTATTACGTCGAATGATAAAATAAAAAAAAAAAAAAAAAAAAAAAAAAAAAAAAATAGAAAAAGTCGCTGACAAATGCTTTCCTTCCTCGTACAAGTCACCAATGAAAACTATTTTGAATTTCCTCGAGTCGCGCGCGTCAACGATTCTAATCAGCTCGAATGAAATTTAGATACAAATCGTACGCATAAGTAGCCTCGCTTGCTTACATTTGGCTCGCGACTTTCATCGTTAACCTCCTTTACGAGATTAATTTTTTATGCGCACAACGCGCAAATATCCTCGAGAGGACATTAAGGTTGTATCGGGCAAACTCGACGTTTGTAAGGTGGTAAAAAGTCGCTGCTTCCGTTATTTGCTCGAGTATAACAATAGCTTTAAATGCACCTCGTTATAATAAAGTATAAAAGCTTTTAACGATTTGAATGTGAAGTAAAGGGCTTATTGGAATAATTGATAGAAAAATTATTTAAGTATATCATTTTTGTAAGTATATCATTTGTTTTAAAGAATAAATATAGCTTAATTAAAGCTTAATCGCGTACAAAAACTTTTCAATACTCTAAAATTTTCTCCGTTTCCTCAAATCCAATATATATATATATATATATATATATATATATTTTTTTTTTTTTTTTTTTTTTTTTTTTAAAAGAACACGAAATCAAATGAAATTTTGAACTCGAGGCCTGGATAATTCAAACACACGAATCGTGCTCATATAATTAAACGGGTTGTGCGCGTCTCACCTGGCGCGCACGACTCACCTTGCTCCCCTCGGTTTCTCGTTCTTTCTGCCCCGCGCTAGAAATTTACTCTCCCTCTCTCCTCTGTGCGCGTGTCTTTATGTGTATGCGTTCCAGGTCACCGATTTATCTAAATACATATTCGTCGCACGCGCACGCACGGCTACGTACCCCTTTATTGTTTTCTTTTTTTTCTCTTTATTCAAATATATTTTTGTCGTTAAAACGTCGAGATTTCATCGTAATTTTCTATCGTCCGGTTGTTCATCCGCGAAATAAAAAGAGCAAACGCGCGCGTGCGTTGTCGTTGGCTTGTTCGATTTCTCCTCTCCTCGCGTTCGAGCGCGCTGGTAAGCTGTGGCGCCGTAAGCGCGATGAATCGAGAAAAAAATAAAGGAACAAGGAGAAAAATAATAATTTATTCTTTGTCGCCGATGGGTTAAAAGTTACGAACACAAGCGCGTACACGCGGAATTAAATGTCGATCGAATTGCATTTCCTTAATGATATTTTTGCAGCGCGTTCGTGTAGTTTACGCGCTTCGAATTACGCCTCGTTCTATTCTCCGTTTCATTAAACGCGATCGATAATTTGTATCGTTTTAATTCTCGACACTTGGTCTATTACGTTGTGCTAAAGTAGATAGTTTTTATTGAAATTATAAAATGTTTTTTTTTTTTTTATCTACGTATTAATGAATAAAAATGAATAAAGTTGTAAACTGTAATATAACGTTGTTAAAGTGTCGCGCGTTAATTTTCTTTTTGATGTATCCGTTAAAAATGGATAATTTTTATATAAATCGTAAAATAACGAGATAATCCTTATAGAAGGGATATCCAATTTAGATAACTAAATTCTTAATCCTTTCTCTATTTTCGAGATAATCCCTAAGATCTGCAAGGATAAAGGTGCAGTATTAGCCGGGAGATTATAAAAAATAAAAGCAAAGCGAGCTCTACTTAATAAATTGTATCTTAACACCGATTGCGCATTTATTTCAGGTAATATTCATTTGGATATGTTAATACATATAAGATATAGTTCTTAAAAAATTAAAAATTATTAAAAGCTTTTTAACATTGGACAATCGAAACGTCTTTTCAATTTTTTTGTTGTCCACGCATAACAATAAAATGGCGATTCGTTATAAAGTGTGGATTTGATGCATGCCGCAATCGAAAGTTTATACATATACATATGTACAAAGCAACTCCGCATAATTAATTGGAAAATGAAAGTTCGATAAGAGAGCGTTAATCGCGTAATGTAGTATAAAAAAAACAACGATGACGCGATCGATTCACGTAACATAAAAGCCTAAACATATTCCTCGAAATAAGTAAATAATGGCCTCAATTTAATCAAAATCGCGCGTAAATTAATATTTCCTCGCATTTCCTTCGTCCTTTTGTGAGCTGGAAAAATAGATATAGAGTGCGAAATTCGCTCTTGCGAATATAACGAAAATAATAAATATATCAACGAATTTTTACGGTCCAGTCTTTTGAGCAACGCTGAGCATTCCACGCTTCACGCGGTGAAAAGTTTATTGTTCCGACGTGACTATGTACCTAATATATGTATACACGCACACATACGTACGCGTGTGTTTTCATTCGTTCGTATATATATATATATATATATACACACGTACCTGAAGTGGCCGACGTCGCGCTCATCCTTTCGAGCAATGAAACGCTTCGCTGACACTTGTCGTCGATTGTGTATATTCGTGTCGTTTGACGATGTCGAGTTTTATTGCTTTATCCTATTCGAAACGCGAAAGAAAAAAAAAGGGAAAGATGGGAAAGGGGAAGAGGAAGAGAGAGAAAAATATATGTAAACATACATACATATATATATATATATATATATATATATATATAAGGCGCGTATATAATGCGATCGGACACAGATTTTTATCGGCATACACGCACGTAAGTAAAAGCGAGTACAATCGACGCGTAATTAAAATTTTTCGCAATTGCAGATCATGTGCCGGATTCTCGTTTCCGGAGCTTTGTATCTCGGTACGTAACGATATTTTTTTTTTTTTTCTCTTTTTTGTTCCCTTAACTCTTACCGTAAATCATTAACTAATTTTATATATATTTGTTTTTTTTTTTTTTTTCTCATATTTTACAACGTCGCCGTTGGATAGGTTTGATATTTGGTTTAGCGAACGGACAAAATTGCGCGGAGGACAAAGTAAGAAAATGTATAGCCATTGGGGAGCCGATGCTCAAGGATCCGCATCTCATTTTTCCGGACAATATGAATGACATAAATAATGTTTGCAGGTACGAAAATTAATATTATATTTACTTGAAGCTCAAATTATTTAGTATTATCATTTTTATTTTTTTTTAACAACTTTTAATGACTATTATTTTCAAACTCAATAATAATTGTGAAGACTCTCGGAGTATATAATAATAATAATAATAATAATAATAATAATAATAATAATAATAATAATAATAATAATAATAATAATAATAATAATAATAATAATAAAAAGTAAATTTTAACAAATAAAATAGTTTCAAGTAATTATCTCACAGCCTGTTTGCACTTTTAATTTGCTCGCATAAGCGACCAAGTTAAAAGAAAGTTGTAACGAGTTGCTCGGTTAACACAAAGAAATTTCTGTTTTCTATTATACTTTTTGAACTACTATACTCATTTCCGCCGACGGAATTTTTAATTCGTTTTACAAGGTGAACATCTTCTGTACTCACTTTTGAATTTTTTTTTGTTTTATTATTTTTTTTTTTTTTTTTTTTTTTTTTTTTTTATTTTCATAGCACAAACAATGTTAAATTACATACAAGGATTGGTTGATTTTTTTTCGTTTGTTTTTGTTTTCTCTTTTAAACAGAACTTGGTCAAATTTTGTCGATTGCATACGTCGATATATCGACAAATGCTTTTCCAAAGTACGGAAGGATCAATTTAACTCGGCGGTCGAACCTCCCATAGCATCCGTGCACCAAATGTGTTCAGTTTCTTCGTATCAAACGGGTAATGTTTATGTTCTTTAACGCTTAGCCGTACGTTAAACTTAAGTTTTATACAAAGGGATAAGGAAGTAGTTTTATTCGTTGATTTTAATTAAACAAAAAGATGTCAACGAACGACTTAAATATTACAATGTCCAATCGACGGAGTGAGTTCTCGCAAAGCGAAGTTTGTGAATCGCCGACCGCGTTTTATTTTCAAGTGTATTTATTTGCGCTCGGCAATAAAGAGAACAAAATTAACCGGTAATTCGGATCCCATTGTAACGTCAGTTAGGTATAGATGTTTAATCTTTTAAGCGCTATTGCAACAGATCGTTCTATTGATTTTACAAATTTCGTAACGAGATATAATAATAACATTTATTCAAATAACAATTAAAGTATATACGTACGAGTATACTATTCTGCATTAATAATATTGATATTTTATAAAATTTAAAAAAATATAAACTTGTAGCATGTAAGCAAACATTTTATTATAAATAAACCGTAAAATAGGAGTGAAAAAAAAAAAAAAAAAAAAAAAAAAAAAAAAAAATTAAAGGACGTTTTATCGCTGTAAAGAAATTAAAGCTTGCCATTCGTAAACATGTAACGCGCCGCGCGATAAATTGGCATTAACATCATCGAATAGAGCTTAAGACGGCTTTAAAATTAAATAATCCCCGCTTTAATAACAGCTCGACATGCAACGAAATCAAAATTCTTTGCGTTATCGATAACGCGGGCTATTTCACGCTTTAAACGCATTCGCATCTCGTAGAGATAACGCAATGTATACTTTTATATATGTATTTGTGCGAAAAAAAGACTTATACACGTATAAAAATCAAAACAAAACAATATACCGAATTGTACGCATACGTATATGTATAATTTATATGTGCGATAAACAGAGTACCTGCAATACGCGGGCTGCATCAAGGCGACGGTCATCGAGATGGAACATTGTGGCGCTCACTACGCGATCCTCGTTAACGAGGTGTCGCAGGAGAACGTCCGTAAGGCGAATCTTTGCTGGTGAGTATTTACCTTCCACTCCGATAATCAAACACGGCTTACGTACATCTACCAAAGCGCCAATTTATATTAATTCGTTTTCTTTTTCTTTTAAACGTCGTCCGACGTTTTGAAAACATCTCGCGATAACGAGAGATGAGTAAAACAACGGTTTTCTCCTCGTTTAATTGAGCTCGATTACCGTTTTCGTATACGCTTTGCTGGTTAGATTAGGAAATCGTTACGGGATTTTTCTTTTTTCATCCCTGGCGAATGATTGGGCTTTTTATTTCAATTAAAAATGCGCTTTGCTCGTGAAAATTTAATTGTTAGCTTTTTACCGAATCGTAACATGGATAATTTTTCTTATTAAGTTTCTTTGTTATATCTTATTTACTTTTTTTATAGACATAGTCGTCGGTGTTTTATGAAGATTATGAGAATAAAAAATGATTAATTATAATTATCTTAATCGCTGTATAATATACGGATTACATACATTAATTATCGACAATGTTTACATTATATGTATAATATTTAAAATCGCACAACAACGTATTCATGAAATTATTCTAATATCACGCTTATGTTAGATACATTGCACAATATTTTATCAAACTTTTCCATGTCTCTCGCGATAACGTGAGCTTTAAAAAATTTAAATAAAACACCAAAAAAAAAAAAAAAAAAAAAAAAAAAACAAGCATATAACCTATGAATTTCGTGCACATTTTACGTGCTCTTATAAAATTAAAAAGTCATTATTAATCGACGAATATAATAAAAATAAAGGATCAATTATTTTTCAGCGCTTATCATAATTTCCGGACATGCGTGATTCAAAAAACGCGACAAAGGTGCGACGGCAATCAAATGGAAGGTATAGCCGCGAGATTTTCCCGACAAGTGCTAGACAAGGCTTTTCGCTTTCTTCAAGATCAGTGCCTTAATTACATGTACGTTGTATAAAATTTATTTGACTTATTCTATAATTACAATGCTTACCTCGTTTAAGCCTTTTCTCGCTTTATTTTTTATTTCGACTTTATTAAATATACGTATAATCGTGTTGTATTCATAAAGTTGGTATAACTTTAGAAAATAAAGGAATTAATTTTTTTAAATTTTAAATAAAATATTTTATTTTATTATGATTTAACAAGTTAATTAATGAATAATATTTTAAAATATTATATAATATTATAATAAAAAAACAATACATGTTAAAATTTATCGTTATATACATCAGTATATATATATAATAAATCTCAACATCCCTCAGCATCAATATATATATATATATTCATCTGCAATTCGCGATAGAATCTGTCTATCGCATCGTCAAATGCATATAGCAAAATTGACACTCACTCGCATAATTAATCGAAATTTCAGTCCCGACACGAGCAAATGCGCATCGATGCCGAGAAGCGGCAACTATTCCTCGAACGGTCGACTGGGCGAAGGTCGCAGCGTAAGCCTGGAATCCGGCAATTCACGTCCGATTAACAAGAACAATATCAACGTCAACCAGCAACAGCAACATCAACGGCAGCAGCAGCAGCAGCAGCAACAGCAGCAGCAGCAATATCAGCAACAGCATTCGTCCTCGTCCCGCGACAACGGCAAATCGCCGTTCGCCGACACGGTTTACAGAGCCAGACCCACCATTGGCCACGATGTTTACGAGAGTCGCGTAACCGATAACGCCGCTCGATCTACCGCTTACGAGACCGCCGGTACTGGACGCGCGACCGCTTACACCACCACTCAGGCTGTGTATCCCGGTAATACGGAAAATTCGTTATTTTCCTGATATATATATATATATATATATATATACATATATATATATATATATATATATATATCTTGCCTTTGGATAATTGACCGTAACGAAGCTTCGGCTGTCCTTTATGCGCTTGGATTTATCTTCTTTTTGAGATTATACACATATGGATACGAAGTGATAATGGAAATTTTGATGGTTTTAACAATAAATTAGCGCGATTAATTACCAAATTATATATGCATATTAAAATTACTTAGTTATCGCATTATCGATTATGCTTATTTTCAATAAACTATAATTTTTGAATAATTATTTAAAAGCAATTTTTTAATACGACGTTGTCATTGGACGCCAAAGTTTTTAAATTTATTGGCACAATATTATTGACATATAGCATAGGAAAAAGTGTAGGGCTTAGAGAGACATTGTTGAAACACTCAATCTGTTCGAGAGAGCGATAGAAAACTGGACGGAATAAACAATAGGGAAGAGGAGTTTTCAATCAAAAAGAACTATCCACGGTTTCGAGTAGTACTATAACTCTGGAACAATAACTTCTCGCGTTATACATATATCTATACACGTGAATGTATACCCCTTTGAAATAAAATGCAAATGAATGCAAAGTTGATCCTAATGACAAGTTCACAAGTAGATCCTTGCTGCCTTTTGAGCGTTTCGCGCGAATATTTGCTAGCGCGCGAGGAAAAGTTTGCCTTGTTGTATACATCTATATTTATACGTTCAAGCAAAAATTTATCAATATGTATTAAAGTTCCATTAAAAGCCCATGTTTCCAAATCATAAAGTCAATTTACATATAGCTGAATAAACGTAACGCTTTTACTTATATATATATATATATATATATATATATATATATATATATTCATTTTATACATATGTCGAAAGCCAGAATATTTTTTAATAGTGCCATTTACCACGCGTAATTTCCGTCCTTCTCTATTGTTTTCTCGTCATTTGTTTTTACCCACTCTAAAAATGACAATGCGAGCTAAAAACTGCGCCATATATATATATATATATACATATACATAAAACTAATGCGTAGTTTTTCCTTTTTTCACGCACGCACGCGTGCGCGCGCACACTCACACACACACACATGTGTATAGATTTCGATTCTCGTTCGAACGGCATCGGCTCGCAAACCGCCATCGCTTCCTTGCCGGTTAACACACAGGCACGTCACATCAACGACGCGTCTAAGCCTCGCGGTAAGGTCAACGACGACATCGAGAGTCCCGACGAGGAGGGCACGAGATACGGGAAAACGGATTCCATGCATTACACTCCCGATATTTTCGAAAGTTCTGGTACGTATATATACATATACATATACATATACATATACATATATGGATTACAAGCTGACGATGCGAACGAAATGAAAAAGCATGCGTTTGAGTTTAATACTCGTAAAAAATGACGTGCGTCTGTTTCAGTTCCGATAGCGACAGTCGCCTCTCAGAGAGCCTCGAGTTACGGGAGAGGAATATCTTGGACAACACAGTCGTCAACGAGCAGTTCTAGCTCGGAAATTCCAGATTGGGCGACCAACACATGGTTTACTCATAGTCGGGTAAAAAATTATTTTCTACTTTTTCGTTATCATAATTCGTTTAAAAATATATAAACGAGAGATAGAAACGAATCGCGAGTTTAAATTGCTTTTGGGCACTTGATTGTCATTAGGTTCATCGAATTAAACGCGTTTCGCGTTGATTACTAGCCGTTAATGTTTCGTTACTACGTTGTTATTCTTGCTCGCTAAATAATTCTCCTAATTATTCTCCCCTTGTGCAAATTACATCGTAGAATCAAATTTTGATAGGGTTCGGTGCCCCGTTGCTGTTTCCGACTCGAATGATTTTCATTGCGAATTAGAACGCCGTGTAATTTTATCAAAAGCCGTATACATGATGAAATTTTAAAATAAACTTCTAACTATTTTAATGATAATTTTAATAATGGAACTAATGGCGCTTGCATGATTTTTTAAAACTTTAATATTTGCAATATTTATTTATCGCTGTCCGCTACGTTCACCGGCCGTAGAAAATAATTCTCGTAAACCTCTCCAGCTCAAATTGTAACAAATATGGCGTATCTGTTTCGTTGCAGGATCTAACGACGGAAGAAATTTATCCGGCGGCGGGAAGCTTCGGCGGAAATAACATCGACGAGCCCAATCAGCAGGGTTTATCGAGAAATGGACAGCCGGCGAGTTTCTTACATCTTCAAATTTTCTACATTCTTATTTTATTATTATCCGTTGCAGTCGCTCGTGTACTTAATCCAGTACTGTTTTAATAATTCTTGTGTAAATTTTAGCAATAACGACAACGACAATGACAAAAAAAAAATGAATAAATAAAAAATAAAAAACAATAAAATGAAAAATGTCAATGAAAGTATTTATAAACATAGAATAAAATATCCCTGTAAGAGTTACGCTTGTACTGCTCGACGAATATTTATATTCATCGTTTGTGTAATATAAAATAGTATTGATAATTAATTAAGAACAACAAGTATTGTAGTATTAAATAAAGATAAGAAAGTTTAAATTACAAAACTTTTATCGTGCGTTTTTTTTATCAATGTTAATAAAAGTCACAACGATCATCTATGAGTAATTTATTTACAAATTGTTGGTCGACCAATAATCACAATTCGATTGCCAGTAAGTTTATTAAAAACTCAATTTTTTTTCGACGAATTTTTATAAATTATTTCATAATTACTTATTAAAGTTTTCTTTTTTATAAAGAGATAAAAGTTATAAATTAAAATAAAAACTTTTCTTGTAACTCCAACCCGATTATAAACTTTGACAAATTAATCGAATTTTAATTTCCACGATATTATCGTTAAAGTACTGTAATTTTATATTGAAAAGACAATGTAAGATTAAAATAGCCAATTGAAAGATAATTTTATTTAATTATTAACGTTAACGCACTTTCGATTTAACTCAAATAATTCATCTGCATTACAGATATACTTGATATAATACACATCTCGATAAAAGAAAAAAATAATCGTCTAATCGTTAAAATTTCATAACATTATGAATCTCCCTATTAAGCGACCGGTAATTATCCTTTTTCCCGCCATTATTTGTAAGCGAAAGAGAGAGAGAGAGAGAGAGAGTGTGAAAGAGAGAGCATTTAATCCATAAACGTCATATATTAAATTTTAGAAGAAGCGCAAGAATGCGCGAACGGCAAGATCGTTGAGGCCAGTTGACCGAGCGATTTCAAACATTAAACAACGTGCAGTCGGTTAATGTTTACCTACTTATGCACGTCTATATATACATATATATATATATATATATATATATACACATAGATAATATACGTTTCTCTTGCGATAAGTGCAAAGTTTTAACCGACGATTATAAAGGTAAGAGTTTAATGTTTCTAATATTGGTTCCATATTTACTTACATAAATACGTAATATAATAATTTATGTTTTCACGAATTCACCGGGTTTTAAAGTAATGCGTAATTATGTTGCCGGATAAATTGCAGGCGTGTACGCGTGTTCAATATAATTGAAAAACTTTGCTCAAAGATGACGCCACTTTGCACTTTTGTCGCCGCATAAAATACATGTATATTTATATTTATACAAGTTGACAAACATATACAAATAAAGCTGACCTTACAATCATCTTTTTATTTGCTCGATTATATTATTTAAAAAATTTAGGTAAGATTATTTTAATCGAGAGCTTTTCATTTTATGGAAGGATCGAGGGAGTGAAAAAAAGAGCGCGCGGCTGACGACTCTTCCAAAGTATATGTCCTATTCGAACTTAAATTCTATTTACTCATTAAGTTAACACGGCCCGTAAATTTGTTTAAGTGGTGAACGAACATTAACTAAATTTAAATATTTACTTATTTAAAGAATTTGACATGATTAAAATGTTGAATACAACTTGAGGAAATATAATTATTTGATTAATAAATTTCGGAACGCCTTTGATTTTTTCTTAAGACAAATCAACGCAAGTTCGATGAAACCTTTTAAAGTTAAATTGCACTTGTACACATTTGAATAGCTAAATTTTAACATTGATAAACTTTCACACTAAAAGGTTTTTTAAATAATAAAACGTTAGCGATCGTTGGATTTGTTATTGTTTTCAAAATTTTTCATTATTAACATTTGTACTCGTATGCCTATGTAAGCGAGTGCATTCGAATCAAATATAAACAACGAGGGCTAACATCCGACCATTGTCCGTAAAAGATTTACTTTCATATATCAGTCGATAATCCACGATTGTTTCGCGAGGGATTTAAGATAAACTTCCTGAGCTTCTACGTGCCATGGTAAACGTGCCAAAAACAATTATAACGATAATAATAATAATAATAATAATAATAATAATGATAATCACGTGCAACATCGAGGCTTACCGCGAGCTTAAAACGTGGTAGTTTAGTTCGTTATTAGTCAATGTTCTTATTGTTACCTCTAACCGATTGGCACTTTGTCCTTTTAAGGAAAATCAAAATTTTTCGCACCTTGAAATTTTGCCTTAGGTACCTTTTTAATAGCAATGTATATATATATATATATATATATATATATATTATACTTGTTTTTCAAATTGTTCATATAGTATCGCTAATTAAGATTTCCTATCGCGACATTTTTCATTTTGAAAGTTGATAACTTCGATGAAAATGATGAAAAATTCTCAAGTAAGATTATCGGATTATTTATCATTTATTTTTTTTTTTTTTTCTTTTTTAAATTATCGCTAGAATACAATTTATAATTATTTTCAAATAAATAATATTTGTTTTTATTAATTTGAGTAAATTTCAACAGAGAATTTGAAAAAAATTGCGTTTAAAAAAAAAAATATGCGTTATTTTCAAACAATTAAAATATAAAAATAAATAACAAAAAAGAATGATGTATTACGATAATCTTTTTTCACTTTGATTTCTCAATGAAGTTAATAACCGCGTCAAATGCAACGTAAAATTGTTTCTCTTTGAGTATTTCTCAAACTTAGAAGATGCATTCCCTAATGAGTTTGCAGTATTTTCATTTCTCCTTGGCTTTTGTAATATGTTTGCTTTATCAAACTTGGCGAGTTGTGAGAAGGGGCGGGGGAGGAAAGGGGAGGGAGGAAAGGAGGAAGGGAGGAAGGGAGGAAGTATACAACTTTTGAGGAGTTTTACAATTTCTACTTTATCCGAATATACATACATACAATTGCTTCTATATCTCTGTTTATTTTTTTATGTTAAATTCGGTACAAATCAACGTATTAAAATAATGAGTATGATAAATATTCGAGTGATTTTGTAAATATGATCATTTTAATTATTTGTTCTGTATAACACGTTTTACATAAATATCATTATTTTATGGTTAAAGTTAAAATAATTCTTTACATTATCCGATATGTCGGAATAATGAAGTATATTTTATTAAAATATTAAAAACATGCTTTTGCATTAAGTTCAACGAAGAAAAATATTTATTTTATACGATATGAATATGCATGTTTATGTGAAAAAGCAAAGCAAATGAATTCAGAATTGCCGAGTTTCTTTGAACTCTTACATCATCAAAATATTTTTAACCAGACAAGTAAATTTAAAATTTTAGTTATTTAAGTCGGCGATGTACTATAGATGTAGAAGGTCGATTAAATACATCGATTTGATAATAACATTACACAACATTTTCTTTATCGCCGATAAATACATTAAATCATTGTATACACTCGACGTAATCGTTACTCTTGCAATATTTGTTTTAATGAAAAATAATAATAATACCGAGATAACGAACACTATTAATCGCGAAATCCGATAATATAAAGTTGTGCTCTCTAATTTGTCAGTTGCCAGTGTCAAGATTTGTATAACTATATGCAATAGTGTAATACTTTGTAAAACGAAAAATTGAATTATTATCCAACGATAAATCATTTGATATTGATTTTCAAATTTTTTACTTTGCCAAGAAAGTTTTTTTGAAAATTTTGATTTTAATTTGGAATAAAAAATTCTTTCTCCCGTTTTACTGTCAAATTCTCACAGAGTTAACCATTTCCAAAATTATTTTAGAATATGTATATACGTGCGATGTTTTCAAAATTTTGGTTTTTAGAATTTCGCTTTAGTTTTTTTTGTTATTTTCTCAGATATTAAATCGTTTTCAAAACGTTTAAATTTTACCTAGTTAAAATAGAGTTGAATTTCTAAAACTTTGAAAGCGTCCGTTGTATATGCTTATAAATACGCGTTAATACATTATGAAAATTTAAACTAATTTTGCTTGTAAATCGGCGTAAAAGAATCGCGTAAATATAATTTAAACGATAATATTTATAATAAAAAAAACTTACGTAAAATGACCCATTATACAGATGGCAACGAAATGGGGAATCGCCGGTGCCGGCAAAATATCTCACGACTTTGCAACGGCTGTGCAAACTCTGCCAAAATCGGAACACGAGCTCGTGGCGGTCGCCGCGCAGAATTTAATGCGAGCCAAGGATTTTGCCAAGCTTCACGGTATGCCGAATGCCTACGGCAATTACCAGGAACTTGCCAACGACAAGAACGTCGGTATGGATATTATCTTTTTGAGCTTATATTTTTTGTTGAAATCCTTACCTCGTCCTTATTTTAATCGTATATGTTAATGTGAATGCCTTTAACTTATTTATTCATTCATCAAGGCTTTATTAAATTTATAATAATGATTTATAAAAATTGTTAAATTACAAGCTTGTTAAATTGTCGCTAAAGGTTTGAATCATTTCATATCGCGTATGTGTGTGTGTGTGTGTGCGTGTGTAGATATATATATATATATATATATATACATTTACGAGAATAAATAAACTTTTTTCCAATCGTGCGACCCAGAGGTCGTGTACATCGGTACTTTGAATCCCTCACATTTTGAAATTGGCAAGATGATGTTGAACGCGGGTAAACACGTACTCTGCGAAAAACCATTGTCGATGAATTATAAGCAATCGAAGGAACTCATCGAATTGGCGAAAAATAAAGGGCTATTTCTTATGGAGGCCATATGGAGCAGATGTTTCCCGGCTTACGAGACGCTCAGACAAGAAATCACCAAGAAGAGTATCGGTGAGATCAAGCAAGTAATCGCCGGATTTGGATTTAAAATGGCCGAGGCATCTGGCTCGATCGACCGCATTGTGTAAGATTTATGACATTGTAATTTTATTTCATAACTTTACCAGCAAGTATCGAGCTACTTTATTATTTAATTATTAATTTAATTATAATTTGTTAAAAAAATTTGAGGTTCATCAACCGAAAAATTACTTAAAATACAACAAAAATTCTACATCAACTTACTCTATGCTCTCATAACGCAGAAAAAAAGAACTGGGTGGCGGAACGGTTCTCGATCTTGGCGTATATGCAATTCAGTTTATTTGCTTGGTTTATGGACACGAGAAGCCCACATCCATAAAGGCCGTGGGTCACCTTAATAAAGACGGCGTCGACTTGTCCATGTCGGCATCGCTTACGTTCTCGAACGGACGCACCGCGACAATTTTGACTCAAGCTATGGTTGATTTGCCGAACGAAGCTCATGTGATCGGTACAGAGGGTACGATCATTTTGCCGAAATTCTGGTGTCCGACGGAGATAAAACTTCCCAGCGGTGTCAAGGAGGTGAAACTTCCGGAGCCCAAGCACAAACTGAACTTTATCAATAGTAGTGGTCTTAGTTACGAAGCTGCCGAAGTTCGCGAATGCCTCAAAAAAGGTAATTTTACAAAGTTTTTGATATTGCCTTTTGACAAAATAAACGATATTTAATTTTTGGTAAAGAGAATTATAAATATTTTAAAGGAATAATAGTAAAAATAGATTTTTAACGTAAAGCTAAACCTTTTATTACCTTTTTTTCATCCATAGGTTTGAAAGAAAGTCCAAAAGTAACACATGCGAATTCTCTTCTCATCGCTGAGATAGAAGACGAATTGCGCCGACAAATTGGCGTAGTTTACGACGCAGACAAGTAAAGAGAACTATATCGATCAATTTTCGAAGGTGAATGTTGGTTAAACTCGTAAACGAAGCATTCAAAAGATATGAAAAAAAAAAGTAGCGCCAATTGAAACTTTCGGGCAAGTAAATAAGAAACTGAAAAAAAAGAAGAAAGTTGCGACACATGATTATGCCTTTATTATATTGAACATTTGGAGATATATTAAATTATATATTATGGATAACAACATCGTTCTTAATACAAATGCTTAAACACTTATAAACTGCTGTCGTTTATTTTCTGTTTTTTTTTTAATTTTTTTTTTTTTTTTTTTTTTCGTTTACACACTTAACTTGGCACATTTTTTTCTTCTCTTTAATATCGTACTTTATATTTTTGCCCCATCTAAATTTGAGTTTTGGTGTCTTCCGTATGCGTTTATGTATATTTATGTGAGAAAAGCGTCGACGAGGAAAACAAAACTTTCTTTTCGCTCGGGCGAGTTTCTTATGTTTATTTTATTTTATTTTTATATTATATCGTTTTTTTTTATTTTTATTATTTTATTTTATTTTATTTTATTTTATTTTATTTTATTTTTTTATTCCTTTTAGAGTTTTTTTCAACATTCATAACATCTTAAGTTTTAACATCCATTTCTGGGTTTAACATTTCTCGCTGAAAACAGATAGGTGAAGAAACGAAAAATGAAAAATTGTCGAGAACTGTGCGGTAGTACGGGCAAAGTTTATCGAATAAAGTTCGATAGGTGTATACTTACGACGCTGAGCAGCGCGCAGCATTTACTGGCTCGGCTGTCCTTGGCGAGGTGATGCCTAATGTACTTGAAGTAAATGTGCTCGAGGAGCAGGAGTATCGCCGCTATTAAAATTCCGACCATCAACATTAAGAAAGCACTTAAAAATTGCTCGAGCGCGAGGGGATCGCTACTCTTTTGGACTTCTTTGTCGGGCCTGCATGTGCCTGTCATCCAGTATCTCCGTAGCCTTTCTAGATCACCTGTCGTTGTGTTTAAAGAAAAAAAGAGAAGCTTTACTTCTAAGAGCTTTTAATAACGTTACCGTTTATCGATATAAAATCGACTAAAACGTTTTTTTTTTTTTTTTTTTTTTTTTTTTTGAAGCATTTCATAATTGTGAAAAATAAAAAAAGAATCGAAATACGATTAATTAAATATTTTTTTAAAATAAATGAATTTTCATCGTTTTAAATTGATTATTGTATCGTGTATAATATTTAAAGCCTCGTATGTAAACGTCCAATTTCGCATGAGGTATAATAATGTTTTCCGAGTTATTATTACATAATTTAATAGGTATACCGTTATCTCTGTATTCGAGGAGTCGCTGGTTAAACATTTTCAAAAATCTTGAATTACGTGGGAAAGCCAGTCCATATCCCGTCATTGCGTACCAAGAGCCGACGGTTAGTAAACGGCAGTCCTCGTCTTGGGTTGCTAAATAATCCAATACCGTACCGTCGTAAATAAAAGCATCTAGATCTCTATAAATACAATGAAGTTTACTGAAAGGTTTGAATATTTTAAATGATAATTTTTGAATATTTTTTTAATTATTTTAATTGTAATATTTAAAATTTTCAATAAGTACTCAGTTTTTTCATCATAATAATTAATATTTTCAATTATAAAAAATTCAAGTATATAAAATATTGAAAAAAATTAAAAAAAAATATTTATAGTTGTCTTAGGCTTTCTTTTACAAAGTTTGCTCAAAAAGGATTTTCTGAATTTAAATATTGTTAAAGGTTTTTAATAATAATAAATCCTATTTTTTCTTTGTTTATGTACCTATTAAGTTAAACATGATATATTTTTCAAGCGTATTATTTTTTTTTTTTTTTTTTTTTTTTTTTTTTTTTAACTCTTTTAATAAAAATCCTTATAAATTTTCATAATACATTATCGAAATGAATTTTAAATATAAAATTTTATATTATTTATTTTTTTGTACATAAATTTCGTTAAAATGTCTTATCTACAATTTTGATAACTTTACCATCTTACTACATAATGGAACGTGCATTATTATTGAAAATTTTCAATGGAAAATTTCACCGGAAGATATTTTATATGTATTTCAGTCATTGTCCCTGGAGATAAAAATGTGAAAGAGAAGAATGTTATTTTTTCGCGCAGACCTTCGATGTAAACTTTTTGATATTGCGCGATCATGATCCCGAAAGACTTTCATGCATACTAGTATATTACAATTTTCCTTCAATTTCGCATGTATCAAAATCCATTATTTTATTCTAACTTTTGTCAAGCTCGTGTACTGGAAGGAGAAAATAAAAATTTTTCAAATAATCGATTTTATTAAATAAACTTAGCGCTTTTCAAGTTAATCGATCTCATACAAGGAAGTATAAAAAAAGAATTTTCTTAAGAAAAAAGTATTTTTAATTTTTTTTTTCAAGATAATGATATATTTTTATTTTTATTCTTCAATGTTTTCTTAATAAACGTAAATGGGTCATGTAAATATGAAGAGTATCAAATGAAAGGGCAATTTTATAAATAAAATTTAAGTTAAATTACAGATGCCTGTGCAATCTTTCATAATATTTGAATAGATATAGATAAACAACTTGAAATGAATATAAATTTTTTATTCTCGTATATATGTGTATACATGTAAGTTAGTGATTTTTTTTTTTTTTTTTTTTTTTTTTTTTTTTTTTTTTTTTTTTTTTAAATATAATAAAAGCATACCCATTGATGACGGCCTCGATGCCCTCGGCGACGTTATTCTTGTTATAGTTCTTCATGTACGAGTACATCTCCTTGAAATACTTGGCCAATGTGCTTTCCGTATGGGTCCATGGTACGGTGCCAAATTTTATCATGGGCTTATGGGAGGTAGGCCGGGCGAGTCGATGATCGTCGACGCCGGTAAAGTCGAAGAACTCCTCGCGGGTTATCATAAACGCCGCGAGATTCGCGGTGTAAATAGCCAGAAATACGACGGCGAACATGGCCCAGACGTTGGTCATGAATCTGTAACGTTCATAAAGACGGTGGCTTTCGGATCAAACGTTCCATTGTCCGTCGCTCTTCCCATTGTTATAACGACTACGGTACGTTATAGTTATGTACAACCTGGATTACCTTGGCTCAAAATACCCAGTTAAAGAGAACGTTTGGGTTTGACTTTGGATTAAGTTTCCACCGTAACTTGGAATTGACTTTGGGTTTGTTGGCGCAACAGAAGACCTCGGCTCGTTAAACGTTTATACACATTAAGAGGTTACAAATGCAGTATAATCATTTTAACGTTATTTATTTATTTATTTATTTATTTTAAAGAATATAGTAAAATATTTCATCGAGGATGAAAAAAAGAAAAAAAAAAAAAAAAATCCTATCAACAATAACCGAACGAGTAATACGTTATATTATAATATTATGAGTGAAATATTTTATGTTACCAAGGGAAATTAAAAGCATTGCATTTTGACGTTCCAACAATCCAAAATGTACACGTTATATTCTCCAAGTATATGTATATAGTTTGAACTGGTTACTATACCTAGCCGTAAATCCTCTCGGCGAGTCGACGTGAACGGCAGCTTGAAATAAAACCGCCCATACGAGCCAGTATACTCGACACAGGGAGAAACGATGCCTCAACGGCGTCACCGCCTGCTACGACAGACATTTTTTCTTCTCTTATTTTTGTAAACTTAACCTTCTATACGATGTATGTGTGTGTGTATATATATGCGTTTCAAAGTTCGTTCGCGCGCGTACATATTTATGTCGTTCGACCGATGACATTTTTTCTGTTTCTTTGTCGTTCGCAGTTTACCTATACCGCCACTTTTTCACTTGCTCGCTTACCTTTTTAGAATGAGTGTGTATATATATATAGATGTATAGATTCGAGTCACGCACAAAAGGCTTTTATCTTGGCTGGTATACGAGCCGGTGTATAGCTACGACTAATTAACGTGTAAGCCTTTTGTGCGGCGATATATGTCGTAATCCTTATTTATTAGCAGAGTTAAAATTGCGTCGAGGAAAATTCGTTAGGAGAGTTCTCTTATATAGGTTTATTTCGTTTTATTTCTTATTACGCGATACCGTATAGTTAGTTAACGAAAGTTTTCTCGATGAAGTTTTCGATGGATTGTGGTTGATATAAAAATTTTCTAAACGAAATTTCGGATTTAATAGTAGAAAGTGTGATATTTGCCGAATTCGATTAACGGGCTTTCATAACTCGATTATTTAATTCAATTTTGACACGCGTAGTCGTTATTCGCGCTATAATATCTATTTTGTTAATTTCTGCGCAAATTCATCAAAACCATATTTAAGCGTGGAACATTTGTTTAAAATTATATTTTACGAATGAGTTTTCTTCGCTGATTAACAATTTTAAATTTTTGAGAATTTTAAAAAATATATACACATATCCTTGATAAGTTGGACAATATAATTTTTCAAATAAATAAATTTTTTCCATCGCTCAATTATAAAAGTTTTTTATAAATCATTAATTTTCTATCAATTTTTTTTTTTAATATTTTTTAATTAACGAGAGAAATCGATTAAACTTGAGTAAACTTCATAAGCTTTGAAGAATATTTAAAAAAAATTAAAAGCTGTAAAGTTAATTTAAAGCAATGAATTTTTTATACACATCATTATTTCTTTTTTTCGTTTCGATGATTGGATAATTATAAATTTAACGCATTTGTCAAAAATTTGTGTAATCAGAATTTAAAAGAGCTTACGCTTACGTGGCAAAAAAATAAGCTGGACGTATCCACGTTTAAAAAAAAACCCATCCTAAAAAAAAATTCTCTAAGGGCAGTGCACAGGAAGAACTGAACCGCAACGCGTCCCTCAAAGATCGGAAAAAGAAAATAAACAGCTACGTGGTATCGCGTCTTTTTACATACACATACAGATTCACATCTTCCCAAGCAAAAAAAGAAACCACACAACCCAGTCAAAGGCGAAATAAAGTGAGCGAACGAGAAAGAAAAAGGCATCGTCTGCTGCTATATCATCGTTTCATAATTGAGCAGTTCTCTCTCTCTCTCTCTCTCTCTCTCTCTCTGCATCGCTGGTGTATAAAAAGCTACCATCGTCTATCTTTTTATTTTGCGCCCCGAAGTCTCTCTCCCTTTTTCGCTCGCTCTCTATCACAAAGTCTGTTTAAACACCCCTTAATTCACAAAGCTGGCGTGGTTGCCAGCGCGATACATTATACAGTTTGTTGAGTTCAAGACAATGATGTGTGTGTGTGTGTGTATTATATAATCTTACCAGAATTTCGCCACTTCCAATATGTATTCGTATATATATATATATATATATATATATATCTTAATTTTCGTACGCTAAAGTTTTTATTTTTAGTTTTTTTAAAACTATACTCTAAGTTACTCGTTTCAAACTATATTTACAGAAAAGCAGGTATATCTATACCTATATATGCATGCACAAGCAAGAGAGAAGAGGGATACATATAAATATCTCGAGGATTCCTTGAAATCCGCGATTCTTTCACGCTTCTTTTGAGCTTTGTGTTTAAGTCGATGCATGCCGTTGTAGAGTGTAACGTAACGCCGACGAAGATAAAAGAAATACCAACTCGGTATATTGTATACCGATAGGGAATGTACTTTGATATTTTAAAAATATTTTGTTGGCAATTTTAACGGTTGATTGGTATGTAAAAAATTTAACGCGCATGTTATTTACGATAAACTTTTTTTACATGCTATAAAAGAAACATTGAAACTGTTGTTTTATTTGCTTTCAAAAATAAACTGTAGTGCTTTTTTATAAAGAAAATAAAGCAATGCTTTTTGAAATAGTAAATAAATAAAAGTTTAAAAGTTATTCTTTCGAAATCAGTCACATATCTATATGAAAATGAGGAGAGAAAAACATTTGTATGTTAATTTTTTTTTTATCATTTTTTAAAAATCTTTTTAGATTTTGCGTAAATTTTTTCATTTCGACTTTTCAAATTTTTGGAAATGTACTTTAACGATTCGCGATCGAGACAAGTTTTGTAATCGTACGCATAATAAGTAGACATGTAAAATATAAGTATATTCGAAACATAATACACAATACATAAATATTAAAAAGAAATAAATAAAAGAAAGGATGCAAAATGAAAAGATACCGGAGTTCGGTTCGAGCCCGAAGAATAATCGGGTATCCCGAAACCAGATGGCGAGAGCCACTCGAAGAGGAAAATCATGAACGTAGCCGAGTGTATAGCCACAAAGCCAACGAGCATCCAGGAAGCTGTGTCGAACGGTTCTGAAAAGATAAAAAGTTTACGAGACACGTTGCAATGAGAGAAGACACTTAGAGGAACCACTTTACGTATATGCTTATACTTTTTTTTTTTTTTTTCATTCACAGTCTTGTACTCGCTGTGCGCTTTCTTTCTTTCTCTCTCTCTCTCTCTCTCTCTGTCTCTCTCTCACCCCTCCTCTCTTTCTAATGAGTGCACTAACATTCAAAGGAACTCCTTTATATTATCCAATTTTAATCAGCGACATTCTACGAGTTTCCAATTTGTTTGGTGCGCGTTAATTTTAAAGTTAGTTTGCACAGGAGTTATCGCACTCTTGTACGTTAAATTTGAACAAACTGTTATTCTATTATTATTTTTTTTTTATTTCAATTAACATACGCAATGTTCAAGGCCGTTTAAAATAACAAACAGCTTTAAAAAATTATACGCGCATGTTAAAAGATTGAACGCATAAACGTCAAATTAGTGTCGCGATTTAAATATTTTAATAAAATTTAAACGACGCGACTATTTCCCTCGTATACTCTTATAAATTTATAAACGGTGCGTGGACCGTATTTTCTTAAACGTTTACGGAACGCTTTATGTCAAGTACGTCACTTTCTATAACTAACAAGACAAGCGTCGCACACGGCTTTTCGGCTCGCGGATTTTCAACGTAAACTTTAGAAACTGCTTTCTTGCATCGCTAAAGTTTTCTCTTCTATTAAAACTATTACATGTACAACGTTTTCGAATTATCGAATGTGAAATTACGTTTTGGAGATTTAATCATCCTGATTTTACGATGAATATTTTTGATGCAAAAAAATTTTGTAGATTCTTTTAATTAACATTATTAAGAAAATAATTTTTTCATAGATTTTTAATTACGAAAATTCAAATTAATAAAGTAGGTTATAACGATTACAACAATTTTTTTTTTATTAAACTAATTGAAACTACCCTTGCTTTTGAAATGCAAAACCATCGTTTTTTAAAAATAGAAAATAATAAATTACAAAAGCAACCAAACGCTTGAAAACTCGAAGTACGCGCATTGTTTTTTTTTTTTTTTTTTTTTTTTTTCATTCAGTTTCAAAGGAAAATTTTTCCATTGTTTTAGAGACACATTTTTAGACGATCATTTTTTTTAGTCATATATAGACGTATATGAGAAAAGAAAGAAGGTAACAAGAAAAAGTATTTACTGTATATACGAATGTATCAAGTCTGCAAAATGCATAAAAAAAAGACAGAAGATGCATATTATAGGTGCAAAAAAAAAATGAAAAAAAATGAAAAAGTTTGATCAATTTTCGAAAGAGAGTTTTCCTCTCGCTTTCTCAAATAGACTAACCCAAAAATGCCGTAGGTGAAATGATTCCGGTCCGTTTGGCGACGACAATCGCAGTCCCGGTTTCCATAAACGGCACCGTAAAGTCCACCGCCGCTTCTCTTTCCGAATTAATCTTCAACGACGTCATCACCATGTCGGTTTTCCGGTTAACCAATTCCGCTATCAATCCGTTCCACTTGCCGTTCTGGAAATATAATTTTTTAATTAAAGCATACGTTGCGCGTATTCCTTTATATATATATATATATCCATGTGTGAAATTTGAAATGGTTTTTTTTTATCTGCATATTGACATAAGTAAAACTTGGATCAATCGTTAGCGGTTATATAGTACCTATGTTGCATATTCAAACTTTTTCTTCGCTATCTCTCCGAAGGTAATTTTTTTTGTAAGAAATTTTATTCCGTGGATTGCGATATACAATTTAAATAAACTTTACTTTTTTTCTTACAAATTAAACTTTGTTATAAAGTATTGCAAATTTTTAAGTATTACAAAAAATTTTTTTAATTATAGGTTATAATTTAACTTTTGTTGCTACTATATTTTCTATTACGCATTATACTTACTATACATATAACACATCGTTCAATAAGTCCCGAGACTAACCCAGAGATGGTGCTAGTAGTACCAAACTGGCCACGTTTCCATAGAGTGCGAACCTTTACATGAAACGTGTAAAAATTTCACGTCGATCGGATCACAGACAGAAGAGTTATCGAGGTTAGAGTAAAGTCACTTTGTAATTTGTTTGAAAAATGGAAAAAAGCGAGTTTCGCGTGTTGATAAAACATTGTTTTTTAATGGGTAAAAACACCGTAGAAGCCCAGCAATGGCTTGAAAAACATTACCCAGACTCCTCTCCATCCAAACCAACGATTTGTCGTTGGTATGCTGAGTTTAAACGTGGTCGTACGGACACAAACGATGCGGAACGTTCGGGTAGGCCATTGCAAGCCGTTACACAGAAAAATGTGAGTGAAGTGTTAAAAATTGTAATGAAAAATCGCAAAGTGAAGGTCCGTGAGATTGCAGAAATGACACAGATATCATCTGGATCATCTGGGAGCGTATTTACAGTCCTTCATGAAAATTTGAGCATGAAAAAGGTTTTTTCCAAGTGGGTGCCGCGATTGCTTTCAGTGGAACAAAAACAGCAACGAGTCGACGATTCAGAGAGCTGTTTATCGCTATTTACTCGCAATAAAAAGGATTTCCTGCATCGATACGTGACCATGGATGAAACATGGATACATCATTTCACTCCGGAGTCGAATCGGCAATCATCTGAGTGGCGCATGGCTGGCGAAAGCCGCCCAAAGCGTCCAAAAATGCAGCAGTCTGCTGGCAAAGTCATGGCGTCTGTTTTTTGGGATACACAAAATGTGAAGTGATTTTCATTGACTACCTGGAAAAAGGTAAATCGATCAACAGTGATTATTATATCGACTTGTTGGTACGTTTGAAGGAGGAGATCGCAGCAAAACGACCGCACATGAAGAAGAAAAAAATCCTTTTTCACCAAGACAACGCACCATGAAAATGCACCAAGTCCATGAAAACAATGGCAAAATTGAACGAATTGGGCTTTGATTTGCTTCCCCACCCCCCGTATTCGCCAGATTTAGCCCTCAGCGACTACTGGCTCTTTGCTGATCTCAAAAAAATGCTCCAGGGAAAAAAATTTGGCTCGAATGAGGAGGTCATTGCCGAAACTGAAGCCTATTTTGAAGCAAAGGATAAATCCTTCTATAAACATGGTATAGAAATGTTGGAAAGGCGTTGGAAAGATTGTATTACTCTAAAAGGAGATTATATTGATGAATAAAAATGATTTTTGAAAAAAAATGTTGTTTTCGTTGTTAGTCTCGGGACTTATTGAACGATGTGTTATAGATTGTATTCTTTAAAGAAACTATTTTTTATCGAATATCCACGCGATGAATTTAGATATATGTGTATAAAAATCGTAAATAAAGCCTCTTAAATCAAGACAATAAATTTCAAGTGACTCAATAACTTATTTTATCAAATCGGCAAGTTGAATGCATAAGCAAAGAATAACCTCGTTCAGTATCGAAAGACAAAAGTAACATAACCTTAAACCGTCCGTATTTCTTTTAAAGAATCATCCAACTGAAAATACGGCTCGCGAGCCATAAAAAAATCCATGAAAAGGTTTGCAAAACTCCCGAGCGTAAAGTGTCTTCTTCTTTTATCCAACGTTTCGGGGACGTGCACGCGCGTGCGCGCGAGCGAGTTGTTTTCACGAGCATGACTATACCTGTGTTTTTATATAAACCTATAGAAAGAATTTCTATCGAGCTTTGTATACGTATATAGAAGCTCGAGCTTATAAATCTTCGCTTAAAAAGTGCGACGCGATTCCCGTGTGTTCCCTCTTCTCGATAAATTTTATACCCTTGCGCCCTGATTTCTCTCTATAACTGTACACGCTGTATGTGTACTACTGACTGTGTGTACGTATTTGAGTATAAAACGTCGAAGTTCGATTACTCGGTGATAAGTGCCCAATAAATATCGCGACTAACGAGATTCTTCGTCTTTTTCCTTGCTTGCGTGTTATTGCGTATTATTGTCCTCACCACGGTTTATTATTTATAATTTACGATTTTAGTGGCATTAAAGGGAGAATAAAATAGCTCGTTAAAACGTTATAAAAAGAAATTTTGAATCTATAATAACTTAGCGATCCAGCTTACGAGCTTTAATGAGTTTTTAAAATTTTTTTCATTACCGTTAATATTTTCTCATCTTTCTTTGTAAGTTCGAGTTTTTATTTTACTGACTTTTTATTTTAGCGGATTAATAATGATTGTTTATTCGTATTATTTTTTGCTAATAAATTAATTACGCGAGCATCTTGTATATAATATATATATCGTTTTAGCGTAAGTATATATATTTTAAAATCAATCACCTCCGTAAAAAAGGTTATAGTTACACGATTACCATAATAAATTTACGAAAATTCATCAAATCAATATAATTGCAATAAAGCAAACTGCGCTCTTGATAAGATTTACATAATAATTCGATATAGAATAAGAACGAACAACTAACAATATACCACAACAAAAAGACTTCACCAAGGCGCTCAAGAGCTTTTAAAAGCTTTAAAAAAAAAAAAAACGATCAAGCGACTAAAAAATCTAATAAGCACGCGAGACTAACAACGACGTTGTCGTCAAAGAGCGCTTATTTATGCACAAAGAAAGCTACAAAAAGACAAGATAATTGAAAGTCCGAAAATTGTTCCAAGAAATAGAGAGAGCGAGCGAGAGAGAGAGAGAGAGAGAGAGAGAGAGAGAAAGAGAGAGAGAGAGTGAGTGAGTGAGAAAGTTTACCTCAACGGTGCCCCACTTGCCGTCCTCAACCCTCACGAGCTCGTAAGTGAAGCCCATCTCTTCGGACAACTTTTGAAGAAGGTCTATGCAGAAGCCACTGCAGCAGTGATACATGCTTCCGTTCCGCTGTCCTCCGCTCTGAAACTCCGCCCTGGATAAATCAAGAATAAACCGAATTGATTGTGTGAACATTTTACTTTAATTCACTATTCTGTCTGCGAAAGAGAGATCGAGAGAGAAAAGTTTTTCTCAGATTATATATATTTTGTACTGTTTAATTAGAAAGCAAAGTTATTCGTTGTTATAAAATAATAATTTATTTGGAATTAAATTTCCAACTTTGTCCCTTTTTCTCTCGCTTTCTTTCTCAGTTAAGCATTTTATTTTTGTATATAAAGCTTAGCTTTGTTTAGTCGAAAGTAGAGTTAAACTACGGGTAAACGCAAGCGTATCATAACGGAAAAACAAAATCGATTGCTCAAGATAAAAATCAACGATCGCGTTATACAAAGCCTAAGGAATAATTTTCTCACACAGCATTAAACCACAACAAAAAAAAAAGGAAAATAAGAAAAATAAATCTGTATAAGTACGATGCGGATTGTATAATCGATGAGTTGCGTATTTATTATACATAAAAAGGCATATAAGTTTTTAAAAGTTTAAGTAGATAATGCGCGAGACCGGTCGGACAAAGATCTCGATAAATTCTCTCGAGGACGTACTACATATGACTCGTAAATCCATCTTGCGTATAGACATATATGTATTTCATGCATATTCCTGCATCCAATCGATTTTCTCGCATTGTTTCCGTTTAAATCTTTCGTGAAATTTAAGCATTCGAAAGAGAGAAAAAAAGAAAAAAGCCCGAATAAAAATAATAAACGGCTCGCTCACTCTTGAATTTCCGGATCCTTGGCGGTGACGCGACAATGTACTCCACGCTCCATGAGACATTTTCCGGTAACGGGATCCGGCGGTGCAAGATTTATGTAGGGCGGCTCCTCGAGGAACGTGATTTTCACGTAGAATTTTTCGGGCACACCCTGGGGCGGCGTGTGCATGTTACCCGGCCACACGATGTCTTTGATGTCCAGACCGTCCCATGATTTCCAAGTGCCGATCTGTGCCGCGTACGTGAAAATGTAATCAATCAAGACGAAGATTGAGAATCGAAATGTTTATTTTATCTGGAAAGTTATGTACGTAGGATCAATTGGGAATTAATTTTTTGTTTAACGGCCTTTTATTTTACGCACGTACAACAATGTCAACAAAATTAACCTCGCAAATTTCGATATTCATTATTTAAATAATAAATATTATCGTTAATAATTTTATCTAAAAGGTAGGAATTTGGTAGGAATTTCACGAGATATATTTTGATTATAAGTATAACATATATGCATATGTATGAGAGGTTGTAAGAAAAGGGAGCAACGCGATGCATAAGATGATAAAGAAGGAGTAACGAGGTAAATCGATTACCTCTTCCCATACTAATTGTAAATTGGCGCCTGGTCGTAAATTCATGATCTTCAATTCGGCCGACTTTAGAACTCCATCCTGAGTAAATTCGACGTTCGGCTTTCCGTATTCCACTTCCACGGAAACATTTTTTAAGTACCTAAAGGAGGATATCAATGGAAATAGTTTTCTTTCTTTCCTTCTCATTGTTTCGTTCGCTCTTTATTCGAAAAATTTTAATTTAAAAGCGACTTTCAGCGGATAATTGCTCTCGGTTGAAGTTTGAGATAAACAAACTAATCGCGTAAACATTAAAATTTGTATAATGCAAGCTCGTACGATATTAATCAAAAAGTTTATTAATAACTTTTAGTTAAAATGATCGATGCAAATATTATAAGCTGACCTGACACAATTGTGATCAAATCTCAAATGAACCATAATGCCCTTGTTCTGAAAAAGTTAATTAATTGGCGCGGCGCATGTATTCTGAGAAAGCTCAACACGTTGCTTGCACTAAGTGAGCAAGTGAGCGCGAAAAGAGTAATTACGCAAAAAGTTAATAATCCGAGTAAGTAAGAGCTTACACTTCGACACATTTTCTTAGAATACTCGCAAATTTTGCTTCAATACAAAGTTATATTAACATTAATGTCAGAGGAAAAAAGAAAGAAATATAAGAGGACGTAAAGCTAATCGAAAAATTTTATAAATATGTAGTATAAATTGCTGTAATATCTTTCAAAAGTTTTCGTAAAGTATAAACAGCACAAAGTTTAACATCGGTGCCAAATATATTTTAAAATTTTAAATAAATAAATCTCATCCTTTCATCTTTCACTTTGTTCTCTTCAACTTTTTCTTTTTTCTTTCCTTATTTTCATTTATATTTGATAATCGAATTTACTTAGAACAAAAAAAAAAAAAAAAAAAAACAAAAAAAATGTATATATATACACACAAATATTTTATGCTCACTTTGCAATATTTCAACAAAATGTACGATAAAATTCTTACGATAATAAGTGAAATAGTTTTTAAACACATTCCAGTTATCTGAAATTAAAAATGAGTAAAAAGTAGTCACATAACGACAATTCAATTTTACATTTTTCACAAAAAATAGATGAAAACACGGCGTGCGATATACATATGAATTTTTGAATTTACCTTCCTTAGCCATATGCAAACAAAATTACTTTTTAATGCAAATTTCAAATTTCCATATCAGCTGCCGAAAAACTGCTGAATTGTAACGTATAATATATATATATATATATATGCATCAATAAACTGTAAATTTATAAAACGCAATTTATAAAACGCAATCCGATTACATATACATATTATATATTTATATCCTTCCGAAAAAAAATTAAAAATTACCTTTTACAAAATTAATTTATTTATCTTTCATTTTTTTCGGATAATATAAACTCGCGATCATTGTAAGATCGCTTGCTATCTCTTTCTCTTTCTATTTTTCTCTTACCTATATACGGCATCGTTAAATTTATTTTACCAACGTATACGTATATGTAAACCATAGAATCCTTAGCTGTAGTCGCTGGCAAAGGTAAAAAAAGCAACGTGAGCTTACTTGAAAAAATACTCTCCGGTGCTCCATCTAGACTCGCTGCTACGATCGTAGCAGCTCAATTGAGGATTAAGGCTGTAACCGTAATTTCTCGGGTTGTTAACGAAGTCTTCGACCCCGTACGCGTAAACTTTAATCGCCGTGGCAATTTCGTTGACGAGGCTCGTGCTGCTCGTATCGAAGTGTACACCTGAAAAATCGTACCCTTTATTTCTCTTCCTTCTCTTTTTTTTTTTTTTTTTTTTTTCATTCTTTCCATCTATCTTTTTCTTTATTTTTTGCTCGTCTCCCGACAACTTTCTGATTATACGATAAGTCATTGTCGTAGAAAAAGCGACGTTAAAAAATAAAAAAGAAAACGTTTATACGACAACGATGCCGCGAGTCTTTTATCGTTGATAGCCGAGATCGATAAAGAGTTTTCCGAGACCGAGGCGTTAAATTCTCGAAGAAATAAAAAGAAAGAAATTTAGCGAGCCGCGGAAGGAAGGAATAATGCCGAGAAATTACGTTTTGTGGCAACAACGCGGAGAGGGACCTGTGCAACGATGCGGGTCATTCTATATACGAAGTGTGCTTGTGTGTGTATGTGTATGTATGTATATATATATATATACATGCATAAAACGGTGCTCTGCTCAAACGAATGCCACAACAGCATTGTTTGGCAAATGTGTGTACTTAAACTTTTCTCGTATAATGATGCTGAAAATAGTTGAATTTTATAGCGCTTGAAAGTTTTTTATGTAATTACGAAGCTACATTCGCGTATATGTTTATATAAATTTATGTTAAAAATATTTCAAATGTTATTTATAAACATTTTCAATTGCATAAAATTTAATTTACTTCACGTTTGCTAAACATATATTTTTGTTTATTAAATCTTCCAATGTCGATGAAAATTGCGATGATTTCGCATTTCGGGCTAGTGAATAAATTATAATTTTAATTGAATGATTTAAAAATTATGCGATGCATGACATTAATAATTGTGTTCTGGTTTTGTTTTCGAACGTATAAACAAATTCATATTTACACATTCGATGGAAACGTTCGTTACAAGTAGAGCTTTAAAACAAACATTTTGTTAGAGTGCAACGCAATAATAATTGTTTCAAATAACAAACGTAAAAATGTTTCGTTATCAAAATATATAGATTCGCAGTAATATTATATTAAATTTAAAAAATGTGCTAATAAAATTTACACACAATCGCATCAAAATGATAAACATGAAAAAGTATTAAAGAATATAATAAAAAAAAAAAAAAAAAAAAAAAAAAAAAAAAACAGGGAGACAGGTATAGTAAAAGAGAGACTCACCGATCATACCAACCGGAAAGTGCGGGCTCGGCTGTAAATTTTCAATGACGCTTTGCGTGACGACCCAAACGTAATTTTCACCGGTGATCTTTAGCTCGTTGGCGGCAATGAGTATCTTGTTGGCTTCCTCGCGAGTCGAGTACAAAAGCATAACCCTCGACTCGCTGTTTATCAAGTCGACGAGGTCTTGGGGCTCGGTCCAGAGTATAGCCTTGAGCAAGGTGAACTTGAAGCGTTCCTGAGTTTCGGCCATGCGCTCGCGCACCGCCTGGACGAAATCGTCGTGACCGGCGATCTGGGATGTGACGACGCTGAACTGGTGCCATTTGTAGCGCTCGAGAATGCTGAGCATCGCCGCCGTTTGGTGCTCGATCGACGGGGCCAGTTGTAGGTGCAAGCTACTCTGAGACGTGCGCTATACGATGGGGGAGGCCGTCGATTTTTTTTGGTTTTTTATGCACTCTCGCTTTTTCATATGTATGTTTATGTGTGTTTGTGGGTGTTTTAAGACATTAAACATTAAATACAGTTTAATACGTTGACATTCGAGATTTTTTTAGTTTTCGAGTCAGATATTAATTGCGTTTTGTTTTGCCAACCGTTTTTTAAGAATGTTATGATAGTATGTGCTCGATAAAATTTTTTGTGTGAATACATAAAAAACTGAAGCTGTGATTGAATGGATTGAAAAATAAAAGAATAAACAATAGGTAAATTTCTTTTCGTGCATACAAAGAGATTCTTTAAAAACTCGTATTTATTCTTAAGAGATTGTATAAAATAATATACAAAGCTTTTCGAAAAATGTCAACAAAATAATATTTAATTCATGAATCGATTGAACCAACAAATTACAAGGATAATTAAAAAATAATACATTAAAAATTAATTAATGACCGTAAAGCGTAAAATTTCAAAAGTTTAATTAAAATGAATGGAGTTTCATTTAATTTTTTTTTTTATTTTAATAATTTATATATATATATATTTTTTTTTTATTCGTTTAAGTAAGCAATTTGTTTCGTAAGAATAATCTTTGTAACTTTATGTTATCGAGAATAAATATCGAATAAAATCTAAATTAAAACGTATCATTACATTATCAACGCAATAACGACTAGACCGTTCGCATCGAGTTTTATTCACTCTTTAAAGTTTCACAAATGCGTTGAATTAATACAAATGTGGCGCTTTCCATTTCCAAGTAATGAATATTTGAATTTATGAAACTTTGTATTTTATAATATCATACTCGATTATTTTAGACATTTAAAACATGAAATATCTGTTTAAAAGTTTGAAATCGTTATACTTTTTCCTTGAAAATTCGATATTAAAATGATGTTCGGCGAGGTTACATTTTAAAATATTCACATTTTACAAGTAACATCGAAAGCCAATATCTATAACGGCATATTTCTTATCCATATTATTATGGAGACATATTTCGAATGTAACATAAATTGGAAATGTATCATCTTTTTCTTCAGAACTACATAAGTTATGCATTCTTCAAATTAAAATTCATGAGTTTACGATCTTGCTCTTATGAGAAATCTGTACTGTTTTATTGAAGAATGTATGAATAATGATTGTAAATGATAATAATAAAATACAATAAATTTAACAAAATTTCATTCAACGATAAGGAAATGAAAAAATAGAAAAAGAGAAAAATGTACATTATTTTTTGTAAAAAAAAAATTTTAAAACAAAAAGAAAAATTGTCATTTATCGACATAAATCAACATACATATAGTTCAAGTGCATAAATATACTATACTATATATATATACATAAATATATACACTTATGGTTTAATGTTAAAGTACATAATAGCTACAAATCAAAAGTAATATTCAATAATCCATTAAAGCTGCTTGTTTTATATATATATATATATATATATATATATATATATATATATATATATATATATATATATATATTTTTTTTTTTTTTTTTTTTTTTTTTTTTTTTTTTCGATAATAGACTCCATTATTAATTAAGTATCTAATTTTATCCAGGCAGTAAGTGAGACTCACGTATAAACGAGGATACGAACTAATACCGAGTAATAGGATGAAAGTTCACTTCGCTAGTGCCAACGAGATTATTCACTCTATACCAAAGCGTATTTCCCGCACGCCCTTGTAATAAATCGTCGATAAAATTGATAAAAAAGAAAAAAAAAAAAAGGGAGAAAGAACGGATGAAAATTTTTAAATTTGAAACTTTCTCGTTAATAAACGAGCTTATTTTTAAAATTTTCGTTACACAATCGATAGGTTTGCATTAGATAAAATTAGATAATTTCCTGTATCAGAGTAAATATGTATACGTGTATATATATATACATACACAATATCTTAAAAGCAAAGCAAGAGTCGCGTTTACACAGAGACGAAAGATAGTTTGTGAGAGATACAGATAAATAGTTATTCAGAGAACTTACTCGTTCGAGGCCAGAATTGTCGGCGTTCCATGCGATGACGGGTATGCCCAAGTAACCGGCCAGCTGGAGGAAGTACTGGGCACTGGCTGTACTTCTACCGTACTGCTCGTAATTCATCAGATAGAGAATCGCCGATACGTTGAGCGAGAGGAATTCCTTGCACAACGAGTCCAATATATCTGAAACGACGAGTAAGGAATTTAAATAAACTTTCGTCATAATTAACGTTGGGCTTTAATAAAAATCAATAGAATAAAGAAAGAAAGCACTAAAGCGTGTATATGTTTTGCTCGCATGTACTACAACATTATATGTACACATAGGTAGATCTGCCTATGGAGATGTTGTACGTGTAAATGTTAATTTCGCATTATTTCAGAATCAAGGAAACTTTTCGTACGATTTTATACTTCGTTTTTTCTCGCTTTAAATGTAATTAAACACATTATGAAAAAAATCAAAAGACCTATGCTTTTTATTTTGCCACGAGAAATTTACTCGATCGAAGAGGACGCTTCTATTTTTTAAATTATGTTCTAATTTTTTAACGTTTTAGTTATTAAATTTTGTTATAAACTGAAGGCTTTCATATATTTATAAATAGACGCAACATTTTTGTTCTTGTTACTTTTTTGGAATTATTCCATCCAAATAGTTGAAAACTTTATCCGATAAAATTTAACTATTTAAAAACTTTCCAAGCGAATTCATTTCAAGGCTTCGTCTTTGGGAAAATTTTAAGTTGAGTTGAGTGAAAAAAAAGTTTAATATTTATGTTATCGTGAAAGAGTAAAGATTAATTCAAGAAATTGAAGATTAGTATTAGAAAATAAATAACAAATTTGAATCTAATGTGATATTTTTTAAATATTTTGACGTATTAAGATTATAAAATTTAAAAATATGCATAAATTTGTATTTTTACTTCATAAACTGTAAATAAAAAAATAAAGAACGAAAAAAAAAAAAAAAACAAAAAAAAAATTGAATATTTCACAATGCAAAGGTTAAACTTACTCGTCGGACTGGGCGTTAACTCTTGCATGGCAACCTTCACGAAGATATCGTAGTGCTGAAAAAGTCCGAGGTTCGGTCGTTTCGTGCTCTTCTGGAGTGCCGAGACGACTCTGCTAACCGCTCGGGTGTACTCGCGGTAACCGAAGGATTTGTACGGTACCGCCAGGCCCACCTGTTATAAATTTTTTTTTTTTTTTTTTTTTTTTTTTTTTTTTTTTTTTCATGTACGAATAAAATGCGCGTTGACGCGTCCGTAGAATAACATTTAAATTATTGAGAGGGGGAAAGCATCTTCGACTGTCTAAAAAAAACAGCATTGATGTACGACCGAAACAGATAATCCAATAATATACTGTCCGGTATTCGCCGAAGAGATTTCTTGACGTCTCGGAGACGTCAAAGTCTACCATGGCAGATGAAATACATGACGTCTCAGAGACGTCATTGTATGTCAAGGGGTTAATTTTATCAGAGGAGGAGAATGTGCTTGTTTTAAACGAAACTACTTTTGTCGATAGAATTTTTCTTTTTCATACATATTTCAGTTTCGTGCATTCCAATTATTTATGATGTTTAATTTATAATAGAATATTTCTATACGTCTCTAGCTAAAAAAAAAAAAAAAGGAAAAGCTGATTAATTTTCATCACCATTATTTTTTACAAACACTTTTTATCAAAAGTAGAATGAGAAAAGAAAAAATTGTTATGAAAGAAATCGTCACGTAACTCGCAAGACAACGAAGAAAAATTCTCGTAACGAAATGTTTCGTCAAAAGTCAACTCGACAATAATTACGACACGAGAAAAAAAAAAAAAAAAAGAGCCGCGAAATTAACCCTTGAAGAGTCCCGTTTCGCGTATACCTACAAAGTCTTGCGCAGTGACGCGTCGTTAATGGACGCTCGATTAAATATCGATGCGAATAAGGGATGGAGAGAGAGAGAGAGAGAGAGAGAGAGAGAGATGCGCACGACTCGAGGACGAAAACGAGTATCCTGCGGTTTTTAGAATTCGTGGTGGAAAGTTAAAAGCATCGAGCCGAGGCGAATTACATTGATAGAAAAGTTTTCGCTGTTGCGGTTTGGCTTTGCCGTTGTATATACTTTGTTTACTTTCCAATCAGATCGAACTTGATTGGCATCCTGAGTAATGTGCAATATATATATATATATATATATATATGGAATAGACTTCGAGGTTCCGTTATTATTTTCGACAGAATTGAATTTCACTGACACGAAGAGATTTTGGATTATAAATATTCTCGACAGGATGCTTTTGTATTTTTTCTCCTTTCTTTTTTCCAAGAGTTGATATCTAACAGCAATTTTTCAAAGATAAATTTTCGTTTTATTTTTTTTATTTTATTATTTTATTTTATTTTTATAAGAAAAAAAAAAAAAATGTATTTGTTCAATATAAAAGATGATGTTAAAGCTTAGCAATTGTGAAATTATTATTAAAATTTTTATCAATACTAAATTACGCCATCGTCTTCTTTGTACATTATACGAGTAGATTGTATTGTAATTTTGTTGAACATAGCTCAATAATTCAGTTTGAAGTTTTCATTTTAATACATAAAACATTCGTATAATTATTAATTATTTCTTTAAGTGCATTACAGCGGCGTAATTATGAATATACGATTTTATTTAAATTATTTATTAACCAAATGTGAGTAACTTCTTTATCGTAAATTATTGCAACATTTATTCTTTGATATTGAAATTTATGACTTTAATTAAAACAACACATGCATTTATATTTTTCATCGATAAATAATTCATTAGAAATTTCGCGATTAAATTATTTTCTCTCGATAACAGTTTATCGAAAATTTACGAGTCATTCATTAAAAGTTAAGTAAAAGAAGAAAAGAAAATAAAAGAAGCTCTCCGAAATTCTCTCCGAATTCAAGGCAATAAAAGTAGCTTTGACGTCAAAAGAGCTCAGAGTATCCGAAGAGTGATAAAGAAAAGGCAATACCATTTCGGGGAAAACGGAGCCTGTAATTTTTTTTTTTTTTTTTCTTTTTTTTATTTTCTTTTTTATTTTTTGTTTTTCGTTTCCAGGCGCAAGAAAAACTTTGCCCGATTTCGCGAGGAAAGCACACAAAGCGAGAACCTCGATCCTCATTCCCCCTCTCGAAGTCGCCATGCTCTAAACCGGTAAAGAGAATCGATTAACTACTTGTGCTCTTTCATAGAAAATTATGCCTGAAATACTCGTATACTCACGTATGTACGTACAAACTCATACGAACAAAACAGAATTTACGAGTCGATTTCGCACAGGTGTGTATTGCTCAAAACATATGTGTGTGTGTGTGTGTAAGTAATTCACTCTCAGCTTCGAATATAAAATACGTCGTCGGGATACTTGTGTACGTGCGTTTACACATGTGTAAACTTTCTCGGTATCATTCGTAACAGTAATGACGATAGCTATCGGTGACTATATGTATATATATATATATATGGTGATGCATTTGCATTTTCGTTAGTTGAGCGGATAAATTCGAGCCGAGTTTTATTGGTAGAAAATAAGGCTCGAGAATGCAAAAATAGATTGCGAAGTTTAACGAATTTACTTGTTGTTTTGTGTATTTACGTCTGCATATTGGACTATTGGAAAGATTGAATTTAGTTCCTTTTAATTAAAGTCGAGTGCACCTGTGATTTAAATTTTTATATTCGGTATATATATATATATATATATATATATATATATATATATATATATATATATATATATATATATGCGCCGAATGTAGAATTTCATTTCACCCTTCATTTGTACAATTTGTTAAGAAACGAGTATTTCGCATATCGATCACGAAAAATGAAAAAAAACGCTCGTTTAATTAATTATCTCGAGTTCATTTATTTTAACTTTAAGTGACTTTTTGAGTATTGTTAGTTCAATTTCGAATGAATGATTGTATTCGGTTATTATAAACATTATTATTATTATTATTATTATTATTATTATTATTATTATTATTATTATTATTAATATTATTATTATTATTATTATTATTATTATTGTTATTATTATTATTAATTACGCAATATTCTAACAAAAGAAAATTTAATTATCGAATTAATTTACTTAATCGACGAATTCATTTCGAAAACAGCTTGGAATATACGACGAAAAAAATGTCAATTTCAAGTGAAAACATAAATGCAATAACGCACTATAATACTCCGATATTTTACACCTTATCAATCGCACAAAGTTCTCCGATAACCGTTCGCTATATCGCCTTCTCTTACATTATTTTCTCAAACACTCCCTTTACTTCATTTTTTTTTATTTTTTTTATTTTAATATCACGGTTGACGGGTTAGCTCTTATACGCGCGATATCCTTCGATTCGTATACATAATTGAAAAAAAAAAAAAAAAATTGCGAGAATGGTGTCTATATAGAGAAGATGGAAAAAGTACGCGTCGCTGTTCGCTCGTTTTTTTTTAGAAAAGTCGAGAGCTTTAACGTATCGTATAAAATGTCGGAAAATCCTAACACATGTGTATATACCTATATTCGCGCGTGTATTCAGGAGCATTCTTTTATATATAATATAAACCACTACTGCGCTAACGCATAACGCAACGATTCGCGTAAAAATTTTAGAATTTTTTTTTTTTTTTTTTTTCACTTTTCACACATTTTTGGCTTTTATACTGTACTCGCGTATGCACGTATGCGTGCGCGTGAAGTCGAGGACGATTCACATAAAAAGTTCGCGTGTTTTTCCGAGTTCCGGCTGGATATAACGACATAATAGCGAATGGATTCGCAGACAGCGCCGCTAAACCCGGTAAAAGCAACCTTCCTTCCTTACTTCCTTCCCTTATCTTTACTCGCTTATCTTCTCTCTCTCTCTCTCTCTCTCTCTCTCTCTCTCTCTCTTTCTATATATGTATATATATATATATAAAACACAAGGAATGATGATCGAGGAAGTGAAGCGTGTAGAAAGATTGGAGAAATCTTGCGCGAGGCTCGTCTTACCCCCGCTTCGAGGAATCTGCATACTAATTGGATCAGCTCGAGCTGTCGCATGGTAATACATATAGTTATACTATAGATATATCGGGAGCGAGGGTAAGCAAGCAAAGACTCGAATTGTCCTCGCCGGTTTCTCTTCGCGGATCGAACGCTCTGTCTCCCAGGGGAAAAAGAGAGAAAACTGTATGTTACGTATACATCGGAAGTACGATACTTTTAGAAAATGGTTAATAAACGCTTATCCGCATAATTCAAGTTTTTAAAATTAACGTTCGTTATTATCTTTAATCGTACCCTTTTTTTTTTAATTTCAGTTATGGTTTACCGAGTACTCAACTGTGGCAAATATAAAGATAAGAAAAAATTTATTACTCTTCATCAAAATGAAAAATTTACCGATTAATTAAACTCTCGTCGTTATTTTCTTAGCCATAAATTTTCGTGACAAGTTCAAATTTTCAATTTCACGTAAAGAAGCAATTTTTCTTTACTAGCTGCAACTTTTTTTTTTTTTTTTTTTTTTTTAATTTATAATTTTCAAAATTTTATATTCCTTAACGGTATACCTAGTAAAAATTATAATTTATGATTTTTATTTGGATAAAGTGATTCAATAATGTATCAAACTTTAAAAATGTGTTATGATTAATTGATTTAATGAAACCGAAAATTATTTATGCATCATAAACAAGTAAATCAAAATAACTTAATTATATGAAGAAGTCGATAAAATTAAATGAGAATACGTAAAATTTTCAACAATAAATTTAACGCACTTTCTGATATTGGCATTCGATATTAAGAGGCCTTTAAAATAAATAACGCGTACAGGTTATTAATACGACGTAAAATTTTTATCGGGGCAATTACTTAGTTTTTGAACGGTTAATGTGCGAGAATGCTTACTTTAGCATTATTAAGGTTACTTCGGAAGCATTTTGGTAAACACACATAGACATATAGACACATACACACATGCAGTTTCCTAAAGTTAAACCAAGTTCACTAACCACATTTCTGAACTGTAAATATACCGCGGAATAGATGACGAGACCATTAAACTCCAACCAACTTATATTATCGTCACGTGCTATTACATAGTTTTTGGCAAAATTCCGCGATATTTTTTTAAAATTTTGTTTGTTAATTTACACTTGACAATTTTTCTTTTTACAATAATTTAATTACAAGAACCAAAGGAAAAAGAAGATAACAACTAAATATATATATTTTTGACCTTCGATTTTCTCCATATTTAATTGATATCTTTAAAAATAAAATAGAAAAAAAAAAGTTGAGAAAATATAAAAAACGAGTAGGAAATAAAGCCGCAGCTGTCACTATAAACAAACAAATTAAATAGGTCCGATGCAGAACTCGATTTTTACAAGAAAGAAACGTACAACGAGGATTCTGCACTTCATGTACATGATTGTAGCGGGTGTAAACAAGTGGTACTCGATATTGCGAAAAAATCGCGCTTCTTTTTTCTCTCTCTTCGATATCTCCAACGCACACATAGGCATCGATTAATGCAAGTGTATACGCGACCGTAGAGAACGAAAAATAAAAAAATAAAAAAATTATATACATATGCTTCGCATGGAAATTATTTTGCATTGTCTGATGGTTACGCATTTCGAGAGATTATCGATAAAAAGTAGATTTACTCGAGTATTGTTTAAAATAGGATCGACAGTTTTCTTTTTTGCCGAACACGTTGAAGTTTTTTAATTTAAATAAGTTGAAAATACACATTTTTTTCCGAATCAATGAACTTTAATGTACAACAATAAATTTTATGAAATATCTCAGTAAGCTTGAAATATTTAATACTTTGCATATTAAAAAATATTAATATAATGATAAAATTATAAAAAAATTGTATATTTTAATTAAAAAATGTCGATGAGTTTTCTTTTTTCTAAATGAAATTTTTAAATTAATCAATTATAATTGATAGGATGAAAATAATAATAAAAATATAAGAAGAAAAAAATCGGATCTGTTACGTGCAATTTAATAGCGTAATTGTTTTCTTCGTGACAGCTATTCACATTTTACTTTTATTTTTCGTTACATCATTCATCTCTTTCATTTTTCCTCGCTTATTTCATTTTATTTTATTCAATAAAGTAACGACGAACAGTACGTGAAAAAAATTGAATCTTTGAGTAAAAAAATTTCATTATCTAATACTCGGTAAAATAATATAAATTTTAGATATTTAAAATTAAATTATATATACAGTAATGAAATAAAAGAAAAGATATAGTTATATTTATTGATATTATAATAGAACAAAAATCACTAGAAAAAATCGATCGATTTTTTCAATAGTATTGAATTTTGAAATTCTCTGTCAATATAAATATTAAAAAAAAAAAAAGTATTTATACGGGATGTACTCACTTTGAGCATTTTCGTGCCATTGTTGAACTCGCCAGTGTTGGAGCTCTCGGGTTGGGGCGAAGCGTAAGCGAGAGGTATGATGGTGCTGGTCATGGAGGCAGTGAGCGTAGGTCTGACACGCGTCGTGTTTAAAAATTTGGCGGCCTCACCAATCTTGATGCCGGAGCTGCCCCTGACACCGGTGCCGATCGTCGAGGAGCTGCTGCTGCTCCTACTCGACTTACCGATCTTGATCGTGCTGCCCATTCGCTGAGTCGTGCCGTTGCCGCCACCGAATCCCGCATCTTCGCCGTGGAGTTCGCTCGCAAACGTCAGCAGGAAGACGAGGAACGATAAAAGACCTCGAATCTGCGAACTCATTTCGCCGCGAGGCGCTGAGTTTTACTTTTTTCTCGAGTTTTTTAAAATTGGGCGACGATTTGAGATGTTTATCTGGATGAGAAAAAAATGATTTTCTTTTTTTTTTTTTTTTTTTTTAATTTTTAAACGTTTCAAAATAATATTATTATGTTGATAAAATTATTCTTGGATCATTTATGTGTTTAAAATTCTAATACGTTATATCGATCCATTCAAATTTCCTCACTTTTTAAAGGATATTAATATGAAAATCATATGTTTATAAAATATTAATATAAAATATATAGACTTTACTGTCAATTTTATATTAAATTTTTTATTACGCAATACTTTAATTCGTCGTTTTATTGAAGATTCACTTTTATTTCAAATAGCATAAAATCTTAACTGAGCATAAATAATTGTAACGTCAAGAGATTGGCGCGCTTCCAGTAAAATTTTTCGGTCCAAAATAAAACTAATTATACATGAAAAAACTGTAATATTACTGTACGAAAGATACAATTCTATTTTTAAAACTTGAATATTTTTTAAAAATTTTATTAAAATTCGTATTGCACGATAAAATTCGTAGAATTGATTAATATAAAAACTGTTCAACATAACATTTTTTTTCAATTTTCTTTATGTTTAAAAGTAGTATAAAACAAATAAAATTTAAAAAAATATATAGAAAATTAATTCATTATTTTATTTTAAGCCTTTAAAAATCTAATAATTTGGTATTTTTATAGAATTTTTTTCATCAATTTTTAATATTATAATTCTCGTAAAATTTTGTAGAACAAGAGTATGATTATAAAAGCATTGTATACAGTCGTAAATCATGGACGATGTATATAACATAAAACATGTTTTTGCTAAACATGATATTATATTTCAAATATCAAATTTTGTCGACTCGTTTGGAAAAAAAAATGGCAAATTTACATTTTTAGCTCGCGTAAATAACAAAAAGCATCAATAATATTTGTGTTTGCGTACATATATTTTAATAAAATTTTTGCAAATATTTATTAAATATTTGAAACTGTTATAAAAAATGTTATAAAATGCAAAACAAATCACCTCGGTATGTAATATCTAAAAAACATTTAGAGAATTTAAATATAAATGTAATTTTACATGTAAATAAATCCTTGATTTAAAAAGCAAATTTATTTAACTGCCAGAGTGGAAAATTGATAATTTCAAAAGTAAAATGAAAGTACGTGTCTTCTTATACTTGTCTCGCATCTACTTCCAATTTTAACACGATGCGAATCATCAATCTTTTTTTTAAATTCCCTACTCTTACAAAAGGGGTCATTTATTTTTAAATGAAAAAATTGTTTCACGTCTCGGATAATCGTGAGAGCAATTATCTTTATAAATTAGTATTCTGGAAAAAAAAAAAATTAATAAACTTTCTATTTAATTAACTTTATTTTAAATTTCATTAAGATTATATCCCATGATTTTTATATAAGTAAAAAAACTTACAAAAGTTGAATACAATAAGATTATTGCTTGCGATTTTACATGTGACATTTGACGACATTTGAACATATTATATTAAATTCAATATCCGCTTTCCTTCATCGAGCATCTCCTTCAAATAATCTTTCATCATACTTTCATATACGGGATCCGCATCCATAATCGACCTATAAGTATCAATTCGATTATGAAAATACCATTTCTCAAGCGCCTCCGGATCGTCCCTAGAAGCTGTAACCTGAACAGGCCACCTCATGCATGAATATGCCATTCCAATTATTTTCCGTTCCTCATAATCTTCGCGAATAGTTTGGTAAGTCGGTATTTTCGAATCTACTTTCTCGTCGTTGCAGAGCTCTAATGTCTCCCGGAGAATCGAATAATAATGCTCGAGCATTTGAAGCTCCGAATCTTTTCGGAATTCTGAGGTTGTGTGCACGTAGCTGAGCATAGCTACATCGATTGTTGGTGAAGCATAACGTAGCATCTGATAGTCCACCAGCACGCATTTTGGGATTAACGTATCATCGTCTTTGAACATGATATTGTTTTTCCAAAGATCACCATGACACACTGCATTGCATTTATCTAAAGATTTAGGTGATAAAAATCAATGTTAACAGTTTAATTTTAAGCAAAGTACTATGTTCTTATAGATAATGAAACGATCAATAATTTATAATAATGAAATAAATATTTAATATTATCATTTTTTAAATTAGAATATTTCATTTTTAAGTTTATCTGTATGATTTTTAGAAGTAAAAAATTTATAATAAATTAAATTATCGAATTTTTACCTTTAATATTTTTATATTAAATTATAATAAAAAATTAATCTTCAAAATTTCTGCAATTCTATTTTATACCGTTACTTACTTGGACAGAATTTCACAATTTCACAAATGCGATTCAAAATTTTCGGTACGATGCTGCCATCTAAGTCAAATCGTTCTGCTAACATTTCCAAAGTGTGAAAACCAAGCTTGTTGGAACGTCCGCCTTTACCAACGTCGGTAAAAATTTTTTCGCGAAAAGCGTTGGGATAAATCTTATTCAGAGGCTCGCCCAATCGTGCCTCCGCAATAATCGAAGAAGCATGAAATCTTGCCAAGGTCGAAAGCACTGACTTCAATGATTCCTTATCGAATATTGTATTTTGCCGCACCGCGTAACCTTGGAATCTTAAATCTTCCAAAACAAGTATTTCAGGCTTGGCTAAATAACAAGCCGGTGACCATTTTTCACATTTATAGTCTTGCATCAAAAGCGAATACACTTTATCGAAGAAATAAATCTCTTCGTTAAATACCCAATCGTCCATGATTGTATTTCGCAGAGTCTGCGAATCTGGTGGCGTCTTAATAAAAAACCGGAGAGTCTGCATTGGAGCTGAATTTTTTGATTGTTCAACTTCCACCACAGCGATGTAATGACTACCCATAATTCCATTTCGGTTTTTTGAAAATGGCTTTAATTTGTAAGATACAATTTTTATATTTGATTTTAAAGCACAGAAAACTGCAGTTTCTATAATATCATGAGTGATTGAAGACATAATTTTTAGGTTATACACTCCCGTGTTGATAACAGCAAATAAACTGTTGTTTTTATTACAGTATAGTCACATCCGACACTTACTATCATTTGAATCTCCCGTGAAAGATAACAAAAATTACAGCCCATACAAATTCATTTATAAACATTTAAATTTACGCAACAATTTTACAATTTAATACTGTTTTGTTTCTACAATTTTATCGAGAAATCTTTTTCAAGATGAGATAAAAGTAAAACTATAAAAAATAATTTATCATTTAATACCGAGCTTATTGTAAGTATCATTTGAAAATAACAATGTAAATTATATTTTATTAATAATTTTTTAATGTGAAATATTTAAAATGTAAAAATAATTAATTAGTTAATTTAACCGGAAATCTATAATCATTCAAATTTTATAATAAAAAAAAAAATTTATTTAAATAATAATATTTTATACATTGAGTAATTTTATAGTTTACCAAAATGCATTTAGGCGGAGATTCATGGTTAAAAATTATGTTATTTCTTCAAAGATTGTTATGACATATAACGTTACATTGGCCTGCCGTAATTATATTAATTTTTTCAAATGCCGTTATTTATTTATAAAATATTTAAAAGAAAAGAATATTTAATGATTTTATCAACCTATCTTCGGTTTACAAGCTCTAGAACGAGATCATAGATTTTCGGCATTACAGAATCCATACCAAATTTTTTGGCGATCAAAGTTAACGTATCGAAACTAATTTTAGTCGCGAGTCCACCTCTACCTTCGTCAGTAAAAACTTTTTCGCGAAATACGTCGAGGAATATTTCTTTCAAGGTCTTTTCAAGCCTCGCCTCGGCAATAATGGATCCAGCATGGAAATTAGCGATGGTCGACAAAGCTGCTTTTACGAGAACATTGCTATTTTAATCGTTTCATTCGCTGTGATAACGAAAGGTAATTATTTAGATTAAATACATATTATTAAAATGATGCGTGACTTTCTAAAAATTGATTACGTTAAAAAAAAAATAAATAAATCGAACTCATAAAATAGGAGATTATACGAAACTTTTAATCGATTCTGTATTCTTAACTTATTGAGTTCAAAGTCGTATGTTTCAAGTCTCATGACTTAAAGATCGTAAAAAGTTCAAAGTTTCTGTAACATTTTTAAGAGTTGTAAAATGTCAATATTGATTATAAATTTACCAAAAAATGTACATAAACGTTTGTAATATGAAATGAATCAAGATAATTTAGAGAATTTTAATAAATATGATGCATAAATTGTGAAATATTAAATAAATTAACTTTTAAAATCATATTTTTTTTATTTACACAAGTGATGTGTACATAGATGTTTAAGGTATTACGTATTTAAAAATTACAAGAGGAAGGTGTTATAAAAAAGTGATTAATCTCACCAATTTTTTTTGCAGCGCGGTATTTTCAAAAAATATTTTTGAGAATTAGAACCTTTTATTGAATTCTATTGACCAATTTCTACGATGATATCCAATGCAAAAAGATTATCCATAATTTTATTTTGATATTCTATAAAAGGTTCGATCTTATAATCAAGTATATTCACATTTCTTTTGGAAAATAGATCTTCAACGATAATCAATAAATCTTCGCGACTTACGAATGCCATAATTTGCACGAAACTCTGGTACGAGGTCTGTCCGAAAAGTATCCGACCTACCTTCATATCTCAGCGATGGTGTTATTTTTGGTCATCGGGCAAGTGGCATTCTTCAAAGTAGTCCCCATTTGATTGAATAACGCGCTCCTAGCGGTGTTTTCACTTTCCGAAGCAGTCCTGCAAGTCAGTTTTTGGGATAGCCTTCAGTGTCCTCGTCGCATTATCTACAATCGTCTTTTTGTCGTCGAACCGGTGTCTTTTAAGCGGTTTTTTCAAATTCGGGAACAACCATAAGTCACAAGGGGTTATGTCGAGACTTTACGGAAGATTGGCGAAGCAGTAGGATATTGTGTTTCGTTAAAATCTGCTACACAAGATTCGATGAATACACTGGCGCATTATCGTGATGGAGAAGCCAGTCCCCGCTTGACCAAAAATGCGCTCGATTTCTTCTCACCGCATCACGCAATCGTTTCAGAATTTTAACTTAATATTCCTTATTAATCGTCTGAGCTGTCGATGCATATTTGTGGTGCACAACACCTTCATAATAAAAAAAAAAAACAATCAGCATTGACTTGATATTGCTCCGACTTTGTTGTGCTTTTTTCGGCTGTAATTCGGACGAGAGCTTCCACTGTCAAGATTTTTGTTTTGTTTCGGGATTATAATCATAAACCTACGATTCATCACCAGCAATAACCTTTTTAAGCCGAGTTTGAAGCAAAGTTTGATGCAAATTCGTTGATCAGATCTTTCAGTCATTTTTAACAATAGCTAAATCCGACGAACGCAAAAAAGGTATTGTAAACAAATACACGCTGCGCATAAACTATACGTCCTGTAGGTACCGGTGAGCAACCGATAAGTTCGTGAGGCTTTACTGTTGACGTTAAGGCTTCGGAGAGGTCACTCGAACACTCTGGCGCAAAGATATAAAAGCAGGTCGGATACTTTTCGGACAGACCTCGTATATATCAACAGACTTATTACGTCAGGAAGTGCAAGTACGAACTAAAGATTACACGAAGTACTGTGCGCAATTACCGTTTTTGTTAAAAACTGAAAAAAATTGAAAAAAAATAACAAGTTTTGATAATGCTTTTTCGGTATTTTCTCATTCCACATTTTTGTTTTAAATTCAAGAATCTGTTTGATTACGAAGAGTGCTGTGCAAATAGTCAAAACCACGTGTACCTGCAGCTACGACTGCATTGATCAGCTGGTGAGAGAGAGAGAGAGAGAGAGAGAAAGTGGCGAGTGTGTGACATGTGTGACGTGTATATGTTTGTATGTGACGAGTCTGTGCAAATGCAATAGCACGTCGCGAATGTTTGCATATAAAATACAGCACTTCTTAATTAACGATAACATTAAAATGCAATTTTAAAACGTAGCGCATTTCAAATAGAACCGTATGTAAAGAAAGTTTACGAGACTAATTATTCTTAGTTATAAATTTTAAATATAATTTTTCTGAAATGTTCTTATACCAGTTTTACAATTATTGGAAGTAAAGCTTAGCATTTGTGCAATAAATCATTTTTCAGCGTGCTATTGAACAATAGTAAGTGAAAAATTTTAAGCTTTTCATAAATTTATTTGTAACGAAAAAAATATTTTAATAACAAACTTTTATTAATTTAAAATACGGACAGGAGACAGAAAAAATCTATAAGAAAAAAAAAAGAATGTCGCTGTTTTTACGTTTATGTCAATAAAAATCGCATTTTCATTAAGTTTATTAATCAATGCTGTATAAAAATATAAAAAAAAAAATTCGATTCCCCAACAATTTTAATATCGAGTCATATTGTTGAAAAAAAAAATAACAGAAGAGAAATATAAAAAAAAAAAAAAAAAAAAAAAAAAAACGGAGGCAAATATAATGCACATGATGCTTTATAAGTTGCGGAAAGACTTTGACCCAGATGACGGTTTTGGTCAAAGAGCGAAGAGTTTACTTTCTGAAGCGACGAATACGATGTAAGCTTTGTATGCATAAAGAAACTGAAACGTTCAACTATTCAACTATTGAAAATTAAAAAACTGAGAAAATCCCGATAAATATTTAAAAACTCGATAAAACAATGAAAGAAGGATAACCGTATGGTTTTAAAATTCAACATAAAAAAATAAAATTAAATAAATAAACTGCTGTATATAAATTATTTAAATCAATTTATAAAGTTTATTATCGGTTGTGACGTTGCAAACTCTTATTACTGCTAAATAGTTTTAATTTCAATTAATCGATCGTTTAAATTATAAAAACACAATTCATGTAAATGAAGTAAATACATTAGTTATATCAAATAAATATAACAATATTATCAGTATATTATTATAAAATATAGATTAGAACTTTATTAATACCAAACGCGACGTTTAATAACATTCAAAATTTACACATTTCAAAGTTAAAATGATCATTGAATTCAAAACAAATCGAATTTAGTCGTTACGCTCGCCGAGTTTCATTATAAACTTTTATCAAAAAGCTTTTTCATACGCATTCATTTTGATGCAATATTTTGAATTTCTTTTCATAAATATTCGAATGATAAAAAATTTTTTATTTTACACTTATACATAGTAAAATTAAATATCTAAATGAATAAAAAAGAAACTAATTTCATCGTTTCTAAAGAAATGCAATTTCGACTAAAATTGGAAAATTTTAAATCGCGATCGTTTTTCCTATATTCAAAAAATATAAAAGAAAAAATTTAAAAAAAAAAACGGGAAATCCTTAATTGAAATTTGAGTTTTATTTGAATGGGGAAAAAAAAAAAAAAAAATATCAATAATTTCCTTTATCGAAAAATATGACGTTGTACAAGCGACGTCAAAAATAAAAATCTTTAGATAGTTACTTGGTACAAGCATATAAAAATAAAGTTAAGTTCAATGATGCAATTCAAGTAAAATAAAAGTTTTAATTTGTTATGCCCATTGGTTGAAAATGAATCGCCGATAAGCGTTATGATAATACTTAAACCTATAGTCAATCCATACGTATTGTAATCATCCGAAGCTTTCACGCTTTCATTAAAATCACCGTTATTTAGTAGCATACTTCAAAGCTTTTCTTTTTAAACGACAGAATTAAACAAACCCTTCTCGATATCAAATCCGTATAAAAAGAATATATATATATATATATATATATATGTGTGTGTATGTGTCTTGAATATATATGTCTTAAAGCTCTCTTCGTAAAGCTCGTAAAACCAAGTTACGCACATGCGGAGATGATAAAACAAAGAAATAATAGTAAATGAAATTCCATATCGTATGCTCGTCTGTAAATTGTATACGGGAGATAAAAATTTATCGACTTTCTTTACCTTCTTCTTCTCGTTTTCAAAGTAAAGCTCTCGTTACAGAAATAAATTTTTTCGTGGCTCCCATCGGTAGGAAAAGTGAATGGATCGCAAGAAAAAGCCAAAATTATGTATATAAATGTATGCGCACATGTATACGTACCGTAGCGGTCCGGTAAGTCGATGATCCCTCGAGTAGCAGCGCTGAGTTCTTCCGCAATTACATCCGAGGAGGTTGTCGCTGTCCGGATCGGTTGCTCGCGCTGTTGCCGTTGTTGCTACTCGTCGACACCGCGTTGATCCGACGGGCCATTCGCTCGCCCGCGCCATCCTAATCGAAAATAAAATCACTGACCGAATGGATCCTTATCTTTGGCCCTTTAGCTGCTAATATATGTATATATATATATATAACCTCGATATTTTCTTTCTCTTATCTTTTAATTTTTTTTGCTTTGCGCACTTTATTTTCCTTGCCCTTATTTTTCTTTGTTTTGTCAGCTTTGTTTATCCCCGGATGACTGTGAACAATGGAAAATAAAGAAAAAAAAAGATCGTTAGTTTTTAATATTTGAAAAATTGAAAAGCAGATTATAAACGCGTAATATTGCGCTATTTTTTTTTTTCATTATTATAAATGTGTTAAAGTAAATGTAGAATATTTCATCTAAATAAAGTGATATTTTATATAAATTTTCAAGATCCATTTTTTTTTTTTTTTTTTTTTTTTTTTTTTTTTTTTTTTTTTTTTTAATTGACTGTCGGGACAACGTCGAAAACACATCATATACGTTTAATATTTAAACGATTAGTCAGAGTATGAAAATTATTTTAAATCTTAATAATCAATATGCTTTAATTATAAAATTATTAAAGTATAAAATTATTAACTGGCATATCAGAAATTATAATTATTTAAAAAAAAAAAAAAAATTATTCAAACAATAGTTCATTTTATTTGTTCGTGCCATACGTGCATTAAATTTTATTCAGAATGCTGACAATGACATTCACACATTATATTTCTGAGCTACGAAAATAACGTTTAAAATTTTTTTAAATTATAATTGCATTTAAAACTTAAACACACATATTAACATAACATTTTATCGTTATTTGCATTCGAGATTAATAGAATCGATATGAATTAAAAACTTATCGTTGCAATATTTTTAAAAGCTTTGGGCGATATAAATGGAATTATTTTTATTTTTGATTGAATCTGAGAAAAATTGGTGGATAGCTAGCTCGCGATATTCCAAGCAGATAATAACTAAACGTTTTAATCTCTGTTTTTTTTTTTTTTTTTTTTTTTTTTTTTTTTTTTTTTTTTTTTTTTTTTTTTCATGCAATGTGTTAAGAAAAAACGTTTGTTTATTCATAAAATAAATGACAATTAAAAATTTTATAGCTTACAACTTCATTAATTATTCAAAATAAACGAGAAGATATTCTGATTCGTATGAAATAAAAGTCCCTTTTATTTTTCTTATTCGACCCTTTGGCATGAAAAAATAAAGAACAAACTTCATTATCTTTAATTATCGTAAGAAAAAACTTAATTTTATGTTTCATTTACCACAATTATACGTTTCAAAATTAAAAAAGCAACTCGAAACAATGGGCGCTGCTTTCTCTCGTAATGAGCGTAGCTTTTTTATATCAAATACGCAGACGAGGCGTCGCGTAGACATCGACATCGACAAACGAAAGGAAAAAAGATTGAAAATAAAAAATATAAATGAAAGCGAAATGAAAGTGTCGCGAACCTGAAATAATAAAATAAAAGAGAGAAGAAAAGAAAGAATGAAAATAAATAAAAGAATCATGACTCCGTTAAAATTAAGAAGAAAAGCCCTCGCATAATCCCGAGCGGTCGACATCGCTCGCCGCTCAGAAGCAAGGATTTAAACGAGACGAAAGAGAGAGAAAGAGAGAGAGAGAGAGAGAGCTCGCGAATCCTTGCAGTTACAATTGTCTCACACATATATACATATACAGGGTACATTTCATAGACATACGTATATATGTGTATGTGTACATACGCAAATAAACGCGCGACCACAACAACTCGCGATCTATGTACCATATTGCCATCTCGCGCGTACAAGAGAGAGAGAGAGAGAGAGAGAGAGAGAAAACATCGTATGGCTAACTTACCACGTGTACATGTATATATGCAAATGTGTACACATACACGTATATATGTATATGTATAATAATACACAAATGTGCAAAGCAAGCTCGTTGTTGGCGACGATTGCGCGTACGTATATTATCGGTTATCGGATTCCCGAAGGGCGCGGTATAACCGAACGACTATATTGAGCCACCGTATAAGGACAATTGGATATCGGCCTCCCACCCTCTCTCTCTTTCTCTCAGTACGCGTATGCACATACACACATATATTCGAGTGATTTAGCCATCGCTGCTCTCTACCTTTTCGTTGGTGTTGCTTAATTTGTCTCTCTCTCTCTCTCTTTTCTTGTTTTTATACTCGATATCCAACTTTTTTCCTCTTTCTCTCTTTCTATAGATCACCTATTGTTCCTCCTTTCTTTTATTCGCTTTTCCTCCTCTTCCCTTTTTTTCTTATACTTTTCTTTGTCATGAATCCGCGTGTGCAGTTAGACGCGCGAGATGATCGCTTTTCAAATAACGCTTTTTCTTAGCCCGACGATAGATAAAAAGATTCCACCAAGATTCCACGTATAAATGCGTGGTATATCGCAACGTGCGACTCGACAGCGCGACTTAATGAAAATCTGGAAAGAAGGAGAGAGAATACGCGTAATGTGGCGAATGAAAATGTACGCCTCAGAGCTTTGTTGCGTACTTTACATTTTCTTGATTTTTGTTGTCTCTCTTAAGTGTGACGTATTTGTAAGTATGTGATTATTATTACTATTACTATCGTGTGCTTTTTTTCTTTAAAGACAAAAAAGAATATGTAATTGACTGAAAAAGAAAAGCTCGAGAAATTTTCATGAAATTTCCTAAGGTGGATAAGTTTTCTTTTCATTTTTTGATACTTTGCTAGGAATGTTATTATCGATTTTTTTCTTAAATAGATATTTTATTTTATCAAATTACGCAGTTTAAACAACAAAAAAACTTTTTTATAAACTTTTTATAAATTTTTATAAACTTTTTTATTTTGTTTTTTTATAACATTTTTTTCCCACTTTATTTTAATGGATATAAAAATACAGTCCGCTTCCTGAGTAATTTACACCTTTCCTATGCTGAGCTATCCCCGAGCCTGACTGAGGAATTTTATAATCTAATAAGAACAATTATTAATTTTATAAACTATATTATACGAACGTGTATTTATTATCTAACTCATTATTCGCGCCATAATTTTTTTATGATTTAGACGTTAAATTAAATATATGTATATTTAAATGATTTTGAAAATACAATTTTCTGATAAAAAAATAAAAAAGGTTATAATAATTTATCATAAATTCATACAATATAATTTATAAAATTAATAATTGATCTTATTAGATTATATTATTAATAAATATTAACAATCGACATTATTAAAAAATGTCACATTGCATGATCATTGTGCTTTCGTATATGTTTAGAAGAAGAAGAACGCGGGCGAATTACTCGTACTCAGAGAGCTCGAAACGAAATATCTTCTGTCAAAATATGAAAACAAACTCGCGTCGTCGAAACTCGCAGTCGAATAGTCAGGGGAGGGGGGGGGCCTCAGTCTGAGAAAAATTTGAATTACTCAGGAAGCGGACTGTAATCGTTTCGGCACAAAAAAAGATTTATTTTTTCTCGTGAATGTTTTTTATTTAAATTTCATCCTGGAACTAAAAATTTTGTATACACTGTTATATTAAGATTCATAAAAACGTGATATTTCTTTAAAGGTTAATAATAAAATAATATTAATAAAAAAGTTGTTCTGATCAGCGATGGACGATAAAATACGATAATCGTAAACAAAATTTTTTTTATACCACACAGAATAAAACGTCGCCATAAAAGTGACACATAATTTAATTGTGGAATGCATCAGAAAACTTATCATTTTACATTCACGATGTATATATATATATATATATATATATATATAAACAAAGATGGATAATTAATGATCGGTGACGTGTGTTGTTGAATGTTTAAGAGACCAGCAGCGTCAAATTGGCATCATCGATCAACATACACAACTCCCCTCATTTCTAAGAAAAACAAATTTTCAAGTTTTTTTCTTCTTTTTTTGTCTTTCGTTTCGCCCCTACTATTTGCCAATTCCAACCCGCAAAGAAAAAAAAACTAAACCATGCCGTTGATAAATATAATTTTTTTTTCGGTTTTGTTTGGAGAAGGAGAGAGAGTTTGTCAATTATTGATATGAGATATATAATTTCTTGTTAATCGGCCTTACGCAGATAATAATAATTCATAGCAAACTATTTTATTTACTTGTTTAGTTTTAAAACATACAAATCGGTAGGCCAAAGGAAGAACGTAAACGGGCGAACAAATTCACATGAAAAGAAAAGATAAGAAGGGAATAAAAAGCAAGCGTCAATGCGCGCTTTGGGGGAAACAAGATAAATGGGAAAAAATTGATTATACGCATTAAGCGCAAGAAATGAGATGAAAAATAATCCAAAAATTGACTGAGTACGGATAATTTCAAAGGATTAAATGGCGAATCGATATAAATGTGGAACGAGGTCTAAAAAAGGGTGCGAGGCGGAGTAAAGGAAAGTTTATATACACACTCCTTGAAGAAAAGTAAATTTAAATAGAAATTTAAATACACACAAAGATAGAAATATAGATGGAGTGAAAGAGAGAAAGAGAGAAAGAGAGAAAGAAAGAGATAGAGACTTTCGAGAGGATTACCGTCGAGAAGTTGTAAGCAGGATTAAAAGTTTGAGTGGACCCAAGACTTATAAGTGAACGGAAACAAAGTAGACACAACTCGGCATACCGACGACATTAAAAAGGGATAAACGAACAATGCAAAGAGTGTGAAATATTGGAAATATTGGAAAAAAAAAATTCTACAACTGTCGAGTCGGCTGACAAGAAAATGCACCAAAGAATGTACAAGGTTCTATCTTTAAAGGGAAGTTGCTGTAATGCGCGAAAATATATATAGTACGGGTGAGAAAATGAAAATTTTCAACATATCTATACAAGTATAAACTTTGAAGAAAAAATCTTATGTACAAGTTGATTGATAAAGATTGGTTCGGAAAAGTTGAACATCACGAATCTTAAGTATACGCAGCGAAAACAACGAAAGGGACATGATTAATTGACGGGGTGAAAATAGCCTTTTCAATTTATAGAAAATTGAAAACTTTATGAAAAATTTTAAGCGTAATCTTTGTGTAAAATGTAACGATGAAATTTTTCAAATGATAAAGGAAAAACGCACCGATAAAGAATGAAAAAGTATCGATAAATATGGTAAATTCAATCTGTAAATAAAAGAGAAACTAAAGAAATTAAACTAAATAAATCGATGGAAGTTTAAAATATTTTGCAAATATTTTGATATGTATTAAATTATATAAAAACTAGGGCACTAATTACGTAAAAATCAAAGTATCTACTACACGATTAATCGCATTATCGATCATAAATTTAAGCGGCGCGCGTCAATAAAGTTTAAAAAGTTCACCGTATATATATCTCGTATCCAATATCTCAATAACACTCTTTTCCTATATACCTCAACGCGCGCGCGCGCGCGCGTGTGTGTGTGTGTGTGTGTATAGACATTAAATATGGAATTCCAATCGTGAAATTCATTTTCGCTTCGGATATCCGTTATACCTCATATATATATATATATATATATATATATATATATATACACATCTAGTCTGCAACGGTGCAACGTAACAACCTTTATAATCGATCATCAATTTTACCTCGATACGGATTTCGCGGTCTCTCCTTCCTTTTAGCTTTCGACTAGGCTCCGCCGTGTAAATCCGAATTTAATTAGTTTTTTATTTCTCAATCCAACGGCTGAGAGACAATTTTTCAAGATCTGTTTTGCTAAAATCATATCGATCGAGTAAACTTACTTGTATATATATATATATATATATATAAATTGTTCCATATCGGTTAGAAAAAACTTACACTCACAAGGTTGATAATTACATCACCGACGTTACAAAATTTCTTTTGATTAACGACGTTTAATAAACGTCCGAAAAATTTTCAACGTCGCGCGACAAAAGTGGCATCTTTTTTTTTTTTTTTCATTAACCTAATCTTTTCGACAAGTTGCAGATCCGATCGCGATATTCCCGTTTGAAAAAAGCTATATATCGGGTTCGTTTGACAATAGACGACGAAAATATCAAAAAGCTGGAAAATTTTGTTTACGGTTTTGTTATGCGATTCTTATCGCAACCGTCGCAGCTGCTACTATGTCGAGCTCGTCGCCGCACGCTTTCAAAATCTGCGTGCGGAAAATTTGTTGTCGCGCATGTTTATCTGTATATAGGCACTATATGTTAGTACGGATATCGGATGAACGAAAGAAGGTTGAAATGGAGATTTTTTCTTTTTTATATTTTATTTTGCTTACTTTTTATCGGAGAGTACGTATCTAGTTTGTAATGGCCGAGGGAATAAAAATATGCGAGCTCTTTTTCCTATTTACGCGCGAAAATATTCTTTTGTGCGATGAGAAATATTTCGTAGTCCCGCGCAAATAGAATGAAAAATATGTATTTACTAACAATATGTACACTTGAATGAATTGTTATTTTGTCGAAGTATTAAAAAATGTTTATTATAACTGTATATTTCAAAATATAGTTTTTTAATATTTTTTTTTTTTCGTCTCGCTCATTTTTTGATATGTACATTTTTTTTCATTTTTTTTTTTAATTTTATAACGTATACGAATATTTCGAATTCATTCAGAATGTAATTTTTTTAATAAAAGAAAATTACGCTTATTTCTGTGCAGAATTATTAACTTTGTAAAAAAACTTTAAAAAAAAAATAAATAAATAAATAAATAAATAAAAGAAAAAAGGAAAAAGCTCTTTTTTAGTGTAAAATAATAAATTAAAAGAATAAAAAAATGAATATATACCTGGGTAAAGTTAATATAGCAAGATAATATCCTAAATAAGCAGCGACGTTTTTTTCGCAAGTTTCTCTTAAACTTCAATTTGCACTGCATGTGAAAATTAATTTTAACGGATGTTTCCTCCAAGAAATGTAAATTGCGTTATGCAATTTTTGAAATTAAAATAAGCTTTCTTTGCCGTACGCGTAATTCGCATACATTTTTATTACCTTTTCCATCTTTATTATTTTTTTTTTTTTTTTTTTGTTATTAAGTCATATATTAAAAAAAGTCGGGAAATAAAATATGTTTGCCTTGTCAAAGAAAAGCGAAAAAAGTTGTTATGAAACTAAGAACGCGATACCTTTGCTTTCAACGCTCACTGAGAATAAACGCGCGAAAAAAGTATCTCGCTGTTATACAGACGCCGCGGCTAAAAATATAAAAAGAGAAAATAAAAAGGAACACAGAAAATTTGCATAAGTTTATCTGCACATAATCTTTTAGTACTGTATGCATCATGTAGAATTATTGCTTTCTTAATTAACTAATCGATCGTGATGATTTTTTAAAGTAAAAAAAAATTTATATATTCAAACAGCCGGAAAATTATATTTCTAATTAAATATTATTTACTTCATTTTTGTTAATTCTACATTTTACTAATTTTTTTCATTTAATAAAAAAGTAATCGATAAATTTAATTAATTTGCTAAAATTTGCATAAAATTTTTGAAAAACTATGAATAAATTAAGGTATAGACATTAATATATACAACAATGGCTTATATTAAGCTTTAACAACGAAACAATTTTCAAAGCAGAGCTTTCGCAAATAAACGTATCGACAAATTTTTCATCCATCAAATTAAATCTTTTATCAACGTCAACTTACGTGAATAAAAAAAAAAGTAACAGCTAGGAACAAGTATTTTATAAAATTTGACGAATTTAACGTCGTATCTCGGATCAAAACAAATTTTCTCGGGATTCTCGAAATTCCATTATCCCGATGCATTCGATACCATACGATCCATCGAAAATTCGATCTACTAAAATTTCGAAGTTCTCAGCAGATTCAGGCATCCCCACCAATGTTTTCTAAATTCTTTCGTTCGCACGCGTTCACTGTCACTCAGAAAAACGAACAAAAGCGATAATAACGACAGCGATAATGACGACGACGACGACGACGACGACGACGATCACAAATAAAAAGAGGAAAAGAAAAACGAATAAATAAATAAATAGCCGATTCAATCGACGCGCGTGCCACGAGAACGTTAGCGAGATCAACAACCTCTCGCTTGTTCAAAGGCTCTGTTTTACCTCCTGCTCCACTTCCTAATTCTTCTAAGTTTAAGGGATGACAAAGCACGCGCCGAAAAATAAATATACCATGACAGCAGCAACATTTAAAGCAGCTCTAGCATTAGCAACAGCAACGACACAAAGCTAGCTCCTCGGCAAAGCACATAACTTATCAACGCACGCACAGTCAATTCACGTACCCAGCTCGAAATTTGTTGAACAGAAGCAGCGAAAGATCGCTTTTCTCTTTCTCACCTATCTTTCCGGTATCCTTAAACTCCGGCCTATACGAGAGATGCTCCTGAAAGGAAGGAAAATAAAATAAAATAAAATAAAATCACGCACATTGAAAGCCAAGGAAAGATAGAGAGAGATAGAGAGAGAGAGAGAGAGAGAGAGTGAGAGATTGAGAGAGTAAGAGAAAGAGAGAAAGAGAGAAAGAGAGAGAAAAAGACGCACGTATACACGCGTGCATACGCGAGCGAGCCTACGCGAACGGCTGCGCGGACCGACTGATAGGTAAGCTTCCACCGCTGCTGCCGCTGCCGCCACCGCCGTCGCCACCGCCGTCGCCGTTGCGCGCATCTCCTTGACCGCGCCCCCGCACCCTCCCATTTAGCTTGCGCACGCGTTTTTCCCACCCTTTGCGCGTAATGTGTGCATGTACGTGTGTGCTACCGGCTTCTTACGTGTTATCCGCGAATTTCGAGGAAAGACGGGATGCGCGCCCGCGTGTGCGTGCAGCAGCGAATGCTTTTTCTCCTGTCCACTTTCGTTATTCTCTCCCGCCCCCACCACCACCCCCCCCCTCTTTTCGGCGCCACCTACTACTAATGGATGCCTTTTTACGTTCTCACGTGTGTGTATGTATGTATGTACACGTGTGTGTAGCCGCTACGGTAATACTTTTCCGCTCGTGTAACGTCTAACGCGGAGGGATGATTGCGTGAGCGCGTGTACGTACACGTATATGGTTATATGGACACTCGTGTACGCGGAAAGCGCAGGAGACTTGGAAGAACGACGGCCGCGCCCTTTTCTCCTTTTTGACAAAGGAGACCACTTATAATGCTTTTGCGATTTATAGAATAATGAATATACACGGAATATACATGCGCAAGATTCGATTATTTCAAGTACTATACATTCAGCTAAACGTTTTCAATCGTTATTTCTTTTGTCTTCGTTTTTTTTTTATCTCTTGGCGGAAGCAATTTGTGATGCGCGATAGAATCACGACAGCTATTTTCCTAGATTCACTGAGCTACCTCTTCGATATGTTTTTTCTCGTCGCTTGTCTACTTTTAATAATACATGCATGGAAATAAATATTTTATTCGATTACTTAAAATATATTCTACCTCATCTCACGTGAAAATTTTAAATTTATGCATTATTTTAACAAAATTATTATTCAGACGAAATTGATGCTAATAATTAAATTGAATAAAAATAAAATTTATTTTTTCGTTCGTCCGATGTTATTATGTTTATTAAATTTCCAAAATCCAGTCGATATTACTTTTCAACAATATTACAAATGTATCTCGAGAATCCATCGATTCTGCTAAATACTTCGTTACTTCAATTCGAGTATTACTTTCATAGTAAATACTCGATTGCGTTGTATTATATATTAATAAATTAAAATAAGTAAAAATGATCACTTTTGTAAAAATAAATATGTTTTTTATATTGATATTCGGATTTTTTTACTTGACGGATACATGTAAAAAAATAATTATAAAGTAGTGGATGAAGGCAGCGTAATTTATTTATAAAAATAATAAAGCAAATTTTTAAAGTAGCCAGCATTTTTGCCATTGAAATTATATTATTTAATAATAAAAGAATTATATGAAGAAAATTTTAATAAATGTTTTTCATAATAAATAATTTTTTGAATTCTTATGAAACAAATAATGTATATCAACACTTTTAAATTTTGTATTCTTGTAAATAATGTATATTTATTATATCTGATACAATTGAAGTTATAGTATTTTTAATATCATATGATTAAATAATTAAAATAATTGCTTTCAATATTGATAAAACAAAATGTAAATACGTATTTTCAGTCCATTAAAAATTTACTTTTTTTAAACAATTTGGTTTTTATACAAATATTATACAACGAGGTATTCAATTTTATTTATAATTGACGTTTTAATAGCGCATTAAAATTTTATTTTCATATAAAGCCATATAACTAATTACATATAAATAATTTTAAATTTCTATATTAATTCAATTTGTAGTGATTAAATTTCATGCAACTGAATGTGTATTGTTATTTAATAATATAAAATAAAGTTTTAAATTCACTTTTGCATATTCAAAATTAATTTTATTGGACAATAAAATGTTAATGATGTATTAATTTAAATTATAATTGATTGTAGTTGTAATAAGTGTTGTGCATGAACAGACAATATAATAATATGTATAAATAAATAATTGAATATTTATATCATGCAAATGTAATTCGACTTTATCAATAGTACAATTTTAATAAGTATTGAATTCAAGTAATTTTTATTTTTACAATATTTTTTTACGTAATTTAGCACTATCGCGTAACATACAATATATTAGCATATCATGTTAATGAAAAAAATTACTTTTAAAAATAAATTTTTAAAAAACAATATATAAAATGCCAAATATTAATATAAATTTGACTAGCCTTCTTTATTCAATGTTTATTTATACAGCAAATTAGAAAATATTTTTCATCGTGCTTAGATTATTATTATGAATAAAATAAAATAATAAAAATATTTTACATTTATATTTTTTAACATTTTTTATTTAAATTATCTATTTATGTTATATCACATGTTTATTTTTTATTCATAAAGTTACTTTTCATTTCACAATAATTTAACATTTCTTAATGAATATTAATTTATCACATTTTACTATTGATTGTTTTATGCATGTAATACATTTAAATATGAATCAAAACGTATAACCAAAAATTGAATTATTTATATGAATTTTAATAATATTTGAAGTGAAAAATTAAAGAAATTTTATTTTTCACTGATAATTTTTCAAAGAGATGGTAATGAAATTTGTTTAAACTTTTTAAAATACATTTTAGTAAAGCTTTGAACAAAAGTAATAAGAGGAAAGTGAACGATTTAAGTTTATCTTGAAACCATTCAAAAGAATATAAATTAGATGAATCCTTTAATTTTCATATATCTTTGTACAAGAAGCTTTGAATTGACAAAATAAAATCCTCTAAATTTAGTGTTACTTAATTTATTATTGAATTGAAATTTGGAATTTAAATAGTTAATATTAAATTTGAAAAAAGAAAATTTATGTCTATACAGAATTAAAAATTTAATACTAACATATACTTAAGAAAAACAACTCAAAAATATTAAGGGTTTAAATTTAATTCTAAAAAATTAACGACAAATGACATGTTTTCTTTTTCAACAATCGAAACTTGTGTTCTTATTTTATAAATATGCACTAATAATGCACAAGATCTTCACTTAATTTTACTACAATCATTATTTATAATATATTATATAAATTTTACATTTGTCTTATCTCTTAGTAAAAAATTATGATTCTCTACAACTCTGCTGTTGTAAAATAAATAAGTCATTATCTCTTGTAAGAAAATTCATATGATCAATTCAATAAACAGGACAGGTACTGTTAATTGAATAAAGTGCCAAATTCTGTGAAAAAAAAAGTCATTCTCATATAAATGCCTCATTGAAATATGACTGGAATGTTTTAGCATTGTTTCCCATTTTTTACATTTGGTTTTCTTTTTCACATTTGAATTTGACATATAAATATCTAATTTGATTCTTGACAAACAATAAAAATTTATCGATAAAAATTAATGTTTGTCAAATATTTTAAATAATTTATTCTTTCTCCTCCTCTTTGATTCGTAAAACTATTTAATAGATGATGGTATTTCATAATTGCAATCCAAGACTATGAATTTACATTTCGTGCAATACTTTGCACTCCTCGTTGGTTCCAATATGCTTCTAAATCAAATGGTTCAAAATCTGAAAAAATAATAAACCATTTAATAGAAATAAGAAAATTAATAAAATTTAATGACATTTATATTATATTAATTCATTAAAATTTAAATTAAAAATTTAGATATAATAAAAACCTAAGATTTAAAAAGAAAAAAAATTTTTTTAATACATATTGAATAAAATTAAAATAATTCACTTACTAAAATGTGTCTTTAAATAAAAAAGACTATTTATTATTTTTTTTGTTTGATTATATAAAAATAATATTAATAATTAATAAAATGAACAATAAATACACCTATAAGTTGTAATTTAAAATAAATAAAATGTTTTACCTTTGAGTTGTGGATTAGGTTCATGTTCATGATAATAAGTTACTAAAGCTGAATTTCTATAATTCGAAGAGTTACCATGTTGATTGTGATAGCTATCTAATTCCTTGGAAACTGAATTCCAGGCTGAAAAAAGACATCAACTTTTAATAAATTATATTTAAAAATATTCATGTATATAAAGTTTTATTTTAAAAATCTTACATTCATATATATATTTGATTAAATCAAAGTGCTGTGAGGTTGCTTCATTTTGATGATGTCTTTGAGGTAGTGTCGTTGGCCTTTTGCCATTCATTGTGGACATTTGTGATCTATTACTGGAACAGCACATACATTAATAAAAATTTTATATTTATTTCTACATGAAATCATATTAGAACTAAACTTTATTAATAAAATAATTTTTTCAAAATTATAATAATTTAAAAATATCATAAATAAATTAAAATTTTTATCAAGTGTTTGTTTATTAAATTTCTTTTGCAATTATATTAATTAAAAGTGATACTATTTATCTGATAAAAGCGATGAAAATTTATCGTTTATGGTATACAAGTATCAAATTCTTGACGTTATCTATAATAGCGTTCATCATTATATTCGAAGACGCCACAATCTGCAAACGTCAACTTCATGTATACGTGAGAAAGAGAGAGACAAAATGTCGGCCAGTAAAATGTTCATGTTTACTTTCTCTCAATCTGGACAATGTCTCTTTATAAAGTTGTTATGCTACGAATAAACGTTTAAATAAGCACTGAACTTATTATAATAAGCATAATGTTGAGCGCTATATTATGCACGGTTGGTTCTGAAACGTTAAATGCTCACGTGTACGAGGTATCGGTAGCAAAAAAACAACAAACGCGAACTATTATCCCAAAGATATTACAATTCAACAATATAACAATGTCACTTTGAATAAAAAAAATATACACTTACCTCATTTTCATAGCCTTTTATAGCCCTCGCTTTAAAGTTATAGCAAAGTAACGATATATAAGAAGTCAGCTGAGTAACTTCAACAAATTCCCGCTTCTTCTTAGCTAGCAGCCATTTAGTAGAAATCAGGAATAGTTTCTTGAAAAGACCTCCAAACACGAAAAAAGTACGCGACTCCTAGTACTGACTATGCATTGTATGGAGATTCACGTCTTTGCTTTTCTTATCCTGGCCAATAAAAGAGACTAGGCCATGCCTAAAATCATAAAAGCAATGAGAAATTGTGACAACCGCTCATCCGTGTCATAACATGATACGAGTATGTGCGTTGTATATGTATGCGGAGAATAAAACTACTGACTGCGCTTGCGGAGTAAGACAAAGACAGCTACATTGCTTGCATGCACAACGTGTTGACGGCGTCCTGTCACAGGCAGCGAAGTACAAAACAAGCACCCAGGTGTGTTTATATATATATATGTATAGAGTTCAGCAGCTGCAACGCCACTGCAACGCACATAAGCCTCTTTCTTTCTATCTTTGTCTTGCATGTGCGCACGTGCGCTTTTGCACGCCGTCTGTAGAGAGATTACCGATTTAAATTGCACTTCTGTGCGTTTATTCCATCTTGAAAAGTTGGTATCGTAACTTTTCCAAATTTTGTACAATCGATATTCACAATATCGATTGTAACATTGTTCTCAATCCGATTGTTATTGTACACGACAATGCGATGTCAATATTGTTTTTTTTTTTTTTTTTTTTTTTTAATCAATAAATAATATTTGCAATTGTTTTAAAAACAAACGTATAACAATAAAAATATCTATTTTTAATCAATCACTATAATTCAAAATTTCGAGTAAAAAAGAATAAAAGTAAAAAACACATTTCTATATTGTTACATTTTTAAAAGATAAGAGTTTTACGCTTTTGAAAAAGAATTAAATATACAGCGTAAAAGGGTCGTCATCTGAAAATTTATCCAATCTGTGAAGCTATATACGTGGTGGATATAACCGCGTAAACGTAGGTGGCGCTGTGAATTTCCGGCGTCACGACGCAAAAATCCATGATCGTCATTTCCGCTCGTTTCCTCACAGTGGGGTGAACTTGTATTAAAGAAACTTGGCTTTACTGGGCAGAAAGTGGGGGGAAATAAGAGAGAGAGAATACGCTCGCTAGTAATCGGACGGCCGCTAGCGGCTTTTTCCTCTTCCTCTTCTCCTTGCTGGGTGTACCCATCGCTTGAAACCGCCGACGACTAGCTCGCGTGCGGTCAGAGCTTTTTTTCAACGCAATTTTGCGTTCCTGCTAATTCTAGTTTTAATTTTGCCTGATTCTGTTGTCCAACATGACCGATAATCGTAAGTATATTGTATATTATATTGCTTATTCGTAAATTCTCATAGTTTTCTAATACGGTTTAAGTGGGCTAAAGCGACTGTCGCCGCCATCGAGATATTCGCGCCCAAGCCGTGCGCGCCTTGTAGACGCCAACCATTTTTGTACATGTATATTCGTATAACATAGAAATCGATATGGAAATTATCAAAAATTGTATCTTTTATTATATTGCACTTATTAATATTATTCATTATAAATAATTATGAAATGGTTAAAATTAGTTAATTTCTGTAATAGTTTGCAATCTTCAAAGAAAAAAATATATTCACATATTTTTATTGTAATTTTATAGAGTACGCAAACTATCAACAACAGGGTTACAATCAATACAGTCAGCCACCTCCATCATCCAGTACAGTAGATACTTCATACCCACCTCCAAGTACAGGCAGTTCTGGTTCATACAATCAATATAGTCAACCACCACCAAATTACCAAAATTATCAAAGCTACCAAGACGGCGAAGGAAGTCAAGACTATAATCAAAGTCAAAGTCAAGGAAACTACAACCAAAGTAGTTACGGAAACATGAGTGGTTCTAACGGTAATAGCAGTAATAACTATAGTAGCAGTTATGGAAGTGGAAACACAGGAAGCAGCGGTGGTGGCGGAGGAGGATATAGTCGCAGTAGTTCAGGTGGAGGATATAGTAGTGGTATAAATGATTGTTATAAACTTGCAATCATTTAATCCTTTAAACACCAATATATTATTTTTATAATCTTTAATAATTGCACATTGATTTTTATATTTAATTTAATTTAATTATTAGTTTTTTTATGAAAGCGTTTGTTCTGTAATTAATTTTCTATTTTTCAAAATTTAAAGAATATTATATATTTATAAAAATTTAAATAATCTTTATTTTATACATTTTTTTTATTCTAAAGTTTTATATTTTTATTTGCATTGACTAAATTATATTTTCACGATAGATGAACTTACAATAAACGATTAAAACACTGGTGATTGAAGGGTTTACAAATTTTTATAGAATTATCCAATTTATTAATATTTGAAAAAATTAGGAGGTGGAGGCAGCAGTAGTGGCCGATATGGCAGTGGAGACGATCGAAGGGGCTATAGTGATCGTTCAGGTGGCAGTTACAAGTAAGTTTCAATTTTTTTAAATTATATGCGTGAGAGGATTTATAATGAAAAAAACTTATAATAAATGCATACAATGGATAATGAATTCTTATCCAAATGGATATAACAGGATAATGTTTAAGTAAATATAAGGTAATTTAAAAAATTTTTAAAACAAAGGTTTAAATTATCAAAAAAAATATGGATGAAAATGAACTATGTTTTACTTGTGCAGTCGCTTACATCTAATGGGGCTTTGATATGTTTAAAGTGTGTCAACAGGTTTAACACACATACAGATTTATACAGGTAAAATAGTAGACAGGCTTTACATAACTATTTTACGATACAAGGTTTTAAAATATATCCATATACAAGTGCCATGTTTATTGTGGATTTTTCTTATATATTTTTAAGAGAAAGTTATTTATAAAATTTGCATGTCTTATTACATTAATGTTCTTTATGTAATGAACGAATATAAATTTTAAGGGAATTAAACATTTTTGAAAATAATTTTATTTTTTATTTACTAATTTTTAATTTTTAGTATACTTTAAAGAAATCATTGATAAATTTATTTTATTGATACTTTGTTAAGTAATAACATTATTTTTTATTTTTATTTTATTTTTTTTTTTTTTATTTTTTTTTTTTTTTTTTTTTTTTTTTACAAGGGATAATTTTTTATATCGATATATTCTAAGTATGAATGAATGAGTAAAAGCAAGAAGTAAATTTGGTGAAATATGTGTGAAAGTAAAAGTGAACTGATGTGCAACACTTAGTGCCATATTTGAATTTACATTCTATTTTAAAATTTGTGTGCAGTAACATTTATCATTTTATTCAAGTATATCGCATGTTTAAGACTTTTAAGGACTGTGACAAGACAAATAAATTTAAAATCAAACTTCTAGACTATGTAATATGGTATTAAAGACTTTAGACAGTAGGTACATCAAGAAGAATAAGAAGTGGTGGCGAAGGAGCGTATGAGTAGCCACACATCAAATGAATTCAATCTGTCCATGAAATCGACTCATTGGTATATCTGCTTCTGTGTTTTAGCAGTGGCGGTGGCCGTGGTGGTTATAACAAAGGTAAATGCACCAGACTCTCTGTACAAGTCTGGTGCTATTCATGCATTCACTCTAATATTTATGACTTATTAAAATACTTGGTTGTTCTGATTATATGAAAGGGCTGCCAAAAAGTGCATCTGTTATCCCTAAAGGTTTCCCTCAAAACTATTAATTTATTAATATTAATAGTATTGGCATAAAGAAGATTATATTTTAATCACCAATTGCTTTTTTCATTAACTAATAAATTTATATGCTAGCATAATATACTTTTAACTTTAGTTAACTATATCCTATTATTATAATTTTATTTTATATAATAGTAATTAAATTTAAAAAATGTTTATTTTTATTTTTATTTTAAATTGATCTGAAAATAATAAGATTATAAATATCCAAAACATTTAAGATGTTAATTATTAAATAGTAAAAACAAGTTTGAACATTTTCAAATATTTTTAAATTTATATCACAAAATGCAGTAGGTAATAAAAATTTCAAAAAATATATATATTAAAATCGAATATTATATTAAGTCCAAGTCCTGTGACAATATTTCCTTACTGAAAAGAAAGATGCAATGGTTTCACTTATATTTGTGTGTAGTAAAAGGCAGCTGGTGGAAAATATAAGTAAAAATCTGTCTTACTAAAAAGAATGAAATGGTATTTGTGTATAGTCAACAAAATGAAGTATAGCTGAAGGAAATGCAGCAGCCCTTTTGTATGTGAAGGCTGCTATTGGATGTTTAATAAATTGTCGTCGTACACATGGGCTTTTCTCATTGCAACAGCGCGAGTCTGGCCAACGGGTTTTAATTGAAGCATCTGCGAATAATAAAAGGGCTTTGCGTGAATTAGGATACTGGAGACATTATATTTAAGATTATTGGTTTATTAATTTGAAATGATTTATGATACAAGACAGTTATTTGGAGTTTAACTATAAAACTATGGTATAAAAATGAGAAAAAATAAAACAAGAATTATTAATAAAGGAGGAAAAAATTGCTATATGTATTTAATGGTTAAAAACATAAATATATTTAATATTTAAAAGTATATTATAATATATTTACATAAAAGGTTGCATTTTAAATGCAACTATGATGAGATAAAATTACAATTGAAAAGGTTTTTTTATAAATTATATAAAATTAAATTGTGTTAAAGTTTTTATAATTACTGTGATGAAGATTTTATAAAGAAATTTAATGTAAATTCTAAATTACATTTAACTTAAAAATTAGATTAGTTTATTGAATAGCAGTAGGAGATTTTAAACCCAGAAATATAAAAAAAAAAAGCAAAATTCTTAATTAATAATATTATTACAGGAGGATACGGTGATCGCAACAATGATGGAATGGTTACACAAGAAGATACCATTTTTGTCTCTGGAATGGATGTTACCATAACCGAAGAAGAAATTTGCGAGCACTTTGGCGCTATTGGTCTCATTAAGGTTAATATATCAAATTTTAAATTAATATAAATTATATGACTGTTAATATGACATTTATATTGTACTTTTTTTTCATTTTGTTGCAATGATTTAAAACATTTAATGAAAATAATTTTATCAAAATTTTGTAGAATGACAAGCGCACTGGCAAGCCTAAAATTTGGATGTACAAGGACAAGAATACTGGTAAAAGTAAGGGCGAGGCGACAGTGACCTATGACGATCAAAACGCTGCGCGTTCAGCTATTGATTGGTTTGATGGCAAGGAGTTTAAGGGATGTAAAATTAAAGTACAGATAGCTCAACACAAAAGCAATTGGCAAGGTAGCCGTGGCGGTGGCGGAGGTGGTCGAGGTGGTGGAGGAGGCGGTGGACGAGGAGGAGGTGGACGAGGTGGTGGTGGAGGTTACGGAGGAGGTGGTCGTGATCGTGGTGATCGAGGCGACAGAGATAGAGACGATAGAGGAGGAGACCACCGACGTGAAGGAGGCGGTGGTGGAAGTAGCGCTGGCTCTCGAGGCGGAGACTGGAGGTAATTAAATTGGTTTTTTTTTCACTGCTTGTATTTTCCATTTTACTGTACATTAATAATAAGAATAAACAAGTAAATTTAATTTTAATACAAACATTTATTAGACAGTCATTAAAAATAAACTTCATTTATAAGCTATAAAATTTCATTAATGCAGTCATTGTATTCTATACCGTTTGTAAATAATATTAATATAAAAATTAATTTAAAAAATGGATTTAAAATTTAATTATATATGAAAATTCATTTGAAAATTTTCTAGGTGTCCAAATCCGACCTGTGGCAATACAAACTTTGCTTGGCGCGATCAGTGCAATTTGTGCAAAAGCTCTAAACCTCAAGGAATGGGAGGAGGCGGTGGCGGAGGTGGTGGCGGTGGTGGTGGCGGTGGACGTGGAGGTGGTAGAGGTGGAGGCCGCGGCGGTGGCGGTGGCTACCGAGGAGACAGAGGTGGTGGTCGAGGTGGAGACAGAGGAAGCAGAGGAGGCTACCGTGGTGACAGAGGAGGCGGCGGTCGTGGCGGTGGCCGAGGAGGACCTATGCGAGGAGGTGGAGGGTTGGTTTTCCAAGATTTATTCTTTCTATTTTTAATTTTTCATATTATATTTTTATAAATTATGATTCATTTTCAAATATAAAATAAATAATTATGATAATTAGTTACAATTATTTTTTAATTTTGTGTATTATAATTGTTTTTTTTTTTTTTTTTTTTTTTTTTAGACGCGGAGACAGAGACCGAGATCGTCAACGACCATATTAAACTTATTCACAAAAAAACAATATTATCACACGTGTTGGCATTTGTACAAGTGTAAAGCATGTACAATTTTCCAAATCCCAAAAGTACATGCATGTTTTTGACGTCATGTTCATGTTCTCATTTTTTACTTATATTCGTTGTATGCGAGAACAGTTGTTCTTCAATTGATGAGTACAATCTAAGCCCCATAATATAAAAAGTGTCCTGATTATCATAAATAAAAAGTTTACTTTCTTCTTAAAAAAAAAAAAAAAAAAAAAAAAAAAAAAAAAAAATATGTATTAAAATTTTCTAAAGACTGTACTGCTTCTATGTAATTAAAGTGAAACTATGATTTATGTTATATTCTTGACACAATTAATTGTAAAGCTAGGTTTTAATAAAACAGTCCTTAGAATTAAGAATCGAATGGTTTTATTTTTTATTGAAGACAAAACCTTTATCCTTGTTTACCCTTACAAATTTTACAACTTAAATATATTTGTAAGTAATTACATTTAATAATTGGTTGTATTTTTGTAACCAATTATGTACAAATACTTTCTAAATCGATCTTATTATAAATTATGCTAAGCATTTTTACTTATATTTACAAAAATTTTTTCAATTATTTTTCCTTACATTTCATTTGTAAATTGTAATATAATTTACAAAATAGTTTTATCAATAATTCTACAACATATTCAGTAAGAAGAAAATATAAAATAAAATAAATTGAACTATTTATTTACAATGATTACACTTATAAAATTAAATGAAAATATGACATTTTCATAAAACTTTATATATATATATAAAATACGAATATAAGTTCGTTTTTCACATTAAAAATTATAAAAAAAAAATATGGTAGAATCGTCGAGTACATTGACAATAAATTAACATACGAAACGACGAATTTTGTAAAAATAACCTCTAATACAAACCGAAATTACTTTTTTTTATATGAAACTATTCAAAAGCCATGTTTGATAAAGAGGAAGACTCTTCACACATAACAGTTAAACAAAAGTGGTCAACTAAAGATCACGAATTCGAATGTTGAGATGGCGTCAATCCTCCAGAATGTTCAGGGCTATGCTTTTGCTTTTTTCGTTTCTTTTCTTTTTTACGCTTTTTCCGTGCCTCTTTTTCTTCGTCATGTCGTTTTTGTTTTTTATGTTTCTTTTCATGTGTATCAGCACCACTAATATCTGTTACAGTTGTTTCTTGTCCACTAGGAATTTCACCAGGTTTGTGTTTGTGCCGTTTATGCTTATTTTTATGTTTTCTTTGTGGAGCTTGATTTACATATCGATATTGTTCAGGTAGCTATAAAAAAATTTTAGTTTTGTGTAAATATATTTAAACTATATTACTAGTATAAATAACATTATACATACTGGGCCTGGATGTAGCCTAAAACCAGCTAATTGTACACTTGTCAAGGGAACAAGTTCTTTGCCACCAATTGGTGGTTTTTCAATCACAGATCTCAAAGAACTAAAATGAAAAAATTATAAATTATAATAAGATATAGAATACTTAAAAGTAGATGTAGAATATAAAGCATTACCTATTATCTTGATCACCAGGAGTATCAATTATACCAGGTAAATTAGGCAGAAAAGAAGACAATTGCTCTTTAAGTTTTTTTCCACTAAATTTGCTATAAGAATGTTCTAGATTATAATAAGCCATTAAATTTGTTGCTCCAGTTAATTCACTTTGTCCTATAAATATAATTTAAAATTTATAGATAGAAAAAAACACAGGAGTAACAGAGTATATGTAAAAATTTATTAAATTTAATTTCAGTATAAAATTTTATTAAAAGTATAAAATTGTTTTAAAAAATCACATTGGAAAAATCTCTAGATCTTTAATTGTTATTTGAAAAAACTTTATATCTTTTGAAGCTTTTCAAAATGAGTAACTAAATTATAGTACTTATTTTTATAAAATTTGTTTCTTTAACTTTATTTAATTACATACCAGGAGGTTCTTTCATTAAATAAAATGGTCCACTGTGAACAATAGATGGATTTTTTCCAAGAGAAATGGTAGTTTTCAAAGTACCCGTCGAATCCTGTCGTGATACAACAGGAGAACGGGCACCTCTTGGTGAAGATTTTGGTGAATACTGCTCCATTTTACTGCGAAACTGATCGCCCATCATTTTTCTAAAATTTTATTTCATTGCACTTTTATCAATAAATTGAAAAATCGTCAAGTAATTGACGATTATTTATATTTTTTATGCTGTAGCTGCTGATAATGTTACACAGCTTTCTGTAAACAAATAATATAAAAGGCATATTATTTAAATTAAATTATCTTTATAATTTTTAAATGATTTTAAATACTTTGTACAATGATAATGAATTAAAGAAAAATTACAATCAATTACAAATGCGGAAAATCCAAAGTTTATTTATAGCTAATTTTTTCAAACAATCATTACAATTATTTAATTTTTAGATTTTGTATATTTTTAAATTTTATTGTTTACTAAAATTAAAAAGTTGTTACAAAAATAAATAAATGTAAATTGGACTGGTTCCAATTTGAATTTTAAAATACTTAAAATTATAATGTAAATAAAATAAAATTTTGTTATTTTATACATTTAATTATAAATAAAATAATGTCATATTACTTTATACAACTATTCATGTGTAAAATTTATTTTAAATATTTGAATTAAATTTTTAATATAAATTATAGTTATAAATATACATGTAAACGTTTGTTTTTAAAGATATATTTTCTGTGATATCAAACATAAAATTATTCACTTATAATATTCATTTAAAACAGAATGTGATGCTTAGTGCAATTGCAATACTACATAACCTTACAGTTTTCTCACCTGTTTTCTCGACAGAAGCTTGAACATAAAATGAATTCTATCAATTTAATAAAAGCACTGTAACTTCCATGATTATTCTATTTTACAAAGGCTTAATTTGAAACCAACCTTTTATACGTACTTAATGATATTTTCAACATAACGTTGACATTATCTAGCGTCAATATCCTAATCCGTATGGTGTCACACACATAGTATATGAGTGTGTGACCAACTTTTCAAATTCATTTATTAACTTGACCAGAGAAGCAATACAGCATTGCTAGTCCTGCAAAATACTGAAAATACTATGAGAGCTGATGTATACCACGCTTCGGCGTTACCCTTTTTTCGCTCATCGTATAGAAAAATCTACCAATCACGTTTTCGTTACATGTCCAATCCTACTAGTGTGTTGCTCGAAGCTCGAACTCTCTCATCTGTGTGGCTATTTTCACATCACGCGCGGCACTCACGCTCAGCGTGGATTAGTCGAGTCATCTCTATACTAAACAAGCGCGTATTTTTTGTTCGTTTAAACATAACAATTATAAGAATATTAATTTTTGGTAAATATAATTAATAACGTAAATATACAAATTATAATATATTTTTTACATATTTTAATAATTATTTTAATCGTATTATAGTTTCCTATATTATCTCTGAAGTGCTGTGGTAATTGTGACAGATTTTTGAATATTTCATGCTAATATAAATAAGTGAAATAAATTAACTAAAATAAAACCCAGGTATTTATCACATGCACTTGAATTAATTTCAGATTCGATCAGAAAAATTTTTAAATTTAGCAGTTGAGATAAAATTATAATTAAAATTGAAATATTTATATGAGTGTAAATTCATAAATAAATAATTATTTACATTCTGTAAATAAAAATAATAATACTTAAAATTTGTTTAAAATAATGAAAAATAGGTATCTTTAAATAATTAGTACAAAAAAGAATATATGTGTTTATTTGAAACTTTTATTTATCTAAAATAAAATGATTAACAATTCATATTATTACATTCAATGTTATGACAATATAATTTTTAAAAATTTTATTTGATTAAAATGATAAAAGAGAGATTAATAAATAAAAATTGCTATGATCATAAGTATATTACTGAATGAATATAAGTATATATAAGTATTTGAGATTATTCAATCATTAAGTACAATTATATTATGAACAAAGTTAAGTTACAAATGTGAGCTTTTCAATAATAAATTTGTAATAATTATACTAAATACAATTGTTAAATCATTTCATTATTGTAAATTATCAAAATATTGAAAATAAATTTTTTTTAATATTACTTAGTAATCAAATAATTATTTTTTTTTTACAAAATAAATATATATTAGAAGGAAGTGTTAAAATTAATTTATTTTTTAATATTTATATATAATTATAATTTTATAAAATCATAAATTTTAATAATACTGTAAATAATATAAATAATAGTTACAAAAAGTAATGGAATTAAAATAATATACATATATTTGTGCAATTACCCATTGTATTTATTTTATATATCACCCGTTCAAACATACAAGTCTCGTGTCTCATATGGAGAAAATTATATTGGATAGCTCAACAAATTCAATTGTAGAGAGTACAATAATCGATTTGTTGATTATTCAGTCCGCAAGAAAGTTGTAATATCTGATATCATTGTCATTGACTACAATGAGAGCATAAAAGTTATATAGCCTTTACTGTTCAACTTTCATATAATTTACATTACTGCCAATTACATATTTTAATTTAAATAATCTGAAGCGTATTAATTGCAGACATATACTGAACTTTTTTATAATTTTCTATATTCTAATACATTCTTGAAGTGTAAAGGATTAATTCACATTAAATATAATCTCATGATTTGAGACCTATGGAATAAATGCAATATTGTCAATTTGTAAGAAGCAATACACCAATGCTTTTGATTTTTCAAACTTTTTTTAAAAAACTAATATTTAAAATCTGGCAAATTTTAAATAAATCAGCAATAAAAACTTCGAGTAAATATACACAATTAAAAAACTTTATAAATATATAATATATATCTATAATAATATAATTAACAGCACAATCATCGCATGGGCAAGTGACATGAGATCAAAGAGACTACCTATCATAATTTGTAAATATATTAAGGTCCCTTGCAATATGTCACATATTAATTAATTTTTCTTGAGTTTTAATTATATATAAAGTTTCTAATTTTAGTAAATAAATTTATCATTTCCTTTGGTAAACATAATCGCTGCATTTATACCAATATCACCAATAGTAATAGCATTATTAAAATTTAAATATCTTTTATCATTTTTTCCAACTCAAAATTTTAATAATTTAAATTTAATGCTGCAATTGGAAATTAGTAAAATACTTAATAAGCTCTTTCTAAAAATGTTTTTGTAATTTTATCACAATATATGGAGCTGCTAATAGTGCATGCATGCAATACAGACATAATTTTTTTAATTGTGGAATTATCTCAGCAAAAACCTTGATTGATTGGTCAATATATTATTATCACTAACAAAAATTGAGTCCTCTTACATATTTGTTTTAGTTGAATAAATCTAACGAATATACAGATTACCATGCAAGCAATTCTTGGTAGTATAAGAATTTGATGAAAATTCAATTATTTTTATTACTGTCTCTGTGTATTTTTGCAATCTCGCATGTTTTTAGAAGATTCTGAGAATTCTCTTTGTTGTCGTTGATTTTCTTTTGGTTCTCTGTCTTTGTATTCTCGATGATATTCTCTAGTATCTTGATCTCTGCGATCTCTCTGCGATTTTTGACCTCTATATTTTCTATTCCCTCTTTCATCTTTATAATAATTTCCACTGTTGTGATGACCTCTTGGCCTAAAGAAGGGTGGATAACTGGTGCTATTGTCTACACGAACACTACCGTTTCGTAACTGTGGTAAAACTGAGTTATCCACATCTGTTTCTAAATCTTGCCTTTCTTGATGGTACCTACTATTTCGATGATAATCTGATTGTGAATTGTGATCGTAACTATAATTTGTAAATATTTTAGCAATTAATTTTTTATATATATTAATTTTTAAATAATATAAGCATCAATGAAAAAATTTATTTTTTAAAAATATGCCTGTATTACCTGTGATTCCCTCTGGAAGCTCTATGCCAATAACTTTGAGTTTGTAAAGGTGGAAACTTATGATAATTTTCTTCTTGGCCTTGAACTTCATTAGATAAACCACGATTATGATAAGTATTTTGAGATCCACGATTTCGACTGCTACCACTTCTGTTGGTATTATTACCATTAGTGTAACTATTAGCAGATTTAATAGTCGCGATTTCTTTACGCTGATCTTCATTTTCTTGACGTAATCTTTTGACTAATGCTTCTGCATCATCCAAACGAGCTTGTAATTCTACTTGCTGATACTCAAGTACACTATCAACTTGAATACCAACATCAGCCACTTTTTGTTTTTCTTTTACTTTTTCATTCAGCTCTAATATTCTATTATAAATAAAAATTTAAAAGGTTAAATTATTATTTATTTAGTTAAATTGTTGTTTAAAAAGAGTTACATATCAATATTTACTTCTTTTGTTTTTCAATAACTTCGGACAAATAAATGTTACGTGTTTTTGCTTCATTTAAAGAAGCTTTAACATCTTGCAGGTCTTTTTCCAATAGCTCAACCTGAAGAGGAGTAACATTAATATTTGCGGGGCTTCCCTGCTGTAAATAAATTATTTTAATTATTTTAAATATGGTTTATCAATCTTAATATTAAATAAAATAAATTTACTTTTGGTTTCGTGAACCCATTTCCACTATCTTCGGGAGATGAAGGACTACTAGAAGCGTAATTTGTTCCTTTTGAGAAAACCAGTTGAAATTGTAAATCTAAAAAAGAAAATTAGTGTTTAGTACACATGTACTTATTTACTTGTATGCATCCTTATTTATTTATAATTTATATTCGCTTTCTTATGATCGCTTTGAAGTAATTAATACCTCTATTTCTTTGTCGAAGAACTTCAACTTCTTGATGAAGTGCAACTAATGTAGCTTGATGTTGATCTTGAAGAAATTTCATATTTTGCTCTAGTTGGATCACTTTATCATTATTGTGCCCTTGAAGTCTTCCTTCTTCATTTTCATCATTTCTATTGGGCAATGAAATTATTTCAGGTGATGGCTTTTTTCGCTATAAAATAAAAATAATACAGATTAAAAGTATAATTTTTTATAAAAAATGTTAATTATATATACATGTCTGGAATTACTTGTGAAAAAGGTACAACTGGAAGTTTAACAAGAACTTTGGAAGTCATGATTGATTAACTAGTATAAAATTGACCTTAAAGTTCTATCCAAAATGTGAAATGGCTGTTTTACTTTTGTTGACCTTAAAAAAGATTATTATTATTTTAAAACATTAAAAATAGTAAATCTATCGAAGATTAAAAAAAAATTAAATATTAAAGAAGATGATTAAACATTACTGTAATTGTTCGCTTTAAAAATAATTTTAAGCAATGGCAATGTTCAAAAATAAAATATAAATAGATTTTTAAATCGTCAAATGTCGCGTGAAATTTTTATAAATTATTTCCATTGTTCAAAAAAATAAAATATTTATCGTGAATCTTAAAATAATTATGACTCATTCAAAGTTGGAAAAAGCAAAGATGCTGAAGATGTGTTTTAACACATATAATTTGTTAAATAATTATATATATGTTCTGCGAATTGCTATTCTGACTTTACGAAAGAACATAAACTCTTAAAAAAAAAATAAAAAAAAAAAAAAAAAAAAAAAAAAAAACACTATCTAACATTAAATTTTACATTTTGCAACGTAAAAACTGAATATTTATATATGATCTATAGAAGAAAAACATAAAATCCGTCCAAGTAATATGCAGTAATGCACACCAGAACCAATTCTCTAGTTTAAAGCAATGGAATTTTTTTTCTCCGTGTTTATGCTTGTCATCCAGCGATTATCGTACAATACTAGCCCTTTGCTTGTCCTTTCTCTTCTCCAAGTACACTTTTTTTTTTTTTTTTTCCTAGCGCCTGTATATATGTTACCTCACACTTATATGCAAATCTTTCAAATAAGAAGCGTGTTTTTTTTTCATCTTATTATTTTTCTCACCTTTTCCGCAATTAATTTAAAATTTTTACATTACCGAAAATACCTGCCTTGAATTAAAGCACACGATGTCATTTTAAAAAAGCACAAGCTTGTGATTAAACAACGAATGTAAAAGGTCGATCTGACTCTAATTTTAATCTATTCAGCGGCCTACTAGCTATACAAAAATTTAGCAAAAACCCAATTATAGCGCAGCTACGGTAATAACACTTTTGGTGTATTTATTACTAACTTGGGCCTCGTCGGCAGCTGCAAGGACGAAGGCGAAAGTTCAATGTATGTGCGTGCGTACGTGTGCGTGTCTGTCGTCGGGCCCGGCGACGGCGCACGGAAGAACGAAGAAGAAGAAGAGCGAGAACCGCGCGATATATAACATGCACACGCGCGAAGGGGGTATTGATCCGCGCTGCGATCCGCCCGATCTGCCAGCACCGCCTCCTCCGACGAGCGTGGCGAACCAGAGGAGAACAGAGCTAACACCCTCTCTTTTTCGTTTTCACCCTCTCTCACAACGGATGTGAGATGAGAGTATATGTGTAAGCGTGAGGATCCTTTGTCTGTGTATATCAGAGTAGACGACCGCACCCCTGTACCCAATCATCATCGGCATCGCGCGCCACTGTATAATCTTTCCTTTTAAGATAGTTTTTTCTTTACTTTGCAATGTCACTTATCGGTACAGGTAATGATGGCTCATTTAAACATGAAATATTTATTTTTTAAAACAGATGTGCTAACATTTTTGAACGAAGTTCGAAAACGTTTTTTTTTTAAGTTTACTGTTAGAAGACCATTATCTTATATCATTATATTCTTTAATATTGATTAGTAACTTAATAAAAGTTATTATTTGAAATTAATTTTTTTATATATAGTCATCTAAACCTATTAGTTTGAAATGTTATACTTATTATTTTCTACAAACGTTTTATTCATTACATTAAAACTTAATCTTTTATTGTCATTAATTAAACGATAATTATTTATTTTTTATAAAATAATTAAAGTGAAATTTTACGTATATTTTGCTTATTTCACAGTAAATTTATATCCTCTATAAAATTTAATTAGTTTATAAATTTTATGAAGTTCTAATATTTCTATTTATATCTTATTTTTATTAACATAAATTTATTTTTTAAAAAATAGTATTTGTATATTATTATCCTATAATAAATAGGTCAATTTTTTTTATCAAACAAACTCATGAAAATAAAATAAATAATTTTCTTTTAAAAAAAAATTACAATTTTTGATGAAATATTATATATTATAAAGGTAGATTTTAATAGCAAAAACTGATTTATATCCCATTGCCGAAAATATCTCTTGATCTCATTAAATACTATGTAACCTAGCGAAGCTTGTACTGTTGTACTATTGTGTATGCTAAATTTTGGAGTAAGCTTTTGTCGAATGTATTCTTTGCCTTTCTTTGACAATTTCCATTATTGGTCGTGATTGTGTTTTCAAAATAAAATTATTTATTTTATCTAAAAAATATTTATTTTGAAATAATTTATACATTTTGTCATTATTGAAAGATTAATTGTACTTGCACAAAAAATGTGGAGGTTAAGTTTATCATTATCGTGAGAATGAGTCATATTGACTTTTAAAATATAAAAATTAGGAATTGTAAATAATTTCTTCATCGGTATTTTTAATTTTCGTTACAATTTCTCATCATACGAATAATTTGTTTTATCATTTATTATCATTTTGTGTGATCAAACAAATTCTGTATGCTTTATTAATAATAACTTCTTTTTCAGATAAGAGTTTAAAATAAAATGCGTAGATGAAAAAATACATATAATAACATAATTTGGTTAAAATTGTTGCGCAAACGTAAGGTAATTTTATCGATAATAATTAATAAATAATATTTATTGAAAATTATAAATTATTATTATTTTGTTTTATTCTTTCAACTTACAGTACATACATTACACCCATGGGTCAAATTCTAACTGAACCTGTTACCACCATAAAATCTGCCTCCTGCCGAGATCCTAAATTTCGAGTAGGCAGCTCTTGCATGCAAGGATGGAGAATAAAAATGGAAGATTGTCATGTTCATATTTTATCTTTACCAAATGATCCAGAAGCTGCATTTTTTGCTGTTTATGATGGCCATGGAGGTAATTTAATATTACTGTTTTTAATTCAAATTTTAATTTTAAATATTATTAAAAGCTATAATTTTATTAGGAGCTGTAATGGCCCAATATGCAGGAAAACATTTACATGATTATATCACAAATCAAAAAGCATACAAAGAAGGCAATATTGAAGAAGCGATGAAAAAAGGATTTCTCAAATTAGACAAGGATATGCAGATGGATGAAACTTTAGAACATGTACAAGCTGGTACCACTGTTGTTGCTATTCTCATCAAAGATAATATTTTATACTGTGTAAATATGTGCAAAGCTTTTAAAATTTTTAACAAATTAAAAATTTTTATTAAAAGAGAACAATTTTATAGGCTAATGCAGGTGATAGCAGAGCAGTTGCATGTATTTCTGGAGTTTCAGTCCCATTAAGTCATGATCACAAACCTATGCTAGAAGAAGAAAACGAACGCATAGTTGCAGCTGGTGGCTATGTAGAATTTAACAGAGTTAATGGTCATTTAGCTTTATCGCGTGCTTTAGGAGATTTTAAGTTCAAAATGAATCAACATAAAAGGCCTGAAGAACAAATAGTATCAGGTATATTTTAAAACATCATAGTTTAATTATAATATTTTATTTACTTTATTACTGAACTATTTTTTTAGCACTTCCTGAAATACAACGCCATGAAATAACTGAGGATTGGGAATTTGTTATATTAGCGTGTGATGGTATTTGGGATGTAATGAGTAGTGAAGAAGTTGTAAACTTTATTAGAAATCGTTTTGCCGATGCAGCATCAAATATCGAAGAAAAAGATACACCACCTGTAGATCCAGAAGAAATTTGTGAACAATTAATTACACATTGTCTTGCACCAGATGCTTTAATGGGTACTGGTTGTGATAACATGACAGTGGTCCTTGTCTGTTTTCTCCATGGCAAACCATACTCACAAATGCTCCTTCATTGTCAACAAACTCCTGCTAAAGAATCCACAGAATAATGTTTCTTCAATTACCATTGTAAATAACAATCGATTTTTAATCATCGCGAGTATGTCTATTATAATCAATATCGTTGTTATTGTATTTATTATTTATTTTTTTTGTTAGAGCTGTACGCCATGAAGTTTATAAATATTTTTATAACTAAAGCATTCATTTCACGTGACAAATGTTTTAAAAATTTTTCTTCCTTGCTTTTATTATTTACAATCCTGATCTTAATGGACAAAAACAGTTTCATTTCACATAACATTTTTTTAGTAACAATAAAATTTTTTAGATTATAGTCCATATCGATCTTGTATAGAATTAACTGCAGCGTTGGCGAGCGAACTAAGTCTCCCAGCTACTTTATTAACACCTTGCCGTACACTTTCGCGAACGTCATCAAAATCTACACCACCTCTCCCTCCAATATTTATTGAAAGCGATGAAGTCGGAGAAGTTGGACTTGTCTGGCCAGTGCCAAAAAAATCTGCTGAAGAAATGCTTGATGAACCCTCAAATCGACGCAAATTAGTTTTTTGTTCCCACTGAAATTTTGTTATTCAGTTACATTAATTTTTTACCTTCGTAATTAAGTGTCGATAAGTATAATAATTTTAATTGTTATAATTATTAGTTTTAAAATTTTTGTGTAATAAATTATGTTAAAAAGATCGTACAATAAATTATTATTAAACAAATGTTTTTGTCCTCAAAAAAAATTAATAAATCTAGAAATATATGTAATTAAAAGACTAATTATATTTAATTGCAAATGAAATACCTCATTTATGTTTTTTATTTCATGTTTAAGTATAGTTATTTTATTTTAGCATAATTTATGTTACCGAATTATCATTGGCGCAGTCTCGGAAGTATTGGTCTGAACTGATAGCTTTCGCACTGCCGAATTTTTTTTGTGCTTCGCCTTCTTCTGTTACTGATTTACTATTAGTACTACTTTTATTGTAATTTCTACTAGATGGTTGTGATATTTGTGGTGAATTAGAAAATTGTGTTGAGATTCCGCCACGTCTTAAATCTGGTTCCTCTTCAATAATAAACTCATCGTTACGAGATTTACTATTTGATGAACTTTTAGAAAAAGTGCTTGTAAATGATTCAAAACCAGTTATTAAATAGTCAAAATCTGCTTCCATGTCATTCGATTTTAATTCTGGAGTCGTTAAAACTTTGGAAGATGATTCTTGTGTTATCGTCTGCATGTCAGTTATAGCTGAATGACTTGCACCTCTATAAAAAGTTTTACCCGTTATAATTATATATTTATAAATATATAATTAACATATGACATTTTTTGAATAACATATTACCTCCTTGTATTGAAACCCATTCCAAGCCGTTCTGCTTGATTAGCTTTTGCAGGATCTAATTTTCGGGTTCTTTCTTCGATTTTTTTTGCTTGTTCTGATAAATTCTGTTCATAACGATATGCTAATCGTTTTTCTATTTCTTCATTTTCTTCATCATTTTTAGATTTTTCAGTTTCAACTTTCTCTTTGCTAGCTTCAGCAGCACTTCTTTCTATTTCCTCAAAATTTGTTTTGATTCTTTGAGCGCCTAAGCCGCTAGTCTTTTTACCTAACTGCAAGTAAAATTTCATATTACAATTAGAGCAATAATTTATTTTATTTTAGAAATTAAAAAAAAAAAAATATATATATATATATATATATATATATATATATATATATATATATATTTAAAAATTTTATTTACCCCTCCTCTTCTTGGTTGAACTTTTCTACCACCAATTGTTGGCTTTCTTTCACTTGCACCAAGTAAAGCAGATTCTGAAATATTAATAGATGGTTCCAAAGTTTCTTTTGATGATTCAATAATATTTGTTGTTACATGAATATTGTCAGATTCATGTACTTTATGACTTTCATCAATTAGTTTTGTTATTGTATCTGCATGAACATGATCACTAGGCACATTGGTTGTAGTATTATTTACATCAAAGTTCTCATGAGCTTCAAAAAAGTCTAGTTCACTTTGATTATCTTCTGGCTCAGCATGCTCTTCTAAATGTAGCTGGAAAAAAGTTTGAAAATAATGTTTGTAATTCAATTTTTAATTCAAGCAAATTTGCTGTACATAAATAATTATATTAATTAAAAAGCAAAAAAATTAACGAAATAAAATTTTTAAATCTTTTTGAAAAATATTAATTAATATATATTTAATTATTTATTAATAATTTCAAAAAGATTTTCTTTCAATTTAGTTAAAACAAAATAGAGTTAGTATAAAAATTTGTGAAAAAATAGTTAAGTGTTCATTTGTGAGAATTAATAATTGGTTCAGTGGCTTGAAAAATTAAAACATTTTCGCAGCTCACCGATACTTTGCTTTGCAGTGAAGGAAGATGAACCTATAATTTTTTTAGTTTCAACAAACATATTCTTAAAATTATTGAAAAAACTTTAATATATATATAAAATTATTTTTTTTCTTAAAACTTACTTTTGTTCCATGTCGTTGCATTGACATAGAAGCAGCTTGAGATAATTTTTGTTTATATTGCAAGGCAGCTCTTGATGTATATTTTTGCTTTGCGTCAGTAGTTGTACAATTATACTGAGCAAAAAACTTTCTCTATAAATTAAAATAACAAATCTATATTGAAATATTCTTCTTTTATGAAAATTATAATTATTATTAATTGTAATTAGAATTTATTAAAAATGTCAAAAATTACAGCGTTTGCATTTCCTCCTAATTGCATATTTCTTAACTGTAACCATGTCCAATTAGTATCAAGTTGTGTTGAACGCACAAATGTTAAATGAACTCCAAGATTTCGATGTACTGCTGAACAATCGATGCAAAGAAAAACACCATAAGTAACACTGGACCATGCTGGATTCTTTGCATTGCAATCGAAACACGTCTATATGCGAACAAGTAATAATTATGAGTCATTAATGAATACCTTGAGTTGCTGGAAACAGCTGTTTAGTAGTTTTTCTAGTTTGTTACATCAAATGACTTGAATTTATTAAAGTTTATTGAAATATAAAATTTTAATTCTTGTTTAAAATCATGAAAAAAATTTTCAATTTATAGAAAAAATTTTCCAATTCGAAATACATTTACATTCAATCAAAAAGTCGTTAAAAATCAAATAATTATACAGCCATGAAAAACGTTTCATTTTTGCAATCGTTGTTACAGCTATCAAACTAATTTGTTTTTTCATCGCTCTTTTAATAATACATGTAAACATAAAAACATTCAATTTGCAAACCTTATTTGCTGGGAGGGCACGTAATCTTTTAAAAACTTCTTCGATTTCACTTTTGCTTGGTGCTTGATCTGCCATTTTTGACGTGTTATAAACGATAAACCGTGAAACGAGTACAGTGTTGGTACATGGTATACGGGTGTATGCTTTTTCTTTAATAGTGTAGCTTATACATATATGATAACGTTTATATGGCTACGTATTATTTTAGTTTTAAGGCATTGGTAACATTGTATTTAATTGGAACAATAGATTTTCACGTGCATTATTCGAAATGAATACACAAATTATTTTGTACAAAAAATTTATTATTTTGTTAAGTATTAAATAAAAATATTAAAAAAATTTTAATTTGAATTAAATTAATAAGAATATTTATAATTGTGTTTATTGAAGTGAAAAGCATAAAAGTACGTGTGTATAGGTACGTATAAAAATATATTTTTGTAGATTAAAATTATAATAAAATAATTAATCAAAAAGGAGTAGTTTGAAAGATTTAATCAAAAGATTATTAATATAATTAAATAAAAATATTTGATAATGTAATAAAAATAAAATTTATGCACCATATTTTGTTTATACAAAGATTAATTTTTTACATTATTTTTAAAAGAATAAATTTAATTATTTTTATTTTTAAATTATTTTTAAAGTTAATAAACTCGGCACCTTAACAAGATGAATATTAGAAATGTGCGCGAAGTGGTACATATAGCTTTGCAGAAAGTGTACACAAAATGAACGTAAATACATACGTACACTTTCTCTACGAAAATTTTTTATATTTTTTTATTGTTTTGTACATTATTGTTTCCATAAAAGTAACATTGAAAATTATTTTTTATCTTTTCAAATATGTTTTTCTAAAATTATTAGTATTTAATAAAAACTAATTTTTGTATTTATTTTGAAAGGTGCGCGTAAAAAACTTAGAATTGCGGTCTGACTATCTCTTCCACAAATAATTGTAATACCCCAATCAGGAGATTTTTCGGAGGTTTATTCTCTTGATCGAATTCTGTTATAAAACATTTTTTAATTTAGTTTTGTAGCATATTTTTGAGCTTCTATAACTGAGTGTAAATTCATTTTTTTAATATTACTGTTATTATTTAAAATATATTGTAATAATCAAATTTTAAAATTATTTTAATAAAAATAAAATTTAATATTATAATGATTATTTAAATTATATAATTTAATAACTATATTAAATATGTAAATTTTTACACAATATTATTTATTTTTCCAGTCTTTATTTTTTCATAAAATCTGTTCGTTGATGTCCTGTACTTGGCGAATCACTTACATTTACTTCTTCTTCCTCTACCTCTAAGCCATTTAATCTAGAAAATAAATTTTACATAATTTTATTGTAACATTAAATAAATTTTATAAAATAGTTGTTGGATTCTTACTCATCTTGTTCAAGACTGTGTAACATTTGAAATCCAGCATCCAAACTTGGAGGAAAACCCATTTCTGGATCAAGAAGTTGAAGTGTTGGTACTTCTCTATATACATTTCCAAATTCTCCAAGATCATCAAATTGAAGATTATTTGTAGCTTCATCTAATTCCATTCTAAAATATTTAAAAAAATTATTATTATTTAATTTAAAAAAATAAAATTATTTATTTTATAATAATTTATTACTTGGCATTGCAAATATTTAATTCAAGTTGTCGTTGTTGCTCCATTTTTTTGTCTACTTTTAGCTTTACATTTTTTTCATGCTTAATAATGTATTCTTCATAATAATTATATAAGCCCAGAATTCCACCAACATTAGCTTCTACAAGAACTTTTTCAAGTGCATCCTAAACAATAAATTATATTATTACTAATCATGGCACAAATTGAATTTACAAAATATCTTACTGGGAATCCATAATTTCTTTCTTCTGATGCTATTTTTAATAAAAGTCCTATCCTTTTCAAAAAGTGATCAGCAACATCAGTAAGAGTTGCTATAGCGTAATCTGATGCTTTATCATATCCGATATGGGCTAGTAAAATTATTATTGCATGCTTTAATAATCCGTGTGCAGTTGATGGCTTTAAATAAGTTATATTACCATGGTTTTTAAATTTTTTCCTATAAAAATTGTATTAAAATTATTAAATGCATTTAAAAATAAATGACAATACAATACCTGTTAGGTTTATTTGGTAATGTAAAACTGTACGAGTATTTAGAAATCTCTTCTTGTGATTCATCTTCAATTACAGTTAAATTTCTTAAAATACTTCCATCTTCCTGTAAAATAAACAATTTATTATAAATAATTTATTTTCAACTTATACTTAATATATATATATATATATATATATATATATATATATATATATATATACACATACATACACACACACACACACACACATAATTACCATAGCTCTCAATTGTTGCTGTAAATTTACAGTATTCAACACATGTAAATTTCCTAAAGGCATTCTGTAAAATAAATTATTCAGTCTTTGTTCAATTAGAAATACTTTTGAGAAGTAATTATATTTACTGAATGTATTCAGGTTGTCTGTGCATTTGATAATCGCAATCTGTATTGTTAGATTCATCCATAACTTGTCTCCAAACATTTTCTATAATATCTGGCGTAATAACTTCTTGCTTATGAGTTTCTCTTACTGGAAGTTCACCCCATAATCCACCAGTAGTAAGATTTTTACTTGATTTCATGATATATTACTTGTATTCCGTTTATTAATAAAAATTTATACACTTGTTAAAAACAAATCAGAGATCTCTACTTTTGTACTTAGTATTTACATTTTTAAAATTTCAGAGTTCAACTTGTAGATTTTAATATATTTAAAATTTTTTAATAATTTAATGATATTGAAAAAATTATATTTTACTTAAAGCATAATATTAATAAAATAAGAACAATTAATAATAATTATTATTAAAACTCATTTTAGAACAAATCAGTTTTATATAGCTTTTGTTTGTACACAAACCAATTTTTAGGTTATGTTAATTATGCTTAATGTTTAGGCTATTCAATTGGATGCACATACTGTATACGTTACTGCCACAGTAATGTAGTAACCATCACAGAATTATGCTAAAACACGTTAAAAATAGAATTTTTATGAAATTTTTTTAAAATGAAAAGATGATAATCGATTTGTAAACATTATAGTAACTATTATAATTATTAGAAAAAAATATTCATAAATGATAAGTGTTGATAACAATTTGAACAGTAAATTAAACGCTGTGTCTATTCGCACCAAAGACACGTAAATACGCTTATATAAGTAAGAGTACCGTGAAGAGTACTTAACGTAGATATAACCTACAATTTTCTAATTATAATGTACATGTGATTTTTCCAATTGAAATTAAATTAACGTAAATATTTTCCGAAGTACTTTTATGTACACATAAAAATTTGAAAATCCAATACTTTTAATTGGCTTAAAAGAACGTAAAACCTTAAAAAATATTATACTATAAAGTCCACGTAAATTAAAGATTGTACTGGCTTCAATATATGTATAAAAAGCTTACAGCAAAGTAAAAATTTAAATAAACGTAATTTATTATTGTTTTCATATTTTATTAATTTATTTTTATTTTGTCGATACTAAAAGCAAATAAAGAATCTTGAAAAATGGAGAGTGTAGCAGCATCAATAATTCAACGTGCAGTTGATATGGATAAAAAAGAACAATATACTATGGCATTATTATTATACCAAGAAGGAATTAAAATTCTGATTGATTCTATAAAAGGTATAGAGCAGTAATGTTTTATAATTTTGACATATGAGATAGGTAAAATTCTTCATATTTAAAGAATTAAAGGATCCTATTCGTAAAAAACATTTTCAAACTAGAGCTCTAGAGTATGTAGATAGAGCAGAAAGAGTAAAAGCACTGATAAAAGAAAGGAAATCTTCAGGAAAATACAGGGAACATATGAAAATTGAAAATGGTGCAGTTGGACATGGTTATAATTCTATTTTTGGTCGATTTTTGGATGTTGCAGTAACACAAATTCGTATTGAAGAACCGTACATCAGAACATTTCATCAGGTAAAAAGTATGATACATTTATTTATTTTATTTTGAACATGATTTAAAACAGTGGGTTTGTACTTAAAGCACAATAATAGTATAACGAGTAGTAGTATAATAGTATTTAAAATTATATAAAGACAAATATATTAATTCATCTTCTAATATCCTCATTAACATGAAAATTATATTTTTTATTTTTAGTGTCAACATTTTTTAAGATTTTGTGAATTAGCTGTACAAAATTGTCAATCATTATCTCGAATATCTCTAACAACTACAAGTGATCCACATGATAAAAATAGTCAAGTGGCAAGGTTAGAAGAATTAAAAAAAAGCCTAGCTAGTCGTCTTGTTACTTTAGATATTCAGTTTTCAGAAACACTTCACGATAGACAAATAATGTAAGTAAGAATTCATTTATGTAAACTAAAATTTAAATAATTACATTTTATTTTATTTTAGATTAAGCAATGGTTGGGTTATTAAAATTGGACGTGGATTAGATTATTTCAAACCACCTGAAGGGAAATTTGTTCTTGGTTACTGTGATCTAGAATTGCGACCTTGTTTAGAAACAATCGTTGACATTTTCCATCAGAGCCAACTTGAAGAAAAAATAAAATAATAAATTTTATATAACAGTGATATGTTGAAATCGGATACATTGTTAAGAGGCTCAAATTTATATGGACAATTATTAATTAAGCCTTTTTATTAAGATTTTCATATTGGCTTTATCAATATGTTAACAAATTTTAATAATTTTTAATCTAATTATTATTTTTTATATAAATTTATTTTATGTAAACTCTAATATTTTAAAAAAATGAAAAGCATACATTTAACAAGAAGTATTTTTTTAGAAGAGGTTGAAAAAATGATAATAAATTAAATTCTGTGTATATTATATATCATAGATTTATTTATTTATTTATTACATATGTACGTTATTAATAATTTTTACAGTAATACAAAAATATTATATTTTAGACTAGATATAAATTTTAAGAAAAATCGCATTTATACATTGAAAAAAATGTTTTTAAATATATTATCTAAATATAAGTATGTACATAAATTACGAATTCATTATATGTAAATTTTATTTTTCACTGATTTATGATATTTTTTTTACACGAATGCTATACATTTATAAATATCTAATAATCATATATTTAATCGCAGAATTGTAAATTTTATCAACAATATTGATTCATTTTGCCGTAAAAAAAAATATAAGTATTTACATATAAATTATAATATTTTGTTTCAATGCAATATATATATTATAAATGACGCTTGGATCGGAATAATTTTTTCATGAAATTCTTTTAATTACGCGCGATTGTACATAAAAAAGAAACATTGTAAACAATATAAATCTCATATTTATTTATTTATTTATTTATTTATTTATTTATTTATTTAAATTGGCACTGCTCCTAAAGTTTATTTAAAAACAGATTTAAAGGTTCTATCACTAGAATGATATTTTTTGTTTAAAAAATATTATACAAGTAGTTCGACCGATACAAAAGTACTTGCAAACGAATACTTAAACTTAAAAATTTAGGCATTGCAAGAATCTTCGTCGGTGATTACTTCCGAAGTCTCTCTGATGCTAAAAATTTCGTATAAAATCGTTATTCGAAACTCGTCAAAAACAATATTCAACGTGGACTGGAATCCCATATCCGAGCGATATCGATTTGTTCGGCCGCAATTTTTCGGGCGACTCTTAAAGATTTCGTGGTGCGAAATACGTGCTCGTCGTCCTTGAGGGCACCTGCGCATGCTTGACCGCTGCACTCGTCCGTAGGCAAGCAATTCGAGCCACCGACGGCCACCACTTGTTTCGCGATCTCTGGATCGACGCAGAGCCGAGTAAGCGCCTCGCTCGCGGTCGCCTCGAGTCGCCGGTACTCGTCCTCGAGACCCGGCGGTTGCATCCGCAGAAAGCAAACGAGCGCAACCGAGGCACGCGTTTCCGCGAGATGCGCTCGCGCCTGGGGGACCCTGGCTACTTGGCCTACCAGCGAAGCCACTTGTTCCATTAGCCATACGTTACCGCCGTTTGATTTTTTTACGCATCTGTAATTGAAATTGATTCATTGAAGAATGTACTTGCGCAATATCGAATGAATATGATTTTTTTTTCAAAGGAATTATTATATTAAAGTTTTTTGATAATCCAGTTTATTATTATTTATAATAAACAATATTTTGTTTATAAATAAAATTTTCGTGTATTTCATAATTATTCTATAATTGAGAATATTACTCCGTCGGTAAGAAAAAAATTTAAATTTCCCAAAGATGTCGAGTCTCAAAGTAAAAACTAATTTCAATCGGTCTTTTTCATGCTCGCTTTCACGTATAAATAAAAGTAATCCACAAATACACCCACCCATAAATCATTAGCGCATTATAATTACATAAAAGTTATGTAGCGGAAAAATGCCACACATTAATACTACACCTGACCTGCGCTCATGATTTTCCTATAAATAGCAAATGTTGCAAATAATATTTAAATAAAAAAAAAAAATTTCAGTTTCCTTACCGTAACAGTTTCTTAATCGAGTCACACTTGATAATTGGAGGTATGCACTTTTTAGAGTAGGACAAATGGTTTATTCCCGCAGCGGCCAATAGCAGCGTCTGTTTGCAGCTCGTCTTCTCGGCTAACTCGGTCAACGCCTCGATCAGCTCCTTGCCGTAAGGTTCGACGTAGGGGAGACCTACTCGGTCCATCCAAGGCGCGGTGATTTGCACGAGCAGCGCCGCCGCTTCGGATTTCTCGCTCTGTGGCGTCGTCTCCGCGGCGAGGACGTCCGAGAGGATCTCGGGACCGCCTTCGCGCACCAGCTGATCCAGCGCCTCGAGGCAGCAACAGACGCTCCCCAAGGCGCGCAAACTCGCCGAGCGCAAATCGGAGGACAGCCGGGCGGAAGAGACGAGGCTCGTGAGCAGCGCCCGGATGCCCGAGCATCGCGCTACGCTCGCACCGGCTCGGGGACCGGCAAGTCCTAGCGCCGTCAGGGCCGCCAAGGCACCGCGAGCTGCGCTCCCGCCTTCGCGTGGAGCTTCTTCCAAACCTCGTACAACTTTCTGTTTTTTTTTTTTTTTTATTTTAGAATTAGATACGATCGATTAGTTTTTAATTATTTTATAATTTATTTATATTATTAAAAAAGAAATATGAATATTATTATTACGAGCAACGCTTATATTTACCTCGATGTAGAAATCAAGTCGGTTATCCAATGCTCTGTCGATATTTCTCTTTAATCCTCCCAATTGCATAACGATGTTTCGTAAATTATCCCGATGATTTATTCGTCGAGGCGGCGGGCATCCTAATTTTATAATAATCTCGGCTGCTTCTGCCTCAATCGAGTGCAACGAGTCTCGATCTAATTTTCCGCTCTTCGAATCCTTTATCGAGCTAAATTAATAAAATAATTTCAATTTTAATGCTATAATTCATTAATTTTACGGTTTATTTTTAATCTTTTATATTTATACATTTATAATTATTATTTAAAATCTTTAATTAATATTTAAATAAAAATCAATGCTCTTATTGATAATTTACAATTACTTTCCATCAATGGAATTAAGACTTGAATTCAATAATTTATAAAAAAAAAATTGTAAAGCATAAAGCAAAATGATAGAAATGTAAAATAAATAAATAAAGTAAAATCGTTTGTTGTAAAAAGGAAAACTCACTCAAGAACGGATTGAAATCGTTTGTCGAATTTGTCCGCGGTGTCTATGACTTTCTTCGCAGCCGTGGTAGCGGAGGCGGTGAGCAGCCTGAGATCTCGGCTCTCGGGCTCCTCGTCGCGACGATGCTTCTTCCTTCTGGGTAGAGATTTGCTCTGTAAGGTTGCCATACACTCGTCCTCCGCGTCCGAGCGGATTTCCTCGAGCCAGGCTTTAACGGGGGCGCGCACGTCCAAACCTTCGGACCACCTGACGATTCTCGCTCGCTGCTGATTTCTGACGGATTCCGAATGCGCTTGCTGACGATATTCTTCATCTTCTTCGGGTGGCTCGCTCGCGTATAGAAAATCGTCCAATGTTTCGCTCGGTTCCGAGACGCTCGAAGCGCTCGTTGTTGTTGCGTCGACGTTCGTCGTTTTATTCCTGGGAATTAAATAATGTGCTTTGTTTTTTTTTTTTTCTTTCTTTTTCTTTCTTTCTTTCTTTCTTTCTTTCTTTCTTTTTATAGAAGAAAGTTTTTGTTTTTTCATCATTCGAATTAAAATTTGTAAGGGTAATCGAATGATTTTTTTAATTTTATATATTAAAATTTACTTTTAATACAAATTTCATTTTAAGGAATTACAAGAGTTTTATATTTTATTATATGCATAAAGTAAGCGAGTTAATTTCAGGTCTTATTCGTAATGATCCATGCGATTTCGCTTCGATAAATCGGCATTTTAACAAACAATTCGCATTTATAAAATACGCGATTCATTAAAACGTGTAAAAATTTTTTTCACTTTATGTAAAAAGTTTTGCACGTGATGCGGCAATTCCGTACTGCAACGTTTAATTAACGTGAAATAAAAAGCAGTCTCCTTTTTTTTTCTTGCAGTAGTGCTCGTGGACAGATGAAGAGGAAGAAAAAAACTGTAACAAAGTAGCGAGCGAAGGTTATTGAAGTTTTTTTTTTTTTTTTTTTTGTCAAGAAGTGCACTCGGTAGCTTTCTTCTTTTTATACGAGAGGTACTCTGGCCTCTTAATAGATCGATAAAATTTGTGTTTTAAATAGATAATCTGTAACCCATATTACTACTATCTTTTCTTCTCCCTTTTTTTAATTGAATAATCTCTAACTTTTCATAAATCGTTAATAAATTATCTTTTTAAAATCATTCGAATTAAAAAAAAAAAAAATTTCAAAATTCCAATCGTTAATGTATCAATCGAAAGGAGATAAAAAGAAAAGAAGAAGATTATTGCAATTACAAGAAATAATATCGTAATGGACTAGTCATCGCGACGACGTAGACAGTGTCCTTCTCAATGGAAGGCGCGACCTTAACTACTTTGGCCTCGACATAGGTACGGCGCTACTACTTCTCGCGTATAATCTATCTCTTTTTCTCTCTCTCTCTCTCTCTCTCTCTCTTTTTTTCTCTACTCCAAGCGATGCTATACTACTATCACAAGGGAAAAGGAAGTCCTCTCGCTCTATTGACCTGTGTGCCACCTGATACAGTTTTTTTATTTTTTATTTTTTATCTCAACTGTTGCAGTGGATTTATATTTACGTGTTTAAGGAGCGATAGTTCGATAAGAGCGATAATCATTCTATTATTTGCTTCGAGGGAAATGAAAATCTTTCGGGATGAATTATCGAGGCGTTTTTAGTTTTAGGCATAGACATAGATGTTAAATGTTTTGAAAGTTAAATTTAATCAACGCTTTAATAGATAAAATTGATGTCGATTAGTGCAACGTTAATAATTTTATTTATGTATTATCTATTTCTGTTATTTCTACATGTAAATCGAAACAAAAGCATTAAAAGCTTCACAAACTGCAGCGAAATATAAATTAAAAGAATATTTACATTTTAAACGAAAAAAAAAATCAACTAAAATCTCGGGGTCGTTTATGCCGAACTGTTAAAAAAAATTCAAGCGCACCTCGTAATATCTCGAACTTAACAATTACGTCTCAGCGACGAGTAAACTTTGTACACATCTCTTGAGCGCTCTGTAACGAGAAACCAAAGAAGCATATATATACATCACGTGTGCGCTCACGCATAGTATCTCTTTAGTATTTCTCTCTCTCTCTCTCTCTCTCTTTCTCGTTTTAAACTCGATCTTAAAAATGCAATCGCTTCGACAATTGCTGCAGTGATTTGTGACTAATCCTTCTCGTCTAAGCGAGATTTGTATATACTATATTTATCGTTGTTCTTTCCGCGTTCGCTCTAAAATTTCGAGCTCGCAGTATATGTATATTTATAGTTTCAGGCGCACACCTGCGTATATCTAAAGTTTAAATGATATATATATATATATATATATATATAAACAGAGAAACGAGCAAAATTCTAGCCGCGTTCGTTGGCGCATATATAAAAGTTTACGTTTATTTTCGCTTCGTATACACAAGCGCTTACTCGTGATCTCTCTCTCTCTCTCTCTCTCTTACTCGGTCCTTTCTCATGAGTATTCGCGACGCGAGTCACACTCGCTCGATGAGTCTGCATTGACTCACGTATGTACGTGTAAGCGCGTCTCACTTGGAGTATTGCGTGTGATCGTATGTGTATGTGTAAGAGAGCGGATAAAGAATCGTAATCGCGAGTGTTGATATTATTACACGGGGCTGAATTCGTTCTGCTCCCGGTTTTTTGTAGCTGTGTAATTTTTACGAATGCGAGGGTAATTTTTTTTTTTTTTTTTTTTTCGTATTCGGGCTTTTTTGTTTATTTTTAGTGTGCGTTTGTCGTGTGTTTTATAGCTGAGATTTACATTTTGCTGAGTTTGCTACAAGTAATAAAGCTTTTAAATTAATAGTTGCATCGATTGTTTCATTTCAGCGGTTAGAAATTTTTATTTTAAATTTTAAATTTCATTGTGCCTTGAATTACTTCAAAAACTAAGTATTTATACGTTATTTCATCGATATAATTAACCGCTGCTTATGTCACAAATCAATTAAATTCATTCAGCTTTGAAAGTTTACTACTTTTGTTTAAAATTCCATTAAACGCCGTGATTCAGAAATGTTTATACAATCATTGTATTCTAAAATATTTTTTCTTATGAATAAAAAAAAAAAAAAAAAAAAAAAAAAAAATTGCACAATTGAAAACAAATTTTTATGACTAACATTATTATAAAATCATTAGTTTATGCATATCTATGCGCGCAACGGTTAGTGAGACGTTTGACTTTGATTTCGATTTACTTACTAAATTTGTACAAAATAAACGTGTTTAAAATAAATCATAAGTACAAAAGGTCAATAACTTTTAATGTCAGTAATGTGCAATGATGTATAATTTCTACTCGATTAAACTATTTTTTACTGTATTTTTTTTTTTTTTCTTTATTAAGATAAGATAGATGTTAAAATGGTAGATGATAAATACGGTGCATGTGTTTCATTACAATATATTTATCATGTCGATGAATCAACGTATCTTTAAATATTATATATGTTACAGAAGTTTATCGTGATATATTTGTTCGTTTAGGAATGCGATATAGTTTATTGACTGATTTTAAATTTAAATTAAAAGTTATGTCCAAATATCGTTTGAAAAATGAAATTCCTATCTTTGTTATTTTAAAAATAGAAAATTTTTAATTAAGATTTTATATTTTAATAGATTCTTGCATTGTGCATAAATTATTAAAAAAAAAAAAAGCACGTGTAAGCCCGAAACTTTCATCCTTATTGCTGCTTTATTGAGAAATAAAAAATTCCTAAACGAAAATCAAAAAACAAAAAATATATAGAAGCTATGCGAAAAGAAAAAAAAATAATTCATTTTTTATTCCCAAAAAAGCTTACGTCGCGCATACCTTCTTACGCACACAACCATCCGTAAATATATACACACACACACACACATATATATATATATATGCATTTAAGTAACCGGTAATAAGAGTGTCTTCCTCGCACTTATTATCATTCTTTTATTTCTTTCGTCATCTTACGCGACGCGCGCGCGCGCGTGTGTGCGTGCGTGTGTGTGTGTGTGTGTGTGTGTGTGTGTGTGTGTGTGTGTGTGTGTATGTGTCGCAGAGGATTTTGTAACAACGAACCAGCCGGGTTATGTGAATTAGTGGGAAGCGTCGTCTCTTGTCTTACACATACATACAAATATAAATATATAAACGTATACAGTATACCATACGTGTATGTATAGGAACGGCTTGGCACCTTGCCGGCTTATCTGCCAAGTACGAGGCTATATCCTCGAACAAACACCGCCTGTATAGTATAGACGTATATTTCGTTTCTTTTCCTTTGCGCAGCCTGCGATTATGTACTGCGATTATATTTTTGTGTATATGTGTATATGCGAATGAATATTGTAGAAGCGCGCTTGGCATCCTTTGCTATCCTTCTCGTTGTATTCTTATATTTCTTTTTTGTAAGGAACGTTGCGATACCGTCTTATCTCAGCTGTATGAATTTTTTTATTTCGTTTCATTTTTTCTTGCTTCTTTTGATAGCGATTTTTATTTTAACCTTACGAGCCAACGGGTTTATTAATGTATTGTGTTCAATATTTAATATTTAATATTAAATACCTTACACATCTTCATATCGACGATATTTTTTATTTTATTTTGTATATGCAATTTTTATCGTACGTGAACATTAATATCAATAGTTTGTATGATGTATTTTATAGAGTTAGCGCAATGCGCTCATTGCCGATACAGAACCGATACATCGAACCAAAATTATTATTTTGTAAACTTTTTGCTTATTGTTGCTCGTAAGATGCATAAGCGGATTCATAACTGTACATCGGAATATATCGATAACGGTTTTGTTTCTTTCGTTTGGCACGATTAAACGACCTTTTAAATAATTTTCACGTACTTTATTTCTTTCAATAAGATCTTGAGTTTATTGAGAAAAATTAACCATTTATAAAATAAATAAACAAAGAGTCTTTGTTTACCTTAAAATGAAATTATATTTAAAATAAAACTATAATTTTGTTAGCAATCCTCGTAATTTATACATAATAAAATAAAATAAAATAAAATAAAATAAAATAAAATAAAACAAAGAAACTCACCGTGGAAGACTAAAATCCAGCCTGCGCGGAACCTCGGCAAGGTTCGCTTCCTCGATTCCACATCGCGTCCTTGACCCAGCGTGATTCCCTCGTGATTCCTGCTTAGGCGTGGAGGTATGCGCGGGTCCTCCAGCGGGAACGACGTCTATGCCGTCGTTTCTCAATCCGGCCAGTCGGGGATGCGATCTGCGTTGGCTGCTTCGTCGTTGGCGTCGTCGTCGTCGTTGTCGTCGTCGGGGCGACTGCGTCGAGTCGCTGTCCGATCTCTCCGAGTCCGAGAAACCGGAGTCTTGGCTTCGTTGTCCTCGACTCGCCGGGCTGAACGAGCGCTCGGCTAAGAGGACCTCTACTTCGGCTAATGTTGCTCTTTCGCTCGATTTTTTATCGCTGTGGATAGTTAAAGGCCGAAAATCGTCGATTAGTTTTCTGATATTTTATCTTTATATCGTGTGTGTGTGTGTGTGTGTGTGTGTGTGTGTGTGTGTGTGTGTGTGTGTGTGTGTGTGTGTGTGTGTATATTGGGCTTTAGTGGTTAGGTGATTAAACACAGCGGATTTGTCGGAAGTGATTGTGTGGATTTGTGTGATTCATCGGAAGGTAGAAACGGTATTTCCTCTGTTGTAATTAGTCGTAAGTGAATGAGATTAGATCGAATACTTATGCAACGTTTTAAAATTTATGTTTGTCAATTTTGAAAAATAGACGGCATTCGATTCATTCCATTTGGATGAGTAAATTTAACTTTTAAACAAAACGAATAGCATTTTTTTTTTTTTTTTTTGATTATAAAGTATAAAAAAAAAAAGAAAATAAATAAATAATCACACAAATGTTTTATCTTTATATTGATAAATCAACGTGAGTTTCAAATAAATATTAATAAAAGTACGATTTTCAATTTCTTATATTAATCTTAACGATTAAAACAATTAATTTTTAATATTTTACGTTTTGTATAAACTGCGAATTAAATTATAATATTTCGTATCGCGTGTATTTTCTCGTTTTATTATTATTCGTTAACATCCTGTTTATAAAAGTATATCTTTGTAAAAAGAGACAGTGAATATAATTTTCTTATATAGAAAAAATAATGAAGAATAGTTTAATCGCTCGATGATTCATTGCTTACGAGAAAAAAATTTTTTCATAAGTATTTAAGAATTTTAGATCCGATAAGAGGTGTTTTTTTAGCGTTAACAATGATATTATTTTGTTTCGAGCCTCCTTTTTTCAGATAAATATTTTCGTTTTTAAACAATTATTTTAATAATGATAATGCGCTACTTAAAATATTTATTTCATGTATATAAATATATATATATATATACTTAAAATATTGTTCGTACATCAAAATCAATTCATATTTAAGCTAATAAATATGTGTTGTTATTTACATCAATAATTATGAATATAATTCGAAATTTATAAAACAATTGAATTGCAAATAGGTATAATAAGCAATTAGAGAATAATCTTCAGATGTACTAGTATAGATTAATTTGATTCGTAGAAAAATGAATCATTTTCTCTCTATTATTAAACTCTAGTTCGACAAGAATTTTAGTACGATTTTAAATGAATTATACCTATAATTATGACAAATATTACTCGAAATAAAATTTAAATAACTTTCTTTATATTTGTATTATCTTTTTTAAATAATTTAAGACAGCAAAAAATCAAATTGTTATACAAACAATTTCTGCATGCTGTTCGATTTGCTGCCACTCAAAATTAATTATGCACATAATTAACGAGCTAGCGAAATTAACGTTGCTATATTAACCACCTAAATGTTTATATTTACGATGAAATCTCAACTTCATCGTGCCATAGTATGGGTACATGTATATATATATATCTACATTTGAATAAAAAAAAGCACACCGCGAACCGAATGAACTTCGCCTTTCTAATGAAATTTTAATCGATTGATAATGTTGCTCGAAAATGATAAAAATTTTAAATGGAGAACCTTTACCTGCGTGCCGGAGAATCGGACACGTCGATGTGGATGACGGTCGTGTTCTCGGGATCGGTCGCGTCGCTCTCGGGTACGCTGTCGACGTTGTTCTCCTCGTTGTATAACGACAGTGCGTCCTCGTCTTCGTTCCTCTTCGCCAAAAACTGCTTGGCGGGCGAGGTTACCGGTGGAAAAACCTTTCCCAAATCCTGCGACTCCATTTGGCTCCAGAACACTTTGCTCTGGTATCTTTTAAAACCGCTCATTTTTCTCCTCTTTATCGACTCGAATATATAAATATGTTTCCACGCTCGCGTTCGTTTAACGCGTAAATTTAAATTCAACCCCGCGAAACAAAAAAAAAAAAAAAGAAAGAAAGAAAGAAAGAAATAGTAAAAGAAAAAAAAAAGATGAGTGCCGCGGTCGGCGTTCAAGCGCCGAAAATAACGCCTCGTCGCGCCGGCATGTCCTGCAAGAGAGTCCCCGAGAGAGCAGTCGGAGGAAGAGAGCGAGGGCGATGAGCCACCGGAATTATTTCACGAAGGGCAACGAAGCGTACGGAAATACCGAGCTCGCCAGAGCGCACATTTACGACTAGATTGTATATAGGTGGTGCGGATATATGCGCTCTGTATATTGCCCCACCGTGTGGTCGCGTGCCGTCGGTGTATCCCCCCTCCTCCTTCTCTTTCTCCCTCACCTTATGGCGCGCGTATATAGACACCACCCCACGTACGAGCAAGAGCTAGGTACATGGCCTATAATTTTCCAAATGCTTCTTCTTCGTCTTCTTTTTCTTTCGTTGTTATAAACTCCTCGCTAAGCTTGTTATACATATATATATATATATATATGTATATATGTTTATAACGGAATTTCCGAGGCGACGCGTTTTCCCAAAATGTAGCCGCGATTTTATTGCTCCTCTTTTCCGTCCCTTCCAGGGACGGGAGGAGGAGGAGTCAGGGAGAGAGGCACGCAGAAAGGTTCGGTATGTGTACACGCGTTGGATTTTCGGTGCGGCCTTAGGAGCTTTTACTTTAATGCCGGCTTTTACTGATAAATACGCTGGGTTTTGCCAAAACGCACTTAAGGTTTCTTCGTAATTGTTAAACTAATGATTTTCACTTTTGTCCTTTTTTATTAGGTTTTCTGTCTTTGGTTTATTTACGCTTTCATAGCTTGTAATTTTGAAACTTCACTAAGCACACTTATTGCAATTAGTAAATCTAGACTATATCTAATAAATATTTTCATCGGGACTCGTTAAATTATTCGAATTATTCGAAATTACTTTGTTGAAAATATTTCGTCACGTATATATATATATATATATATATACACGTTAAGCGCGCACTTTTTTTCAAATATAAAAAAAAAAAAAAAGTAATTCATTACCCTCGACACTATACGCGTATAATTTTACAAAAACGAAAAATCCCACACTATGATAAAAAAATCCTTTCTTTAATTCTCTCCTGGACAATAAAAATCAATGACACATAACGCATAGTCCAGGATTAATAAAATTCGCCGTTATAAAATTCGTACAATAACAGACAAGGAAAACTACGAGCATGAAATCATCATCGCGCGCGATATGACTAACGTTTATTATATATATATATCGTCCCTCGTCTTCAGCGCGAGATTTAAGTCAGGAATAGAGCGAGAAAGAGGCGCGTGCGTTGTATGCGACGGCGCGCGACCGACTGAGGCAGAAACCAACCGCGGGACTCCTGCGGCCTTTAGCCGATGTACATATAAGAATCGCGAGCGAGCTAGCGCGCGCGCTTCCGACTTCCTAAAGCCTCGTCCTCGTCGACGCCCCGTTTTACCGCTCCGCCCCTTTCTATCTGACTTTGCTCTTCTATATATACTTGCTTTTATACATATACATATATGCAACATTTGCGTTTGTATATGCACGTGCACTTTCTTCTTCTAACTTTTGAATGCACTTGCGTTTGTACTTGCGGTTATTGGCTCTCATTTAAGCCCTCCGCGCGTTTTCTTAACTTAACTTTTTCTTTTGTGTACGTAAATACGCGCGCATGACAAATACGTGCATGCACCACGCACCATATTTTGGTGTGTACGAAAACGGTATAAGACAATCCGGTTACTCGTCGACGTATTGTTTGATTATAACGCTAGCCGAGGATTAACAATTGGTGGAAAACGCCGCGGTTATTATTACGCGATAGGAAAAAGGCGCGGTTTTTCCTGGTATTCCATAACGAGGATAATTTCGATGGACTTTTGGATACGACGATGAGCGCGGCTATACAGATGTTAATTTTAAATGGGATATTTAAAATTTTTTTTATCAAACGTTTTGATAAAGTGCATTTTCTGCATAAATTATTGTGAAAATTAGAAAATTATCATGACAATAAATCCTGATGCGTTCTATTGATTGGGCATTTAAATGTATATTTATGAGATTTATGTGAAAGGAATTATATCTTGTCGAGAAAATGAGCAACTTTATTATTGTAATAAACTTTAATATTTTTTTCAAATAATCGTCCCGTTTAAATATTTAAATTTGGATGTTAATATTATTAAATCGTATATTATTATGCGTCATAAATATTTTAAATGATATAATTTCATAATTAAAATTTTTTACAAGCTTTACATCGTTAATTTTTACGAGCTCGGCCTAATTTGCCGTTAAAAAATTGAAACCGTATCGTTTTAACGAGATACAGATGTGTAAAATTACTCAAAATCACAGCGATGAAAAAGCATTACACCCTGTGCGTACAAACCGCGTACATATTTATAGAAGTAGATTAAAGAATATACAGAAGCGCTTTAAAGGACAAAATAAAAAAGAAAAAACAAAAATACGCGGCTGCGATGCCTACACAGTACACGACGACGTGCATACGCGCGTACATGTATATAAATATACACAAAAACGCATTAACGAACGCGTTAACTCGAGTCCGTTTATACTATATCCGAGCGTTGTAAAAGCACCCGCATGCGCGCTCGCGCGAAATTACCCGCGCGCATGTAAAAGCAAAAACGCGCGTCTGCGTACATATACATATATATATATATATATTTTCAGCCTACTAACCCGTACGGCGACTCTTACCTACGGAGCATCCTCAGCGGGTAAATGGTTTCCATACGCGCAAGCGCCTTCTCGATCGTATTAACATTTTTCTATACGTCCTTCTAGGCTGTATAGACATTCTATACGTCCTTTTAGGCTGTATATGTGCCAGGAGAAAAAAAAGTTAACAGCGCCACTGCTATGTATTTGTCGCTTCATATAGCCTAGCATGTGAGTCTTCATCGAAACTTATATTTTCGAAACGCGTAATAAGACTTATGTATGTTGAGCGAAGGAGAGAGAACGAGATAGCGATAAGAGCGCGCGCACCATTGCTCCCACGTGACCACCCTATCTCTGTCTCGCTCTCTCCTTCGCTCAGTATGTACATTCAAGCGACCACGGGGCTCTGCTTTTCTTTTGTTTTCTTTCAGTATAGTGTATCGTTGTGTCGGTAATATTCGTTCTTAATATGTGAGAAGAAGAATAAAAATGGACAATTTATTAAATAATGAAAATAAGACGAGTGATAGTGACAGTGATGAAGAATGCAAACGTGAATTAAATAAACTAATAGAAAAAGCAAAATCTAATATAATCCCGCAAAATTAAAAAATTTAATAATAAGTGATTTTAAAGTGATAATTTTTTAGTTTATAATTTTGTTTGTGATTTAGATAAATGATTTAAAAGTTTTTTGTGTGAAGAAATTAAATTTAAAATATTTAAAAAAGTTACTGTTTTTTCATGTTAAATAAGAGACTAAAATTCATTGATTATACAAAAAATGTGTTAAACAAATATAGTATTGTTATGATAAAAATAACATAAGAAAGTATTTATATTAATTATAATAGTATTAATATTATTAATAAGCCTTCAAATCTTATAAAAAAAACTTTTGTTAAAAATATTATTCTGTATAAATATTTAATAAATATACTCAAGAAATTTATATTTTTTAATAAATAATAATTGTTCAAGAATTAATTTTATTTTTAAATATTAATCCATTTACTATTTTTTTTAATTTCATCATTTATATTTATATTTACATTATGTTGTCTGTCACTTTTTGACACACATGTTCATGTACGCGTGTGTGTACAAAATGCGCATGCGTTAGCAGACGATATCTGTAGTTTACGAACTGTCAGTATGGGTTCGAAATTGCATTTAATTGATATGCAACAAAATAAAATTAATTATTCTGTTAACTAAGTAAGAGTCTTCGTACGGGTTACAAGGCTGAAAAATTTTTTAAGCACCATGAGTGAACCTCGCGTCATTAAAGCTTTCGGCTCATATTTTGTGGATGGATAGAGGCGCCTTAGTCGCTCGCTGCGCTCGCGACTGCGGCCCTACTATCCATCCACAACATATTTTGCCTCAAGCTGTAATGACGCGAGGCTCGCACAAGGTACATAAATAACTAATATATATATATATGTTCATACGAACAATAAGCGTTCACCGAGTAGACAAAAGTGATTTTTTCTAACAATGAAACGCTCATCGTTGTAACCGACAAAAACCGGCGGGCTTTATATCTTTCCTCCCTTCCACATCGGACTTTGTAGCTTTTCACATGGCAGCTCGCGTTGTATAATAGGGGATGAGAGAAACGCGTCTCTCTCTCTCTTTCTCTTTATATCAGGACGAGGGCCAACCCCTCGATGGTTATAGTTAGCTCGACCGAGAGAAAGAGAAAGAGAAAGAGTAATAAGGGGAGAACGCGAAAGAGAGACGCAATCTGTATATGTACGAGTATATGGGCGTAACGACTTTTCGTGGACCTTTAAAATATGCTTTTAAAATTTTTCTAGACGAAAGCAGCTCGAGTTGCGTATTTAAATCACGTGGAAGCCAATGGCTTTGCGGATACGAGGTGTGACGATTCTTTTTTTAGATAGAGATAACTTTGGGTAACGTCTGTGATTATACAAAGAGAAATTATTATTTTAACGCGACGGTTTTGTTTAATATTTATTTTTATAATAAATTTTTATAAAAAATTAATATAAAGAAATTTAAGGGCTTATGATTTTAAATATTTTGTTACTACGATTACTAAAAATATCTTAATGAATAAAGCTGATACTGTATGAAATTAACGCATTTTCCAAGTGAAAGCCGACTCTTTTCGATTTGTGAAATTTCTATTTTATGATTGCAACACGAAGTATTCTAACAATTCTTAACGATAATTACCATTTCAAACATTCCTAATTTAATTTTAGCTTCTTATTAAATTTACGAAATAATTAAAAAAAAAAAAACAAAAAAAAACAAAAAAACAAGAAGTGTATATTTTATTCCATTTATTTATTTTCCCTTAACCGAATCAAAACAACTACTCGGTGACCCTATCCCAATTTGTTCACCACCCTCTCGCAATCACGACAAAAAACTCAACCAATACTCAAACAAAGTGTATACGTACATCCAACGGTTATCGATGCATTCGCGTAAGCGAAAATCGCTCTCGATTATCGGCATCGACGCGCGCACACGCATACACACATCTAGGAAAGAGAGAAGGCAGAATGAGCAAAGAAAATAAAATATACGACCGAGCGATCAAAACCAGGTGTGACTATAAGCTATGGGGGTCGAAGAAGCGCCTTATGCACGTTCACACACACACACACACACACACACACACACACACACACACACACACACACACACACACACACAGAGAGAGACTGCTTGCGGTGCGTATACGCCCGTAAAAACGCGCTCGCGCGTTCGTTCCGCTGGCCTAGCAGCACGCGCCACGCGGAGCATCTGCTCCTCCGTATTTCGGTGTATATACAGCACAGGGACGATTTCCAGACACGCGCGCGAGCCGCTTCACCCCCGCGACACACTTCCGCCTTTTTCCCCCCGCGACGACGCGCGAGAGATCTTTATCCGTACGTATGTGTAAGTTTTTACGGGGGTGATGCTTATGGTCTGTTTTTACTCTCTCTCTCTCTCTGTCGATACTGCAGCCTTTTTTTTTTTTTTTTTTCTGGTCGGGGCGTGTATTTACGACGAAAGTACTCCGGTATATGGTTTTAAAGGGACGAGTCTTCTTCGGTCTTTAAGCGTTGAGGGCTCTCAGGAGCGCGTGGAGGAGTTAATAAATTATTCAAAGTACTCGACTATTCTTTGTTCTATCTCTGAAAATTAGATATTTGATGATTTTGGCGATTGGAATGCGATATTGTCGAGATGATGAAATTTGATTTTTTTTATCGAGATCATTTATTTTTTCAAATATTATATCTTTATCGATTAACGTTTTTTTTTTTATTTTTTAATATAAGTTTTATTAAAATTTATATACGTTTAAATGGCTAGTTGCAATCCATTATTATTAAAATTCTAAATAATCTATCTTTGATTTGCTGCTATACTTAGCAAATTTAATATTACGCGCATGTTTTATCAATATATGTAATATACTTCATTATATCTTTAATAATAAAAATAATATCATCAGTCAATTACTGATATTAAACTAAAAAATTATAAGAGAAAAAAAGTCTAATAAATTTTATAAAATCTTATTATTATTTAAAAAGCAAAATCTTTTAAAATAAATCCATTGTCCAATATATTTATTAGGACAAACGGCCAACGTTAAAATAAGAAAATCTACCGCTCCGGCTTATTACTCATTCCATAAATAAAAATTCAACTCGTTTCTTCAACGAGTAATCAAATTATTCCATTATCCGCCTATTATTTACATCGTATACGTAAAATCTCCACTATTGTCTATCAAAAGAGAAAGAAAAAAAAAAAAAAAAAAAGCACTCGTGCATTACTCAACACTCGAACATTTCCCTCATACCGTTCAAACGAAAGAAATTTTCAATTTCCTATCCTGTGCTATAAACAACTCTCGGTGCATCGTTCGCGTAGTCGAAATGCCTCTTATGAGCCGTGCAACGCGAGCGCGTTAATCTCGCCCCGAATATACATACATATACGTGTATATATATATTCACGAGACGAATTCCTTTTATCTCTTTCTTTCTCGCTAAACCAGACAAAAGCGGAGTCCTCGACGTCGGTATAGTACAACGGCACTTTTCACGCATTCCCGAACGATGAGAAGTAGTTTAAACGCGCGCACGTGCGCTTGGCTTTCGCGATGCTTGTCGTACATAAGGCAGCCCTAAGAAATGCACGAAATATATGGGATCGCGGCAACAAAAAGTTGTCGTAGGCGTGCTGCCGTCGCCGGATTACGTGGAGACTCGCTCTACTCGCGGTCTTGTGTAGTGAATCGGACGACTTGATAATATTGCGCCGAGGGATTTTTATGAGACACCGCTAAACTGCGGAGTTTCTCTCGGAGGTCTACTTTTTGTACTTTCGAATATTGTTATCTTTCAAATGGAAAGCCTTCGGTTAAATATATTCGCGTTGTAAAATTGTAATTTAATTCAATTGCTTCAATAAACGTTTCGCTTGCTTTAGTAAATAATCCTAAAAATCGATGTAGTTATGTATAATAGCTCGTTATTAATACATAAAACCTTAATTATTTTATAAATTTGTCGAAATCATCGGTCAACACCCTTTGACTGTAAATAAAACTCATCGACAGATCTTCCAATTTTAACACCGCGCTTTAATTCCTGATCTTAAGCCCGCTACCATACAATTACTTGACACATATGCAAAATTCTCATAAATCAAACGGAATGAAAGTTAACGAGAAGAGAGGAGGTTACATCGAGTGTACAAGTACACATGTGAGTGTGTGTGTGTGTGTGTGTGTGTGTGTGTGCACGGGGCCTAGTTACGGAGCACCCCTATTGTCGCACTCCTCGTTGTGATCGTTCCTTCGAGAGAGAGAGAGAGAGAAAGAGAGCCTTATGGGGGACAGCTGCGAGGAACCGTTACGCGCTTTTATACCCATATGTACTTAAGCCGAAAGCGCATTCACTCGCGGCGGCGGCAGCGGCAGCGACGACAACGACGACGACGACGACGACGACGACAACCGGTTGGAATATTGATTGCGCTTCCGTCGATGCGATAAAGGATGTACGCTGTATTGACTGTATATCGAGCGCTTGTTCTCGCAGACCTACATATGTCCATTGTTCGACAAAACTTACGTTTGAGGATTTTTTTTATTACTAAAGTAAGCCTTTGCTTTGCTTATTGTCGTCTTTATGGGACTTTTTTTACGGAATACCGTTTCTCTATTGTATAGCGTAAAGATTTTTCGAAGCTCTTCTTTATGTACTTAAGCACAAAGTTTTCTTTTGTCCTTATAGTACTAATGACTTCCTTGCACTGATTTGTGAAAATGATTTTTTATAAAGCTATGAAGTTGTAAGGCAAACCTGATCTATTTCCGTGAGAAATATTCTTAAATTTTGAAAATTAGTCATTGCTTTTGAGTTTGTAAATACATTGTGCATATTTTAAGTCTATGTAAAAATATGACTAGAATTATTAATTATTATCAAATTTATTATTTATTTTGCAAGAAATAAATTACTGCCAAAAAATTTTAAAGCATAAAATAATTTTTTAATTCTGAATCTATTAAAATTCTACCATTATAATGTACAATATTATAATAAAACAATGCAATTAGAGAGAATAATTTAAACTTAATAAAAAACTTTTATATTCTTGACTTTATTATTATTAAATTTAAACATTAGATAAGAAACTTAATTGTGCCGATTATTTTTCAATCTTTAAATCTAATTAAGATTTATTAATACTACATATAAAATTATTACAAGCTTTTATGATGATGCATAAACAACGATATGATTATCTTATATAATTATATAATTATTGATTATAATCAATAAAATATTATATATGAATTAAAATTTATTATATGATAATATAATTTATAGAATTCTAAATCTAAATTATTGGTTAAAATCTGCTGTTTTTGCTGTATAAAATCTCATTTAATTAATATAAATTTATAATAATTTGTTACCTCGATAAGCATATTATTTTAATGAAATTAAATTTTTTCCGTTTTTTTATTTTATTTTAAATTATATGTAATTTATTCATTATAATTATTACAATTTTTTTTATTTGCAACGATAATAAAATAAAATTATCTTTCATTTCTAAATAACTCTAAAAAGTAGATCCGCTTTACACATATGCATATTATCACCTAATAAGGAATTGAATTCAGAGCCATGGTTATAGTTATTCACGTGATTACGAAGCTAGCGCCACCTCTTTTAAATTAATTTTTCGATGGATCGAATGAATTTCGATTCTCTTCTGCTCATTCGAAAATATACATTTTATATTGAATTTTTTCGTTTATAAATCATTTTTAATGGATCTTTCATTTTTTTGTTTTCATTTTATTAGTAAAACTATAATTTTCTAGATTTTTCAAAATTATTTTGCACTTTTTTGAAATATTTATTTTTAATTTTCTTTCAACGTTTCAAAAATCGAAAAACCAAGTATCGAATCTCGGAATCATCGAGAGCGAGTAAGCAAGAAAATATCTCGTTCATGTTTTCTATTGAGTGGGAGTAGAGTCAACTAAGTAATATTTAGCGCAGTTTTACGTGAAAAATAAATAGATTTACATTACAACTAAAATGGTAAGTATAGAAAATTAACTTTGTATATATAGAAATTATATTTAGCCGATGTAAACATAATATCAGTATAGATGAGTTTGCATAAAAAAGCAATACCGGTCCTTTAACTTCTTGATGACAAATGGCGCACGTGCCTCATTTTTATCCAAATTTTTTCAATTGAAGAATTATTAATGTTAAAAAATATTTTTGCTTTAATTTTATCTTTCGCAATTTTATAAATAATGGAATTTTTATTATTTGGACTTGAAAATATTAGTTATTATTAGCATGCATAAGATACTAATTTATTGGTTATAATTGGAATGTGACGCCAACACAAGTTGTGAAATTTGTATTAAAATTATTTTTAACTTAATTTACTAAGAAATATTATTGTTTTTATAGGTGTCACTAAATCCAGTAAGAATTTTAAAACATGAGGCAGAAGAAGAAAAAGCCGAAATCGCTAGATTGAGCCTTTTTATAGGAGCAATAGCGATTGGAGATCTCGTGAAATCAACTTTAGGTCCAAAAGGAATGGATAAAATCCTTGTATCTTCTGGACGTAACGCCGGTGATGTAACAGTTACAAATGATGGTGCTACAATTCTCAAAAGCGTTGGTGTTGACAATCCAGCGGCAAAAATTTTAGTGGATATGTCTCGTGTTCAAGATGATGAAGTTGGAGATGGTACCACTTCTGTTACCGTACTTGGTAAGATTATACACTTTTTCGGTTTAAGAATATTAAAAAATTTTAAATTATAATATAATATATATATATATATATATATATATATATAGATAATAGGTTTAATATTTGAATGAATTTAAATTTATAAAGATGATATCAATTTTAATTTTAATTACAGCTTCTGAATTATTAAAAGAGGCAGAAAAATTAATCAATCAAAAAATTCATCCACAAACTATTATTGCTGGTTGGAGAAATGCAACTGCAGTTGCAAGAGAAGCTTTAAAGAACGTAGCAGCAGATAACTCAGCAGATCTTGATCATTTCCGTGAAGATCTATTAAATATTGCCCGTACTACATTAAGTTCTAAAATTTTGTCTCAACACAAAGAACATTTCAGTAAATTAGCTGTAGATGCAGTTCTTCGTTTGAAAGGATCTGGAAACTTATCTGCAATTCAGATTATCAAAAAAAGAGGTGCAACACTTGCTGATTCATTTTTAGATGAAGGATTCCTTTTGGATAAGAAACCAGGAATGCGCCAACCTCAAAAGATAACCGATGCAAACATTCTTATTGCAAATACTCCTATGGATACTGATAAAATAAAAGTATTCAGCTCAAGAGTTCGAGTAGATTCAATGGCTAAAATTGCTGAACTAGAATTGGCAGAGAAAGAAAAGATGAAAGTAAGAAATAATTTTTAAGCTATAATATATTTTAAGATGATAAAAATAAATTTTGATTATATTTAAAAAATTGATATGTTTTAGGATAAAGTAGATAAGATTATAAAACATGGTTGCAATGTTTTCATAAACAGACAACTGATTTATAATTATCCTGAACAATTGTTTGCTGATGCTGGAATTATGGCAATTGAACACGCAGATTTTGATGGCATTGAAAGATTAGCTCTTGTTACCGGTGGAGAAATTGTGAGTACATTCGATCATCCTGAAATGGTAAAACTTGGCAAGTGCAGTTTGATTGAACAGGTGAGAACGAATTTTTTATTTTTGATGAAATGATAAACTATCTAAATAACATAATGATACTAATGTGGTATTTAACAATTTCAGATAATGATTGGTGAAGATCCAATTCTTCGTTTCTCTGGTGTAGCTTTAGGAGAAGCTTGTTCCATAGTCATTCGAGGAGCTACCCAACAAATTTTGGATGAAGCTGAAAGATCGCTGCATGATGCTTTATGTGTCTTAACATCTACTGTACGTGAATCACGAATAGTCTATGGTGGTGGTTGCAGTGAAATGGTTATGTCGTGCGCAGTGATGAAAGCAGCAGCCGCGACTCCTGGAAAAGAAGCCGTAGCTATGGAATCATTTGCTCGAGCTTTGCAACAATTACCTACTGTTATTGCAGATAATGGTGGTTATGATTCAGCTCAACTGGTTAGCGAACTCAGAGCTGCTCATAATTCTGGCGCTTATACAATGGGATTAGGTTTGTAAAACTATTATTCATTAAATTAGAGTTAAATTTTATGCTTTTTTATAAAATATATAAATTATAAAAATACATTGCAGAAAAAAAATTGTTAAAATTTAATATAATTAATCAATCTTTCTAAAATGGAAAAAAATAATTATTTAATTTACAATGTAAATTGTCAACTTATAAAATAAATTATACATTGCAGATATGGAAAAAGGAGAAATTGCTTGCATGAAAAAGCTTGGAATTACGGAATCGTGGGTTGTAAAGAGGCAGGTACTTCTTAGCGCCGCAGAAGCTGCGGAAATGATTCTTCGAGTTGACGACATATTGAAGGCAGCTCCAAGAAAGCGAGTTCCAGACCATGGTCGTTGTTAAATTTTATATTTACGAATTTTTCATATTAAATTTATTCATTACCTCATGTCGCGTTTATCACGGATCGAAAGATAAAAAAGATTAATAATACTTTAATTGTACACATTTTCTTTTAATTTAATTATACCTAAACATCCGATTAATATTATTTGACACGTTGACAAAGTTTTACGTTAAATAAAAAAATATAATTATACTTTTTTTACCAATAAAAAAAGTGCTTCAAACAGCTGCTTTAAACATTTTATAAAAAAAATTCGCTAAGCTTAATAAACATTTTTACAATTGTAAACATAACAAAAGTTGAAGTTTATTAAATAAATAAAGGCTTTCATATTTTATATGTTTTAATGATTGGGATATATTAAAAAATATTGACATCTCCATTTATATCAAATACTTTTCTAACTTTAATAAATACCTTTTTATGAGTATGAGAATAAAATAGCTGCATCAATATTTGTACATTTTTTGATATTTACCACGAAAGATTTTCTAACTACAAAAATGTCTAATAAATGATTTTTAAAAAAATCAAAAAATTAGCAGAACTTTTTCTTGTTTTGTAATAAGTAAATGCAATTTTAGTAAGCAAATCGAAGTTTGGGGTCATAATCAAGTTTGTCCAAATTTGGTGTACAAGCATAGTTGATCATTGGAGGTGGTCCACACATAAGTACCATTGTATCTGAAGCAGGAGGAAACGTGTGCTCAGCAATCATATCAGCATTGATAAAACCAGTGCTGTATTTCCATCCTTCATTGCTTGTGTCAATTGTATACCAAAGTTTTACTTGATCAGGATAATTTTTGGCAACTTCTTCTAACTCTTCTCTCAGTAAAATATCTTTTTCAGTCTGATTTGCATAAAGTAAAGATACTTTAGTTTTATCTTCTGGATCTTTAGTTATAGCTCGAATGAGCTGCAACATTGGTGTTATGCCTGTACCCCCAGCAATTGTTACCATCTGAAAATCAAAATAAATAATTTTAAATAGAAGGCAATTAAAACAGAAACTGATCAATTTATTTAAAAAATAAATTTAATTAATTTTATCATTTTATTTAATATTCACCTTATTGATAGAATATTCTACTGGAGGTGATTTTCTCATTAATTTAATAGATAGTTTACCACGTCCATTGTAAGTAAGTCGACCTGAAGGCCCTCGAAATTCTACGGTTTCTCCAATTTTTAAACTCTCTAGATGTTGAGACATTTTTCCACCTTCTGGGAATTTAGGATGAACATTTTTAAAGTAAACCTATTATATAAAAATACGAACACATTATTCAAAAAAAAGTTTTTTCAAATTAAATTAATAATTTTAAGAATCAATTACTTTGACTACTAAGTCAACATGTCCATGATCATCGTCGCTAGAAACTGGAGTATAAGCACGTATGACAACTTCTCCATTAATATTAGCAGTTAAATGCACGTGCTGTCCAATTGGAAGGCCAAGTACATGATCCGAGCTTGGCAAACCAAATCTAAATAGTCTTGTGTCATGACTTATTACTTGCTTTTCAATTAGTGGTAAGCTATATTTTACAGTAGGATCGACAAGAAGCACTTTCTTTTTTCTGACATCTTTGAATGAGAGATATAACTTTACTGCTATTCCAAGTGCTACTATTGTTCCAACAGCAGCCAATATAGGCAGAACCTAAAAATTACATAAATAATTTTACAATCTAATGAATTAAGCCTAATTATAATTTACATAAATTTTTCTTTTGATTCTTTTCTTTTTGTTTTTTTAAATATTTTATGTTTGAATTATTAATTTTTTTTATAAAAGAATTAATAATTTAAATAACTTAAAAATATAAATTAATGATAATTTAAAAAATTCTATTTTCATTAATAGCATATTTATAAATGAAAAAAAAGAACAGTGAAAAGTATAAATAATCTTTTGTGTTCTTATTTTTTTACAATAAAAAAAAAGGATTCACCTATAAATTTAAATGAATAAGCACTTTTAAATAAAGAGAAAAGGCGTTACCGTAAGAGTTATTATCAAGTATAATTTGTACTAAGGAAAAACTTTGCATTTGAGGTTAAAATATTTAAATACAAAAAATTGTTATGTTCTCTAGGTGTAGAGTTTGAAAAATAAAAAATCGATTCATACTTAAGGACAGTCCCACCAGCCGCGCCCATAATGTTCGATTTTCTTTTATGTGCTATTTATTAAATAATTTAAATAATTAATTAATTACCAGCTGTGAATTTGACATCGGAATAAAAATCGATGAAGAAAATGCAGAGGTGCGTTGTAGCGGGAATTACTCGACCGCCAGTGCTAGCACGTGGTTTCGTCGCCCTATTAATAAAAGATAAAACGAGTGCGGAAAAGAGAGAGACGAACAAACTCAGAAATTGGAATCCAGAAATAAAAGAGAGATAAAGAAAGAAAAAGTGAAGCGACTTAACATTCGTTTATGTAAGGACGAAGTTCAAGCGTTTAAGAGTGAACGCGATAAAGAAAAATATCGCGATGGAGCAAGCTTATGCAAGATAAAAAATAACTGGTAAAATTGTACAAATTTCGTATAACTCGTTGAAATACACGGAAGTCGGGTCGGCTGCTGCTGAAAATTCTAAGATAGAAAGAGGAGGAGTACAATTTGCACGCGGGCTAATACAAAATCGGATTGAGGTTGAGCTGAGCTGTAGGCTAGTGGACACCGTAAAAGCAATTTTGGAGTAGCTATTCAGTCGAATTTAGACGTTTGTGTGAAATACTAGGTAGCTTTTTCGCTCGGGTTACATTAATATGCAAAAGGTGCAAATTAATGAAGATTGTTTTATTCGTCAATAGCAATATAAATAAATGAATAGCGATTAAAATTTAAATTCATTCGATTCTTGCATATTATTTACAAATTGAGCAGCATTTGAAAAAATGTCAATTTTTAATTTTGTTCGATTTGAATGCAATACTTGAGAGCTTTTGCTAAACTTACGTATACATTTTGAAATATAAAAATCAGAATTCTTATATTTTGAAAATGATTAATAATCATTAAAAAATAACAATCAGCATGACTGGCACTTGTAATTTGACATTTATATTTGCAATAAAAAAAGATTAATAAAAATCAATCGCCAATTCATTATAACAGCAAATTGAAATTTTAAATTGAAATTATTTAAATTCAAATTATTTAGTAAAATTAAAATTAGCGCCAATGTCATAAACGTCAATCATTTTAACAGAAACAAGCTGTTACAAAGCAAAATAAAAAAATTTATTTTTAGTTTTATTCTGTTCGTCTACTACTTTCAACAGAAATTCAAAATATATATTATCTCAACGGTAAAAGCGATATCACTATTTAAAAGTATAGTCTACAATTACGACTGTACACCGACATAATGCATGTGGAAGACGACGACCCACCTGATATGATATATACATTTATAAAGTGTGAAGTTTCGCTACACTATATAACCCTTTAAAATAGAAGCGCGCGCAAACCAAAATGTATGCATTTGTTAAAATGCAGAAAAACGACTTTTCCTTCTCAATTGTTATTTATAGATGCATAGACTAAGTATCGAATCCAATAGGACTTGAATCACACACACGCACATTAATTCGACCTAGTATTTACCTCTGGACCGCCGGCAACCGATTCTTTCGTTGCCGTAGTTGCTGACTCGGCCGCATTCATTCTTGACCCTGAACCTCTTCGAATCACACTGCGCGCTATGGACGGATCTTACTCCGCTACTAGAACTATAAGCGGATTTTTATTTACAATTCTTTTCTTTGTAGTCTCTTAATTTTTTATTCTTATATTTATTACTCTACGCTCCGATGTGCGTACGTTTTCCTTCCGCTATCTCATTATAATCCTTCTATAATACTGCCACGTAACATACTCATATGTATAAATAAGTGCTCGCGAACGCTCGGAGATTTTATTCGAGCGCCCGGTGTTGTTACAACGAGCAGCGATAGGTGCAGCGATTTGCTGGAACAACAGCGAGGATTGAGTGACCCCTCCTTTTTTCATTTTACGCCACATGACATTACGTTAACGATCCCTCTATTGAGCTGGTATACTATGAGTATACATAACGGGTGAGACGAGAAAAATGCTTCTGTAAGCGTATTAAAATAAACAATACTATGCGTGTACGTTGCATATGTGTGTACTCGCGTACACACATACGGAAGCTGCATTGCTAAATAAAGATAGATAAGGATGATGAACGTATGATTGTGTGCGTGCGTACGGTCTTTTTTATTCGTGTGTATATATATATATATATATATATATATATATATATATATATATATATATATATATATATATATATATATATATGTGGTGCGGTTCGTTGGGCAGTTGCGTTGCAGCTGATACGTTCTAGTTGCTTCACTCTTATGAGTGTATATATATATATATATATATATATATATATATTCATGCTTTCTCTTAACACACTTGTTTACATTAGGAAAATTTTATTGCTTTGACTTAAATGCGTTTCTAATTATTTGACTTCCTATTCAAATAAATTATTAAAATTCAAAAATTATTAAAAAATTTAAAAGTCTACCAAAAAAAAATTATAGAAAATTTATTATCAACTAGTTGTTTCATTGTTTTTTTAAGTTTAAATTTAGAAAAAAATTATCACGAGACGTATGAATGTGTCTATTAACAAGATTAAAAATTACGTATATTACTTGATAATAACAAGCTGTGAATGATGATATTCTAATATTCTGGAACAATCTCAACTTATAGAATATTACGTCGAAAGTTTTGTTCGAATTATATTTAATATTTAATTTATTATATTTCTGAATATAAATTACTTAAAAGGTTAATCTAGTCTCTATATAACTTATATTACAGAAGAAGATTAAAGATGTGCAATCTTGTTTAACAAACAAAATTTTATTCCTCTTACCTGGCAATTATCGAATTCCAGTAGATTGTTGACAATACTTAAAAATTTATTTTTATGTTTATCAGATCGAATATTTTTTTTTAACGAGCTTGAAAATATTAAATTTAATTTTTAAAAAGACACCCATAATATTCTCTCCGCTGTTTCTTAATATATAGAAAAACTATATATTATCTCATGGAAGATAGGAACTTTATCCTATCCTTGACACAGCTTCCATTTCGTATAATATATTCACATATATTTATCAAATTCCGGCCAATTAAGTTTAAGTCAATGATAAATAATGAACGCTTCCGAAAATAAAAAGTAAGATCGACCGTTTGTTTCGACAGTTGTGTGTAGTTTCCTTCCTTAAGCAACATGAATCAAGCAATGTTACGTCAATTGCTGTGGTACGCACTAAATTTTCATAATATATTTATAAAAAAAATAATTTTTTTTTTCTTTGAAGTATCCGCTATCATTTTTTCCGCGATATATTTATTTATTTCTTTTCGTTTTTAATTATATTCTTTAATTCTGTTTAACATTAAAAGTTTATCAACAATAATTGTTGGCTTAAAAAGTATTGTAATAAAAAATATATTAATATTCAGATTTTATTTTGTTTATTAGATACCATTGTAATTAATTTAAATGATTTAATTATTTTTACATGCATTGACTCTAGCATTAACATTTTTTTATGTTTGTTTCCCTTAATAAGAATAAATAATCAAATTTTATCTATCATATGATGCCAAGAAATTTGATTTGTTATGTTACAAATTTAATTACATATCAAGTTTTCGTCTATTCAATGATAATCATTTGTATAAAGAAATTTTAGTGAATGCAATATTTTCTTTAGGATAAGCATTATTTCGTTTGTAAAATGTACATGGAGTTATGTCATCGAACCTGATTTTAATCAATGTTCGGAGCTTCCTTGTTTGCCAGTTGGTAAATAAATGAAATTATTTAATTTAATTTAACTACAACCATTGACTTATTAATCATTAAATGTTGTTGCAGACGAAATATTTCGAAATAACATTAATTTCGACGTCGAACCATGCGACGACTTTTCGAAATACGCATGTGGAAGTAATTACACGAGTGAACCTCCAGTGTTTGCTTTGAAAGAGATGGATTTGAATGAGCCAGAATTTCAAGATTCCCAAGATTTGCGAAGTATTTTATTTGATATTTTCTTATTTGATATATATATACATACATACATACATACATACATACATACATACATACATACATACATACATACATACATACATACATACATACATACATACATACACACACACACACCTACACGAAAATTTTATTTATCGACATACGTTAGAAGCAAAAGTATAATAAAAATCACAAGGAAATTATTTTTCAGAAATTTTAATACCGGAAGAGGTAAATGACAACGATCCTCACAAGTACATCGAAGCTTTATTACTCGAAAGAAGAATTTACAAAAATTGTCTCGAAAGTAAGATTTTAAGTTTTATCACTTCTTCTTTTCAATAATTTTTATATAATGAAATACATTAATTAGGAGGTACGCATAACATACAGGAGATGAAAGGATACGAAGAACTTATCGACTCAACTAAAGCTAATCGCCTTGAGCCGAATTATCATTACCAAACTACAAACGAGCATTGGTACCTTACCGATTTACATTATGCATTGAGTGGTTTCGGATTTGCATTTTTTGACGTTGATATCGTTGAACGATTTAGCGGCGAGTTAAAGCGTTATATACAAGTATGTAGGATAATGTTTATAATTTAACATTAACGTTCAAATAAGTAATTTTAAATATAAATTTATATTTTGAAATTTAAATTTAATCAATTTTTTTTTTTTTTTTTTTTTTTTTTTTAAATAAATATTATAATTGTACATTATTACACAGATTAGTCCAACGTCGGACGACGTTTTTGAATTAGTTCAGTTGTTGACGATAAAATATATGAATAAATCGGATCGCAGTGGATCCGGTGGTTACAGCCATAACGTGGAAGAAAAATACAATCGGCTTGAAAATTTCATGAAACAGTTCAATCTGGTAACATGTTTTACATTTTATAATCTAATATATTATCGATCCATCACGTTTTCGTTAACATTATTTTACTTGGTATTTATTTAGTTAACTTTTTTATCAAATTTATTAGATTACAGGAAATACTCACAGGGATAATCATGTATCAGAACTAACTGTCGCAGAATGGCAAAGGACATACAGCAAACATGCTCGGAATTCTTTTTCTACGGTACGTTATATCATATTTATGCTAAATAATTATTACATCATTGAAATTTTAACTTTTAATATATGCTTAAATGTTATTTCGTTTGTGATAGATTGATTGGAAATCTCTGTTGAACTCATTGTTTAGACGAATAAGTCAAAACATAATGGATAGTGATGTTATTTTAATAAAAAATGAAAATTACTTCGTCCAATTAGCCCGCATTCTTAGCGAGACGCGTGACATGACAACGATTGGTAAAATTATTATTCGCTAGTTTTAAAATAGTATGCTTATCTCGATATTTATATCTTTAATCTCTTATTTTAGCAAATTATATTCACTTGAGATTCGTTTCCAAAACAATTGGAATGGTCGATAAAGAATATCAAAAAAGATATTCTTTAATACCTCCAATAGAAGGGTTAGTATTATCATTGTTGTTGTTGTTGTTGTTGTTGTTGTTGTTGTTGTTATTGTTATATTTAAATGATACTTGCAGGACAATTGTATAATAATATTATATTACACCGATCGTATATTTTCTGAAGATTACTTTACAAATCCGTATAAGATCTATAAAATCATTTAAGTTTTATAATGATAAATTTAAGTGCAGCAACACTTAAGAGTTACCTTCTATACATAATGTTATACGCATTTCATATTTACAAAATTCTTAGAATTTTCAACGATGAATGTCTTTTCAGATTAGTTTGTACACCTGGTTTATTTATTGGCACTGCTTATGCTTACGCGGATGCATATTTCCCAGTAGACAACAAAGAAGTCGTAAGTTATTTACTCATTTATTTTTTTTATACAATATTTTTATATAATATTTAATTCTATAAAATTTTTAAATTATGAATAAATTTTCAAAGGTGGAAAGAATGTTTGATAGAATGAGAAATGTAATCTCAAAACGATTGGGAAGTGGAAAAAACAATAAACAAGCATCATCTGATTCGACAAAACAGTTTTTAAGACAATTAAATTATTCCAAAATACTAATTGGATATCCCGATTGGTTGGATAAGTATGAGGATTCAATGATAGCTAATTTTTATGACAGAAATGTAAGAATATATTTAAAGCTTAATCGTGTTAATTAGTACGCACATAAATTAATGTTAATTTTATTTAAAATTCAAATTTACAGTTTGCATTGAGTGAATTATATATCATGAATCAAATAAAATGTATTGAAATGTTACTGATAAATAAATTGAGAGCATATCGTAATAATAAAATGCCCATTATTAAGTGAGTATTACTTTTTTTAAAAACTTTATTTTTTAAGCTGCGAAAAAAATTAGAAATAATTAATTTGCTTTGAAATTTAAAATACATCAAATGCTTTCTCATTTTTCAGCATACAAGAACTTTACAATTCATTTACTTCGAAAAATATTAAAATTTCGATGAATCTCAAACAAATAGGTAACTTGATGTAAATTAAAAAATAAATTTTCTCATAAGTATTCTTGTGTACTAAAATAAGTCATTTTTCAGTTTTACCCATAAGAATTTTTAATGAAAATAGTTATAAGTTCCTTAGCGCGCGATTATATGAGTAAGTACTTTCAAATTAAATTTCAAGTTATTTTATGATTTAAAATTATGTATGTTTCTCATATAATGATTTTGAAAAGCGCAATAAATTATGGAGCGGCTGGAACAGCTCTTTCTACTGAATTATATTACACGTGGTTTCGTATGTAATAATAGCATTGAATACTAACAATTTTAAACAATTCACAAAATAATTATAATTTATTTCTAGAGAGGTATGGGTTTACCGAAAATGCTACAGCCTGTATTTTGAATCAAATACCTGTTATTTATGATGTAGGACAAATAAGAAACAAACATTAAATTGCATGTATGTTAAGTACTTTATATATCATCTTACTTTTTAAATAAAATATATTTTAGGCCCACGATTATCGTTTGAAAAGCATTGCGTACCTTCTTGGAATGAAAACTGCATACGAAGCTTGGCCCGATAAAGATCAATATCCAATTCAATTTCCAAAATTTGGAGCAATTACGGATTTTCGAGTTTTTTTTTTATCATTCGCTGAGGTAAATTTTTATTCGTTATAAAGTTTTTCAATTATTATGCCCACATTAAAAGAGTTAATTTCTTACGTAGTCAATGTGTAGAGCACAAAGCAGAGAAGTACAACCCTATAATTTTCTAAACTTCGTTGTGTCAAACTCTGAAGAATTTACAGAAGCTTTTCAGTGTTACAAAAATCACACGATGAATAGGAAACACAAGTGCAATCCATTAAAATATCAATTACCAAAGTTTTAATTTTTATTTATCCTAAATCTCATCGTTTTTCAAAAAGAGAATATACCATTATTTATACATTTTCAAAAGAAATATATATTATAATCGTACACATAAATTATAATGTACTATGTACATGTATTATGTATAATATAAAAAATATTGATGGTTATTATCATTAAGATGGTAATCATAAAATTTAATATAATGTTTAACTTTTACTATACACACCTCCAAATAATTTCATATGATACACACGGGGTGAATGACACCCCCATAACAAAACTGATGCAACATCAATACTTTCAAATGTACTGTTCCATAAAAAAAAGATTATGTTTTTTAACCTTATTTAATGAGAACCTATGATTCACTAATAATATTTTTCAAAATATAAGTCATAGAAAAAGATTATGAGAAAGAAAAGCTGAATACAGACAAGGTGTCGCCAGAGATGAATATCTCTGGTATCGCTCACCTCTCGCAAAAAAAGGATTATGTTGCAGTCTACAACAGTTTCCAAAACTCGGTATATGATGCCACATGAGTGTCGGTAATGAGTCTCGTGTATAGTTGGTGATAGAAACTTCTCATAGATGGCACCACAATGATCATTTTCAAAAGATCAGTTACTGAAATTTCAACTTAAAAAGTTGGGGTGTGCTACACCAATAGTGTACAGTAAAGGTCAAATATATTTAACGCATCTACTTGTAATTAAGTATTATTTTTATATATTAGATTATTATGCTAATTATATGTTATTTAATTTATCCACACAATTAGAATACCGTCGAAAATATTAATATTGAATCAATGCTGATTTCAATATTGATGTCAGTATAGAACCTGTGTTGATTCCGTACTGATTTTCAATGCTGACTGTATATTGAAGGAACTTTAAGTTTTTCCAAAAACACAACCTGATTTTAACATTAAATCCATAATGAATTCATGATGAAATCAGGGTACACTCGTTCTGATTTTAGTAATGCAAAAGTATGTAATTTTAACTGACTTTACTTTTTTAGTCTGAAATCAGTGCAACTACAGTTTCATTTTTATCGAGAATTTATATCTGAATTCATATTGATTTCAAAATGGAATAACAATTAATTCAGCATTATTTCTAAGTTGACTCAGTATCAATTCATTTTGATTTTAAGATAAATCAGTATAATTTTATAATTAATAATATATAAGTATACTGAAAAACCAATGAAATTTCAATGTATATTTTGAATAAATTTTAGCATAGACTATTACAGTTTATAATTCCATTTATAAAATAAAATAAATTAATGATTTTTAAATTAAACTGGAGGTTTTCCATATTGTTTTTGATAAAATTCCTCATATTCTTTTTTTCTTTGTTCTCGAAGAGCAAAGTATTTTGGATACATAGCTTTTTCCATTGGTTCCCAAAGATCTAAAATCCAATCTGGAGGAATTGGTGATCTATTATATGCACAACCACCAGGTGATTCTGGAAATTTCTGGTAGGAAAAGAGTTTATTTTTCTGAAATTTCGCCAGACCTTCATCTAATAACTTCTTTGCGACTCTTAAATCTTTAATATCTTTATTTTTATCAAATTCTGCTCTCATTAAAACTGCATCGTATCTAAAATAATAAATTATTAAATTAACAACTGTTAACATTTTATAATTGATTTGTCACAGATGATTTATTAATTTTAAAAAGTAGTTAATACCATTCTATAGATGAATTCAGAATTTTGTAAATAATTAAAAATAGTTGAATAAAAAGAGTTAAATTATTATTTTTTTTTTATTTTAATAACTCTATAAAGATTAAAGTTTGTTTTTTCATATAATAAAAAATAAATATACGCAAATTTTGATATTAAAATTTAAGAAAAATAAGCAAGAATGAAGACAAATTTTTCAAAGACTAACCTAAAATCTTCATATCTAGTAATAGAGCTTTCCAAATGACGTATAACGCGTTTATATAAATTACATACTTTTCTCGAATGAGATACTAATCCAGATGGGATCTGTGCCATTTTTTATTATAATAAAATTTTCAATGAAAAGTTAAAATATTTTTATAATCCTTAAATTATACGAGTTATGTTTCTACGCAAGCGCCATAAAGTTACGTAAATAGACAGCAGATTTATACTTGCATAAACTAAGTATATGTAAACAACTGTGTTTAAATTGTGAATATTACATATATATATATATATAAATTTATTAAATTTTATGAAAATGAAAATATGTAAGCATTAAAATTGCAATAATGTTTAAGTATAAAGTGAATATTTAAGATACATTATGTGTAATTATACTAGATAAAATTCATTAGCATTAATTTTAGAAAATTTTAAACACTATTTTTATCAAAAGGTGTTAACTTTAATCATTGAATAATAACTAATAATTAATATATAAATAAATATATTTTTATAAATTTAATAATGTAAATAATTATATGTTTTCAGAAATTTGAATTATACTTTTTATAAATATTTCAAATTTTAAAAAATATTAACACTGTGTCGATTACATCAATATTAAACTGAATATGATGTCTTCTAATTCACCAGATTCACATAAAATTTCTATAAAAATTATTGAAGCAATAAAACAACACCCAGTTTTATATATTTCTGAAGTCAAAGGAAATACTATTAAATTGCAAGAATTTCGACAAAAAGTTTGGAAAAGAATTTCTGATGAACTTGGTTTAGATCGTAAGAACTAAATATTTATTAAATTGTTATTATATAATTTCGACTCAGTGTAATAATAATTTTATTATTCTAGTTATAGATATAATAATAATGGTAATAATTGTTTAGTATTTATTTTTGTATATTTTGTATGTTTTAATTGTACATTTGTTATTTGAAAATCTATTACTTAACCTATAAATACAAAAATTAATAAAACATAATACAAAAATATTTGTTAATATACATAACTTAATAATAGAAAAGGTCATAGCTTTAAAAACAATATCGTACTATGAAATTAATAATATTTAGATTATTGAATTTTCAAAAATAAATTTTTACAATATATTGTTATTTAATTTTATTTATTTTTTTTTTTTTTTTTTTTTTTTCTCTCATAAAATATTTTAGACATAATTTAATATGAATTATTTTAGCTGGCTGGGTGAAATTGAAATGGAAAAATTTAAGGGACACTTATTGTCGAATATTAAAATACAAGAATAAGTCATTAAAAGGTGTAAGAAGAAAAAAGTGGATATTTGAAGACCATTTAAATTTTCTTAAATTTCCATACGAATCAAATTATGAAGCACAATATGTTGAATTAACTGAAGAGTATATTAATGATATAAATACTGAAGTTATTAGTTCACAAGATTTATTAGAACAATTAGATGATAACGAAGAAGATGATGATTATAGTGAATATCTGGAAGTACTTGAAGAGGATACGAACTTGGAGGAAACAAATATGCAACAATTTTTAGAAAATAATAATAATGTTTCATCAGAAATTCAGGAAAATCCATCTTTACAACAATTAGCAATTGATGCATATGCTAAACAAATTCAATCTAAATTTAGAAAAATAAGACCAAAAAAAGCAAAACTTCAAGAAAATAACGAATTGAATAGTTTAACTCCAATAATTATAAACGCTTCGCCTATTATACCATTAAATAAGCCACTAGTAACACAAAATGTAGCAAATATAAAAAAAATTGTATCTTCTCCAAAAAAATGTTCAAATCAAAAAGATTGTATAGATAATTTTTTTAATAGTATAGCTCAAACAGTTAAAAAATTACCTCCAAAAGTACAAGCAGATATACAAATGGATATTTGTAAAATTGTTTCTGAAGCCGAAATACATAATTCTAAACAGAGTCCTTTACAAAGTATACAAAAATTTACAAATATGCCAGGCACTATTCCAAAATTAGTGTTGGTTCCTTGTCAAATGATTGATAATCAATGAAATTAGATCTAATAAGAACTTTAATAGTATATATTATAAATAAAATAAGAAATGACCAATGTTATACATCCAATTACATATTTTTCAATATTGAAATAAATATTCTCAAGTAATTTCTTATTTTTATATATTATAATTTTTAAAAACAGCAGGAATTATTGTAACAATTAAAATTTTTCTATCAATTTTTGTTTACATATAAAAAACTAAATTTATAAAAATGTCTTTAAAACCGTCAATGTTATATTTTACTTACAAATAATTATAAGAATAATATTATCGTAAAATAAATTGTAGTGTTCTTAATAAGGAAATTTTAAAAATTTCTAAAATTTTGTGTAATTTAAATTATTAAAAAATTCATGTTATTTTTAAGTACAGAATTCTCTGAAAATTTTTAATTATTTTTTAAATATATTAATTAAAAAAATATACATAATTTTTTTAATAAAAATATTCTTAGTATGGAAGATAATAATTTTCAATCTCAAAGTTTATAAAAAACATAAAAGTTCTCAGTTTTCTTGATAATATCTAATTATTCACAATAGCTTTGTATATTACTTGTGCTTCAAAAATTGTTTGGTATAAAATTTTTTACAAGATAAAATTTTCTTTTTTTTTAACTATGTAATTTGAATTATTACTAATTCATAAAAATAAAAATAAAATAATTAATAGAAGTTGGCATATTATAAATGATAATTTAATTGTTAAGTGGACTTGTTTTTAATAAAACATTAAAAGAATTGGTAATATATACATATTTAATTATATTATTTTCTTAAAATATCTAATTCTTCAGATGTAACATATATCCTTAGTTCCTTTTCTTTTATCAAGTCTTGAATCTCTGATAAAATTTGAGGCGCAATTTCTGCTGCACTTATATATACACTTCTAGTCCAAGGACATTGAGCAATAGCTTCATAATAAATTTCTTCTCCCTTCTTTTCACATAATCCATACTCTTGTAGTAATAACATATAAAACCTCCATACTAATGGACAGTTTTGTACATTTTGAGTTTTTGATACAATTCTATGAAACGATAACATTTTATTAATCATTCCTTGAAAAGCACCTTCTGATTCTATATGTTTCAAATAAGCAATACGGGCTCTTCCAGCTAAACAATTTGCAAGAATTGACCATATATTTAATTTTTTATTTTGCATTTTCAATTTCCAAAATGGTAATTCATTTTCATTCAAAGCATTAAACGTTAAAAAGAAAAAATTATTGGAAAATTTATCAAGAGCTTCATTTAGAGTTTTTATTAAAATGTTTTTACTTTTACTAAATTTGTACTGATGAAATTGTAAAAATGTTACTTTGGTTTCATAAAATCTTTCTTGTAAACGTAAACAATTATTACAATGTAAGATGCATTTATCAAATAAATCTAAAACATCAATAATATCATCAGTAATACTATTTTTAGTTTGTAATATATAAGCATAGCAAATTAACATATCACAATGGATATTTGGTAGTAAAAATGCTTCTTCTGGTTCATCCTCAACAGGATTCATCAAAAATTTTAAGATTTCATTGTATAAAATTTCTGTAACAGACATATGACCATTATTAGAAATGCTAAAACACTTGAAAACAAATGCTTCTAAAGATTTAATCATTTCTTGAAAAATTTCTAAATTGGATTCTTTATATGAATTTGAATTTAATATTATTTCGAAAATAGTTCTATACAAACTGATAAGTGCAATTTTTTCTTCATAATTTAAATTATTCGATTCTTGCGATAAAATAATTGTTTTCAATATTTGAACACTTTTATCAAAAAAACCTAATTCTCGTTCAATTAAAGCAAATTCTCTGTAAAAATGAAGATTATTTCTATTTTCTGATTTTTTAAAAAAATCTTTTAAAATAGATTTAACTTTTTTAGTATGTTTTGAATCACTCAAAGAATCATGTTTGTTTAAGAAAATTAATAATCTTTCAAATCTTAACCACCAGATTAAGATACTAGTCCTTTGAAGTATTGGTAATTTTTGAGCTACTGTATTAAATATTAATCTTATGAAATTTAAAAATAATTCTTGTACAGGATGAAATTTTAAAAATTGTGGTCCTGATGTTAATTTTCCTTCAAGTAAATCTCTTATAACAGTCGTGTTATTTAAACGGTTATCCACATCAGCTGTAGAGACTGTTGGATAAATCATTGGTAATATAAATTCTAAGGAATCTATACTCCAAAAATGTTCTTCTAATTTAAAATCTTTTAATGTGCAATGACGACTTGGAAGTAGAGGAATCTTAAGGCATAAAATAGAAAAGATTACTAACCGAAAATTTGAGTTTTTTGAAATAGTTGGATAAATAAAATCAATTGTTTCTTGATTGGATACTAATCTTTTCTCATCGCCTATTAAATTTATATCTATTTTATTAAGATCAGCACTGATCCAATAACAGCTTTCTCGAAGTGATTCAATACGTAGCCATAATTGATTTAAAGGAAGTTCGGAATTTAAAATTACTTCTTCCATTTTAATTATAGTTTTTTCATCAATTGTAGATATACTTTGCAAAGTATCATGATGCATAGCAAGATTTAAACATAAATTCAACCTTATGATTTCCCACATTTGTTCCCAAAGTCCTGCATGTCGTAAAAAAATTAAACATTGATATAATAAATCTAAAATTTGTTCGTCATAAAATTTAGAATCTATTTTAGATTTTTGTTTTAAAATTGAAAAATATTTTACATATAAATTCAAAACTTTTGTAATTTTACAAAGGGCACATGATTTTTGTATTGTAGATATAAGAGTTTGCCATAATATAATATTTTTTGGATTTTTTTGAATCATTGTTTCAATACGTTCTAAAAATTGATCTGCTGGTAAAAGCTCAGATAATAGGTATAATTTCATTTTTAACAACTCAATTGAATCATGATTTGCTGCTAATCCTTTTTCTACGATGGATAACTTTTTTTGATTTATAAGTTGTTTTGAAATTTCTTTTTTATTATAATGCAATGACATTTGAGCAATTTCATCTTGAAAAGTCACATATTCAATCCAAGTGTCAATATCTTTAGGATAATTTAGAAGTTTTTGATTAAATTTTTCAATAACAGATTTTTGTTCAAACTGAAGTTTTGACTCATTTTCATGGTCAATCAGTTTATTTGTTATATTCTCAGTATTATCACTTTTTTTTTTATCGTTGTTAATATTTTTTGAAACATCTTTATTTAATATATGATATCGTTGAAAACGTTTGGATTTTATTTGCTTTTTCGAATCAAAACCTATTTTCATACTTGATAATTTATAATTGGGTTTTAAAGAACTTTCAAGAGTTTCCAATGTACAAAATTTTGCATTTCTTTCTTTATCTTCAAAGTAAACATTATTCAAATAAGTTTTATATTGTCTAGAACAAGTTTTGACTTTTTTTTTTTTCTTTTTGTTTTGTAAGTGTACCGTAGATGTTTTAAAGATTTCTTCATTTTCATTTTTGTCAATCACTTCATTGCTAGAATCTTCATCTGAACTAGTCACCTCAACATTATTTTTTGTGAAAAAATTATAATTTGCAGAAATTATTTCATAACTAGAATTTTCCAACCATTTTGATTTATTATTTATTTCTGCACGATTTTCGGTTATATCTTGTTCATTTACTTCAGAAGAATATGCAGGAAACAGAGACATTATTTTTACATACTACTGTCTAAGAAAATATAAGGTTAAAATAATTTTTTTTTTAAATGTTTTTTTTAGAATACAGAAATACTACCATTTCCAATATTAAAATGCAATTTTCAAAAAATTATTAAAATCGTTAAAATGTTTTCATTATTTATCTATTAAAAATCCCATTAAGATCTAATTGTTATTATCTTTATTTTTCAATTTATTGGGTATATAAATAATGAAACTTCTAACTAGTATTGCTATTTATTCTCTCACTTGTCAAATTAAATGAATAAGCAGACTGTTAGGTAACGTAGTAAGAAAAAGAATAAATGTTTTGTATTAATTTTTAATATATATATATATATATATATATATAACAAAATGTTCAATTTCGTTCGCACTAAAACGTGTATATATATAGAAAAAATCGAATTATAAGAATAACCTTAAGATTATGTGAATAAAGTTATATAAATTGGACAATTATATAATTCGACATAAAATATAATATAAATAAAATTATACAAAAAAATATAAATAAAATATAATTAAAACACATAACTCATCGAATTTTCTTACAAAAAATACTAAAATATTTTTTTACAATTCAGAAGTGCTATGATTGTATATATTTTAAAATGTAATATAACGATTTTATTTTTATTTCAAATAAGTTGCCCACGCATCAAATATATACCGTTATACGCGTGGAAAACTTTAAATTATAGGATATTTTTTCTTTCCGTGAACCAATTTCAATAAAATAAAGCCTTTATCTTTGTGTGATACGCGTTGATATAGGCAGTACGGACAGTCACAAAAATTCTAAAAATTGCTGATTTGCCTTATGTATCGTTTTACCGCATTAAGTATTTTAGAAAAAAATTTTATGTACAAACTTGACTCCATTTTAATTTTATGCATGAAGATTCAATAAGAATTTTATAATTGAATTAATATTCAATAAGTTTTTTTTTTGTTTATCCGTAAGGATTGAATTTTTATTTATTTATTTTTTTTTTTTCTAATGTTGAAGGATATAATTTTTAAATTAATGATTTATTAAAAAAATGCAATTTATGATACATCTATTTTTTTTTTTTAAATTGCATTCATACGAGCTGACTTGTGTAATTTATATTCATACGCGCGACTATATGCAATGTTGCCAATGCACGATACTAAAAAAGTTATAGAAACATATATATATATATATATATATATATATATATATATATATATATATATATATATATATAGTATACCAACCTAATTCAATGAAAAAGGGAATAAGGATCAGATATTGTACATTACGTATTACGTCAGAAATAATAAGGTAAAAGCTACAAATATTTTTTATAAATAGTATTTTAAAATTTTGATTATTTTTCAAAACAAGATATTTTAGTTATTTGTTTTAAGCAGTACTTTACAAAACGTGTAAATAACGATGAAAGGATTGAGTCTGAGCAGTATTAAAAAAAATCCCTCTGTAAGAATAAATCATATATTTAAAAACTTCTTTATAAATATTATCATGTATTAATATTCTCAAAAATTTTAGCTTATTCCATTATTTTTCTGCCTCGGCGTGGGTATGACAGGAGCTTTAATGTATACTCTTCGATTAGCTTTTAAAAATCCTGATGTAACATGGAATATTAAGAAGCGACCTGAACCTTGGAATGATTATGCTAACAAACAGTATAAGGTAAATAAAAAATTTAATTTTACAGTGTGCTATAATTTTTGAAAAAATTATTTTTCCTTTTTTAGTTTTACAATCCCAGTGGCAAAGATGTCCCAATATGCCCAGCTCCCAAATATTAGGATTAATTATTTTGTAAAAGTGAAATAGATATTTCTTAGTGTAAAGAGAATTTAAATTGGAAAAATAAATAATTATGTAACAATATGTTCTATAAATAGGTAAATTTGATGTATATTTATTTTATTTTTTAAAAAGTAAATATATTGTTCCCTACTCATTTTAATTTGATTTATTATTTAAAATAAATGCATCTTATATTATTCTTTCTATCTTGTGTATTATTTAATTATAGTTTTAATTAAAATTTTTATAAAACACAATTTAAAATATTTTAAATGTTAAAATATGTTAAATGTTTAAAATTTGTTAAATTTTAAAATTATTTTGTTGGTTTATAAACAAAATAATTTCTTTGATTTTTTTCTAATATTTTGTTAAAATGTATATAGATTTATTTATAGGATATAAATAATTTTTTAATTTATATTATGTATTTTATATAATCATTTTATATCTTTTTTATAATCATCATTTTATACAATCATTTCAATGAAATAACCTAATAAAGAAATTTTTAACCTTAACCTTATATACTTTCCAGATCATTTTGATAAAAGTTTTCATAAGAATAAGTCAGATAAATTCTAATCAATACAAATTTAATGTTATAAATATTAATAATTTTTATTAGAAGTGGACATTTTAATTCATTTAAATTCTTTTTATCGTAATTTTGATAAAATTCTTTATCAATTATATATGTCATTTTATAAAAATAATTAAAATATTTAATTTTTCGAAGTATAACTTTTATATAATTAAAGATGAATTTAAGTTAAATACTATAAAATAATGTATACTAGAATAAATTTATACATTAATTTAAAATAAATAATATTTTATTATAATAAACTTTAAAAAGCATAAAATAAATTATTAAAAAACCTTAATACCTTTACAATTTCATTTACTTTATGAATATAAAATAATTCATAAATCGAAAATAAAATTTAATTTCTTTAAACAAATTTTAATTATTAAATATTTGAAAATAAATATGAAAATATTAGTGTTATTTATATAAATAAACAATAGTGTGATTACTGTTATTTTATTTCTTTAAAAGACCATGCCATCAACATGGGAAGAATTTTATGCTAAAACACCAAAGCCTACAAATCTCTGTGAAAATGAAAGTCTTATAAATAAATTTGTTGTACAACACAATAAAGAAAATGTTAAAGTTGTACTAATCACGGTTGGTATACAAGTCCATTTATATTAGAATAAATATATTAAATCAATATATTCTTTCTTTATTAAATTAATGCATTAATATCTAGAGTGGAGGCACAACTGTTCCATTAGAACATAATACTGTACGGTTTGTTGATAATTTTAGTGCAGGAAACCGAGGATCAATTTCAGCAGAATATTTCTTAGATCACGGTTATGCTGTTATTTTTATGCATAGGTTTTCTATTACATTTTATTATTAACTTAATGTAAACATGTGACTTATGTATTTTAATTTATTTAATAATGTATAGGCTTAAATCTCTTGAACCCTTCTCTAGACATTTATCTGGTCATAAACTGTTAGATATATTAGAATTAACAACTAAAAATGATATTCCCTCAGTATCAGGTAAATTATGTCAATTTTATTTATGAAAAATTTTATATTAAATGCTGAAAATTTTATTTTAAATAGTTGTACCACAACATGTGACTAAAGTTTCTATTATTTTAAAAAAGTATAAAGAAACGATAAAGCAAAATAAACTTTTGCAAATTAGTTTTACTACTCTTTCCGAATACCTATGGCTTTTAAGAAGTGCTTGCCAAGCGTTAACTGTTTTGGAAAATAAAGCTCTTCTATATTTAGCTGCTGCTGTTTCCGACTTTTACATTCCTTCAAATGAAATGGTAAATTTAATAATAGTTTTTCTCTATTACATTTGTATTTATATTTTTTTATAATAAAGATTTACAATTTTCAAAATAAATATTATGTTTTAATTAAAATTGTATTAAATTTAATAAAATAAATCAATAATAATTATCGTTTACATATTTTTTAAAATTGAAAATAGTAATTTATTTAGTGATTTACGTAAAACTATAAACGATAATAAATTTATTTTACAATAAAAGAAAATAATATGATGTAGTTATTATTTGAAAGAATTTATTTTTAATTTTATCAATAAAAGTCATGAAAAAATTTTACTCTTTGTATAATGCAAATTATTTAGGCTGTGCACAAAATTTCTTCAAATGGACCTCCATCTATTCATCTCCAGTTAGTTCCAAAAGTATTAAAACCATTAGTAAATCTATGGATTCCTAAGGCTTTTATTGTATCATTTAAATTAGAAACTGATGAGAATATTTTAATTGATAAAGCAAGAGAAGCTTTAAGAAAGTACAATCACAATGTATGTGAGATATAAATTAGTACTAGTATATTTTAATGTTAAAACATATATAAATATTATTTTTAGTTGGTGATTGCAAATATGTTACAAACCCGTAAACAACAAGTTGTTATTGTTAGTAAAATAAATGATTACACTTTATCGCTAACAAATGAACAAATATACAATGGAGAAGAGATTGAAAAGTTAATAGTAGATGATCTTGTTAAGAAGCACGAGAATTGGATATTATCATAAAAATCTTTATATGAATAAATGTATAATTCATTTTGAAAATTGTTGATGATACTAAAAATTTATATTTTTAAGAAATTACAAGATATTTTAAAGACTTTATTTTTTATGAATATTGTGTATAATAAAATTTGTTCTTCTCTTAGTTGGATATTTTATAAATATATGATTTGTTAAATAAATCTTTTATTTATGTTAAATTTTTAACATTTAAATTATAAAATTAAAAAAAAAAATTATAATAAACAATTTTATACCAATTGTATACTTTAATAGTTCAATTGTAAAATTAATTTTTTCACTTTCCATTTTTCAAAATTGATATCATAGAATTAATCTTTTCTTGCAGTCTTCTATCAGATGAATTACATCGTGATAGTACAAATATAATGGCAGCTAAATCCTTTTGTTCAAATGCAACTTGAGCTGCTTCTGCAATCATACTAAAATATTCCAAAATTATTTTTTTACTTTTATATTTAATTTTATAACTATATAAATATTCTTAAATACTTACTTTAACTTAACAAAATATTTAACCTTTAATTCATCTTTGACACGAAGAAGGTATTTTTTTGCTTCTGTGTCTTTTTTATACTTTATACATTGATCTATAAACGGCTATAAAAAATTTACAAACAATTAACTTTTTAAAAAGATATAATAGTAAAATAAAAAGATATAATTGAATTTAAAGACTTGATACCTCATAACCAATGGGAGACTTTTTAGTTTTAGAAAATTTTTCTAATTCACCCCATAAACCTTCTTCAGCTAAATATTGTATTCTCAACCACCAGTATCTATTAATAGTAAAATTAATAAAAATTAATGTTCCTTCAACAGATTTTGAAGGCATTAATTAACAATTACAAATGTACTAAGATTAAAGTGCATCTATAAAAAAAAATAACTAAATTATAAGATAATGCTGTTTTTCTATTTAATTCTATTTTTATCAATATAAGTATTTTATGTTTACTCTCTATTTTTTTTAATTTTTCACACATCATATTTTTCACTTATTTTTGTTGATAAACTTTCAAAGTTATTGTCAAAAAACTTAAAAGTGTTAATAGATTATTTTGAAACAATAAATTTTTTTAACCCCTTTATTAAAAATAATTATTTTCCAAGCATTTGTTGAAGTTTTCTTTCTTTAATAATTAATAATTAAGTATAATTTAAATAGATTTTTCATAATATTTCATAACGTGATAAAATAATTTATAAGAATAATATAAAATTAAAAATTTTAAAAATAATATATGGAGAATCATTTAAAAGTATATTTTATTACCTTCGGTCGGGAAATTTAAATTCTGATCTTAATTTGTCAGCTAATTTTATTTCATTGCGCAAAAGTAAAATTTTTACTGTATCATGAAGCGGTTTTCCAATTATAGTTTCGTGCAAAGTGTCTTCTAAGGAACGTTGATATTTTAATAATTTAATTTGTTCTTCAGTTAAGTTTGCATTCGTATCACTTCGAGCTAATTTAAAATTATCTAAAGCTGATTGTAACATAGCATCTTTTGGAGTTGAATTCTTTTGATGAAACAATATATTTTTGTAGAATAAAGAATTAAAAAAAAAAATTATAGATAATTGAATAATGATAATTAAAAAAAAAAAAAAAAAATAGAATATTATTAGCAGCATTTTACCTGGTAACTTTCTCTAACAAACCAAAGCGCTTGTGAGTAATAATCGTCATATTGATTATAAATATCACGTAAGGTTTCACGATTGTGATTATGACAATATTTGATGTACAGTGTCATTGCTAATGGACAATGCATAATAGCCATCTATAAAAAAATATTTATGTATAACATTTTGCAAACACAAATAAATTATTTTTAATAAAATTATTAGCATTTTTATAAAAGTAATTTTATAAATAAATTTTATACACAAATAGCAGAAACCCGTAACTTCGCTTGCGTGAAATTTGAATATAGTTATAGAATGCGGCTATTCGTAAAACAAAACTTTTTAAAATCCTTTGCCTTGTCAATCTGTCAAAGCTGTTTCTTCTTTTTTCATTACTATTTATTTAGAAATTATAAAAATATATCAAAATTTCATATCTATTACTTCGAAAATGATGAAATTCTCTTATAAACTTTATTTAAATTCTTCATAGGATGCATTTACAAAAAAGATAAAACACGTAAGAGTTAATTCTTAAAAAGAAGCTTAAATATTAAAATTCATGGCTGTTAATTTTCATTCAAACTTTCATCCCTCATTAAAGCGCTTAGAGAATGAGTTTTTAAAAACGCTGAAATGTGCGTTTTTAGTTACTCTAATCAAGAGGATGAATTTTCGAAAATGCCGAAGTACGAAAAAGCCTAAATGTCAAATGTCAAGGTTTTCAAAAAGAATGACGGAATTTCTATAGAAACTTTCATCTCTTATTTTACCCTCTTAGGAATAAAATTTCGAAAAACTTTTTCTCAATATATGACTACATTATAAAAGGTACCTACTGTCAAACATTTCAAGTTTCTGACCCCAGTGATTTAGAAAACTGCTGCATATTGATATGTCAGTCAGTGAATCAATTTCTTCTTATACATTAACTTAATTATTTACCTGAAAATCTGATAACGACATATGTTCTCTCAAATGAAGAATTACAGTGTAGACTAAGTCGGTATTACCGCTTTCAACAGCTTTTTTGAGTGCAGCTTGCTCCTCTCCTAGCCTCAATAGAAGAGGAACTTGCAATTGTGCTTTAGGTTCATAATCAATCAACTAAAAATTTTATGAACTCTTACATAAAAGAGAATGTTTGATAAGCTGCATCTTTATTTTTTATCATAAAATATAATATACCTTTATAGCTAATTGTTTGCGTCCACAATCTGCAGCTCGTATTGCAATTTCACTATAAGATATACCTGGAGTGTAGCCTAATTTGTCAGCAATTTCTTCTGCTATTTGTTCTTTATCTAATTGTGTCTGTTTTACCTAAAATATTTACATTTACTGAACTATAATATTAATTAAATTAATTCAATCAACTACAAAAATAATAAAGAATAATTATAAATAAAAAAAAATTATTTATATGACAGTAAAGTTGATTGAAAATTTAAGGCTTTTGCAAGGAAATGTGTAAAACAATTTTTTCGATATGAAAAATTCTGCCATCTAAAATAATCATCATTCAGCCTATAATATATACAAAATATTACCTTATAGCAAGCCCAATGAGCTAATATTCTGCTTTCTCCATCAATTTCTGATAGTTGAAGATGTCTTGCAATTTGAATACTAAGATAGTAATGTCTACGAGCTACCAATCGATCCAAAACAACCTGATGCGTCAATGCATTCAATCTAATAATGTTTTAAAAACAATATTTTTATGAAAAAAATATCAAAAAAATGTTATAATAAACAGTACATTTATTTTCTCTGAGAGTTATTAAATAAAACAGGGTAAAATGTGAAATAATATTTTTTTTTATGTATAATTATTATAATAAATTAATTAAATATATCTAGCAATTAATTTTGACGTATAAAAATATATTTCACTTACTGTATGTATGTGAGAGGAATACCAACATTAGGAAATCTGATGGCATTTAAAACTCTAAGTATTCTACACATATTAACATAATGATCTGAATTAATAGTTCTACTAAATCCTTTTCCAAATTTTGCTGCCTAAAACAAAAATTATTACAGCTAGATTATACTAAGTAAAAAAATAAAACAGGTCTTCATATTTACTTGCATAAGAAGTTTTTGTGTTTGAAAATCAAACTCACGACTTGCTGCATTAATACAATCTGTTACTGCATTGTCTAATTTGTCTTTTACTAAATCAATATAACTATCAGCTTTATGACTTTTTTTATGAAATTGTTTTGAAGCTTCTAAAAGATATGATGCAGCATCTGTTGAATTAATACGAAAAATTTTTTGCACAACATGAGGAACTTTTTGAATTATTTCATGAGAGTAAGCTGAGAGAACTCGAACGCAATCTATTTCTGCTATTAAATGAATGCGAGAATCATAAGAAAAAGATATAATCTCTCCTCCTTTAAAGCAACCTATAATCATCATAGTTTTATCCCAACAACAGACAATTGCTTCTGAACCACACCTACAATATTGTATGAAATAACAAAGTACAATTTAAGAAATTAATTTGAAACATTAAATTATAAGATGTTTACAAACCATGCTATATCAGTCAGGGTATCTTTCATATTAGTAGCATATTCATGATATTTTTCTTTAATATCGACAGAACCAAGATGTAAATATCCAGTATCAGTATACAGAGCAATATGTCGACTATTACCAGAAACTGCCATTGCAATCACGCGATTTATTTTATTATTGAAAAGTTTGTGCTAGAAAAATATTTGTCATCATTAAACTATATGTAGCTGATATCTAATAAATTCTCTATTAGAATGTGGATTATTATTCAAAATAGTAAATATTTATGTGCACAGAAATAATTGAAAATATCTGTAAAAATTTAATAAATTAAAATAAAAATTTCTTCTGTAAAAATAATTTACTAAAAGATTTGTATAAAAAATTGATTTAAATTGATTAAAACTATAAATTTATTAATTATAAATAAATGTAAGATAGTTACAAAAGATATTGAAATTGGTGTTTGATATGAATGATGAAGTTGATGAATTCCATCTTGATTTGCTAATAATATTTGACTTTCTCGTTCCTGACGTATTACACACCAACTATCAATGGATCCACCAAACTCTAAATAAATGCGATATAAGTCAAAGTTAAAAATTTGGAATTTTTGAAGGAGTAGGATCTATGTCATGAAACATAACATTCTATTAAAAAAGCTTAAAAAATAAATTATAACAAATTATAAAAAAAATAAACTCTGAGTTACAAATTTATATTTTCTACTATATTTAGAAATTATGAATCCATTATGTTATTAGTTATTCTACTTACTGGGTATATCCGAAAATTTTCTAACTTTTGGTTCTGAAACATTATTTACAAGAAAAATACGATTAGCTGAAGTTAAAACTGCTACACCTGTACCACTTAGACTTGGAAAAAATTTTGCCTGTACAACTTTTGTTTCTTTGGCTTCCTACAGAATAAAGAAAAAAGTATTATTGTGAAAGAAAGACTAGAAATATAATATATGTATTTTTACTTCTCCCATGCTAAATGTATGTTGGTGGTTACCAAACATATCATAAATTAAAACCATTCCATCCTCTTGTATACATAATAAATCTTCTTGATGCGACCAAGCCATTGCTATTAATTGACCACTATTCCACTGACAAACATTTAAAACTATTAATTAAATATTGAAGTTCATTTTTACTATTTAATAAATATATAAATAAACATACAATTATTTTCATCGCTATATTAAAAAAAACTTCTGTTATTTGCATTTATTATAATAATTATATAAGATAAATTTCAGTTTAAATCATTTATTATTGTTAAAAAATTTTTACTTTGATATAATAAAATTATTATCAGATAATAAAAATCTGAATCAATTATATTATATATTATATGAATTAAAAAATTATTCATAAACTAAACAATTCATCCTTTGTTAAATTTAAAAAATATTATTATTACTTTAAGTTTGACTTCAATAATGTAATATATAAAAGAAATTATACTCATATTTCATAACAATATCATACTTGTGTTTTTGCAATTAAGTTTCCAGATGAAGAATATATAGAAATAAGTGCTTTTGCTGACCCTTGTACTTTAACAAACTTCTTAGGATTTCTAGTTACAGCTATTGAACCTCCGTATGGGGCAGCAACTATTAAATTGTCAGTACTAGTCTCATGACAAAAAGAAAGTGGATAGATTTCAAATTTTCTAAATTAAACAAAATTTCGTACGATTACTAACAGCAATGTTAATAGGATAATTCAGTTATAAAAATAAACTTAAATACCTGAAGTAAATATCTCTTCCCAGTGGAAACCAATCTGCGGTTAACATCACAGACATTTTTAAATTTATTATTAATTTACATTAAAATAAAAATACATTTAATAATACATAGCATTAAAATTATTATTTATTTTTCTTTTAGGTTATAACTCCATAATATACATATTAATTATAAGCATCTAATAACTTTAAAATAACTATATATAAATTATAATACAAATATATTTTTAAACATTTTCTTTTTCGAAAGTATTTTTCCTTTCTAAAAGGAAGGAAAGAACGAAATAAATTTACAAATTTAATTTAAGATAATATCAAAAAATATAAGCACATAAACAAGTACACTTCGATCCTTTAGTTGATGGAGCCACTGTCGAAGTCCTTTCTTTAGTACGCTAAAAGATGACTTTTCAAAGATTGAAATAAATAGTTTTCTAAACGATGATCTTAAGGTAGTGCACTTACTGTATTAATAAATTTTTACTCTATCACAAAGAGAAAACCACAAGTATCTTTTGACGTTTTAATTCTATGAACAAATTGTGATTCTATCTTAACCATATAAAAATCTCTTATTTAATCTCCTTTGTGCCCCTGCAAACCTCTTTATCAATCTACCCTTATCTTTTTTTTTTTTTTTTTTTTTTTTTTAATTAAGAAATACATTTTATTTAATAAAGAAAAAATATTTAAAATTTTTTAAGTTAATGCTGCATAATAATTGCAAAAATATTGTATAATTAATTATATAAATTGATCGTTAAGTTGAAAATCAAATATAAAATAAATAACTTAATAATTAAAAAACAATAAATTTATCAAACGAAATATTTTAGATATATTTTATTAAATTTAATAAAAATATTAAAAATGTGAATTATATATAAAATTTGATAAAGCATTAAAAATTTAATGTGTTACCAATAAAACTAGTAGCATAAAAATTCTTATTATTAATCTTAATTGAAAAATTTTATTTAAATTTATTTAACAACGAAGTACAGTAGGTAATTAAATAAAAATAAATTAAGAATCTTGAATATAATCTATAATGTTGATCAATATAATCATATAAAAATTTCAAATTACAAATTTTTTTACAATATGAATTAGCACATAGTACATGCTTATAAGCGTAGGATAGGAAAAATTTTAACTATTCATTTATAACTATTGCAACTAAATATTATAAAAATTTTTGGAATTTAAAAATGGCATTAACAAAACGTATTGCTATGTATACATACAATAATAATTTTTACATAGTTTAAATTTACAAATTTAAATTAAATTCAATATATCTATATCTTCTATTTTTCTCTACAATTATATCAAATTATGTAAAAAAACAAAATTAAAAAAATGCATATAAAAAAACAATGTTTTCACAATTTAATCAATTAAAATAATTGTTGCAGAATCATCAAAGGCTTGAATATAAAATTAATAAAGTACAATAAGTAAATATAAAATTATGTATAACCGTAATTTGTATATTTAATTTATCTTTAATGGTTATAAAACAGTAAAAATGCTAAAATTGTACTAATCTCTAAAAATATAACTACACAATTGGTTTATTTTAATATTTCATTATACACAGTTTTGTTATTACTTTTAAATAGAAATTAAATTAGAAATAATATAATAAATAATGTATATAATCGATTTCGTAATTAACTATTTATGAGGATAGCTCTTAATCGAACATAACTTTGAATAATATTATACAGCAGCAAGTCTAGTGTGTGTGTGTGTGTGTGTGTGTGTGTGTGTGTGTGTGTGTGTGTGTGTGTGTGTGTGTGTGTGTATAAATGTGAAATTGACATGTAAATGGAAATGCAAAAAATTAATAATTAAATTTAGTCAGTCAACAAATTTTTAGACGAGTTTAAAATTATCAAGAATAATTCAATCAAACTTATTGATTATTTGAACATAATCGATATGTTCTTGCTGCATGTCTTTATCGCCCCAGCCCCAAAGTGCGCCTTCATGACTATGTTCTTGCAGGTCTTGCTTGATGCGCGTTCCGTCTCCTGTCCGGGCGGCCCGTTTTTCTATCATTTCGACGGGAACGGTCTTGAGATCGTAAGCCCAGCCGATGCGAGCAAAAAAGTCAATAAAGGCTGTCGTAAAGTTCGCTCGGTAATTGCCCAATTCCGCTGCTTTGTAATCCCAAGGAAATATGTGGTGATAATTGTGCCAACCTTCGCCGAACGCACCCATCGCCACTCGAATGTTGTCTGTCGCGCTGATTGTACTGAATTGCAAAAAATAATAATAAAATTTAAATTATCATCATCTTTTTTATCATTAACGGAATATTATAAGTTGATTGTGAACGGATTTATGGATTTATTGTATTACGTTTAAAAATTGCAATAAGTTTACTATGTTATAATACAAAGCAGTAAAGTTTATCAAATTCGAAACAAATTTTTTTTTTTTTTTTTAAATTACTTACTCATCGTACGGTCTTGTTCCCCAAATGTGCGCTGCCGAATTAACTAACCATGTAAGGTTTAAGGAAGCCGTATATCTGAAAATAGTTGCATACCACGAGTACATACCGTTTTCTCCCCAAAAATGACACGGTATCCAAGCGGGAATAAAAAAGCAGAACATTGGCATAAGAATGATATAAAGCCTGCAAAGAATTTTAAAAAAATACGTTAAAATTTTATTAATTCGTTGCCGTTCGTTTAAAATAAATTATAGCCCTTTAAATTGAACCCCTGTCTGTCTTTTACAATAATTAAATTAAATATTTTTAAAAGCTTCCTATTTTGAATAATATTTTTTTTAGAAATATAAATTTATAAGAAAATGATTTATGTAATAAAATAACGTTACAAAAATGTTACAAATATCCACATATGTATATTAGTTTCTTCGATATATTATTTTATTTATTTTGCAAAATCACAGTAATATTAAATTATCATTGATATTAGGTATATGTAGTTATATTATATATTAGGTCATCTAAGGCTATAAGCTTTAAAGTTCTTTGAAATTTATTTATTTCCTTATAATTAATTTATTAATAAATTTAAAACAAAAAAATATTATTATTACCTTTTTTTCGTTTAATAATTCTTTTAGATTTTATAAAATAATAATATTGAATATTAATTAATTAAAGTAACCTTCTCTGCCAAACGATGATTGGATCCGCTTCGAGATCGCTCATGTCAATAGTAGCCCCCTTCTTAATAACATCAGGATGCTTACGAAGAAGCAACCATCCCATGTGTGAAAAAAAGAAGCCACGTTTTGCGTTATGCGGATCGGCATCGGTATCGGTAAATTTATGATGCACTCGGTGATCTCTTACCCATTCGTAAAGGTGATTCTTAACAAAGCGATATGAAGTCAATAAGTTTTAAATATGTATAAAAAATCTAAGTATAGAAAGTTTAAAAATTTAAATTATTTCCATGAAATTATAGGTAAATCATATTTTCTATTAGAAAAAATAACGCGAATTTCAAAATGGTGGAAGCTATTGCTTTTACTTTTTCAATAGAGTATATACTGCATGGTTATTATTAAAAAAAAAAAAAAAAAAAAAAAAAAAAAAAAAAAAAAAAAAAAAAAAAATTAAATAAAATTTTAAATGTGAAATTAATATCGAAAACTTACCTGAAATGCAATTGTTTGAAAAATCATAAGAATTAGCCTCAATTGCCATTTAGCTTTATAGCATCTATGGGCCCATAATCTGTGAGCACCTGCTGTAATGCCCAATGCAGCTGAGCAGGCGATCGCAATTGCTGAAAAATATTCAAAGTAAATTTAATAAACGATAGATTCCAATTTATATTGTTCCCATCCAAGATTAAAAATGTATGGGCATATGTGTATGGGCCTGTACAGACACACACACACACACACATATATAGCTTTCTTTATAGTTAATAATTATTTCAAAGTCTCGAAAAATGCTATAAAAGATATTTTATTATTTTAATTTATTAAGCTTTTAAAATGCTTTAAAGAAAAAAAAACATTAATAACATTTTTTCATATAAAATTTTGATATAAAATAATATGAATCGTATGTTTATAATTAATGTTAAATTTTAATTATTAATGAAAATTTTTAACTTTTTACGTTGTATGATGTAATAGGTCGTAGCTTAGCAAATTATTGTAAAATTTTGGAATATAAATGATAAAATTGTGAAAATATTATAAAAAAGATGAAATTTAAAAAAAAAAATATTAACTTTGCAAAGTTAAGTAGACGCGTGTTGAAATTATAAAATGAAAGTTGAAAATTAATTAAGTTAATTTAAAATAAAATAAAGAGTACTAACTCCAAACAAAGGTAAGGAACTTTGCCCCGGTGAAAAACAGGTACAATCCATAAAGAGCACCGACGTGGAGATAAATAAAAGCAATTACATTTCTCCATACAATATTCCACTTATATTTCTTATCCTCTGTTTTAGTAACTACGGTATACGATTTTGATGCTCTAAGATTTTTCGCATCCGATATTTCTTGTTGAGAAGAAGCCTCTAAAAATAGCGCCGCCGAATTACCAAATAAATTTGGTGCCATGTTGATAATACTGTAATAAAAAGATAATCAATTTTTATTATCTTGTCATTAAAAATAATTACAATTTTTTTTTTTTTTTTTTTTTTTTTTTTTTTTACATTTTATACATAAGTAAAGAATATTTGCGTGAAATATTATGTTTTCGAAAAGAGTTAATAGAAATTATCTTGATTATTTCACCTTTTATATTTTTTCGTGACAAATTTTTTATTATAAATTTTCAAGCCATTAACAAGTAAAACGTGTTGCTTAATTCATAAGTTTATTCTTTAAATATTTAAAACGCGATTACGTTTACAATACGTATAAAAATTATAAAGATAAATGTTTTTTTTTTCGTTCGCCAAGGTTGATCTATTAGTCTGTAAAAATATTTAAGTTATTGTTTATTATAAAAAATAAATAACGCAAGTCTATATTCGAAAAATAATTGTCCAGGTAATGTACTATAATTTATAAAATTTGTAGATTAATTAATTGGCGATAAAATATAAAAATAAATGCGGAATAATTTAAGAAGACTCATTATAATAATTTCATGATAATTAAAAGAAATCTTATTTAAGCATGCGTACGTGACTTTTAATATCGATAGAGTTTTATTTGAGATGCGCATCTGTTGGGCGCAAAGTTTGAATAAGAAAAAGAGAAATTCAGAGACAATTTGATACATCAATGGGTGAGAATGCGTATGGATACTGAAAGGAGAGTCGAACGGGATCAGCTTTAAGATAAAGAGGTCAATGGTATTTTTGAGGTCAACGCTGGTACTTATGTACGCGGATAAAATTGTGAAACGGCTATCTAGCGGAATTGGTACCTGTCACACCGAAATATCGAGAGATTTTTTATTTTTTCATGCGCGTTTATTACACATTATTATTCTTATTTTATCGTCTATACGATCATTTAAATTTTTTAATTTATATATAGACATTTTTAACGACTAATTATTAATTTTTAAATTAATTTAAAATTCTGGAATTAAGTTAATGCTTATTTCGTTTGTGAAAATTTTAATTAATAAATTGGACTATAAATTTATAAATTTCCGTAAAAATTATAATACATTAATTATTTGATGTTAAGTTAAAGAGAAAAAAAAAAAAAAAAAATCAAATTACACGTTAAAGACATTAATTTAATTTGAAATTTTTTTTTTTTTTTTTTTGTTTTTGTTTTTAATAATTTGTTTACAAATTTTATTTACTCATTTGTTTCTTTATTTATTTGAAAAAGTTGAAAGTATGAAGCTTGAATAAAATCTTAATTAAATAAAAAAAAAAAAAAAAAAAAAAAAAAAAAAAAAAAAAAAAAAAATTTTATACTCAAACATTGTTAAAATAACATACATACATATATATACGTATTTTCTAAAACATCTAAGTAAAATACTTTAACACAAGTCCACAGTAAGATATTCGATCCTTGCGCAAAAAAATAAAATTCTTTTTTTTTTTTTTTTTTTTTTAATAAATATTCATAATTTTTTTTTATTTTCTTCGAGATTTATATTTTTAACGTCTGTTATACATGCGCATGTTGACAATCATTTTAATTGTGCAATTATCTAGCTTAAGGAGCATTTCACGATTCCAGAAAGTGCTTATGAGAATTTCACTATTTTTTGCCGTCTTATTATCTTTCTTAGTAACCTTCATCATCGTAAAACAATTTCAGTATACGTAATTAAAAAAATGGCAATTATAATTGCATTTTCATTTTTTTTCCCGAAGAAAGAAAATTACTTTAATGCTCGATATGCATGAAAATTTTAAGAAATTTGATTATAATCATTTCAATAATTATTATATTACCTAGTAATGTCATTAGAAATTTTGTACGATTTTTCAAACGTTTTGAAAAAAACTTTGTATCACTTGCATTTGTTGTATCTAAATAATTAATTTTGATGGCATTTTTTTTTTTTTTTTTTTTACCATAAACTAGTTATTAAAAGAATTTTTAAACATACAAATTTTGAAAATAAATATTTTATTTTTATTGGTAAAAAAAAAAAAAAAAAAAAAAAAAAAAAAAAATATATATATATATATAAACAATAATTGAAAAATATAAAATATAACAGGGAGTTTCATTGTTTTATGAACTTTATAAAGTTCTCCGTTAAAAGTTTAAAAACATTTTTTTCATTAAAATTGTTACACGATATTTAAAAATAAAGGAACTTAAAAATTTTTAAACGATGATTATTTCAAAAAAGAATAGTTAAATTTGTCAAATGAAGTATTAAATGTAGAACGATTTCTATTAACGACTCGTATCGATAATTGAAAAAAAAAAGGAATAATAATAATAATAATAATAATAATAATAATAATAATAATTACATGGAAAAAAATAGAGGTTGAGTAGTGATTAGCGTGAGAAAGTAGTTTGATTTTAAGTAGACAAACGATAATAATAACAACTCACTTTGAATTGGATGTTGGTTTTAAATGAATTAGTTTTTATCGATACATAAGAATAAACACCGTTGAAAAAAAGTAAACGAACAACACTCGTAAAACTCGTACTCGATGAGTAAATGGTAGCGCGCGTATACTTTTTACCAGTGAGCGTTTAAGCGTTAAACCAACGACGTTAAGACCGATCCGGACTCACGCTTGGTTCAAGACGAAATAACGAGATGCCTATGCCAGTGTTCCACTTATGAGCCTTTCTCGGCTCTCGCCACCCTGAGATTCTTCGCGGTGAAAGAGAGGAAGAAGGAAAGGCATCGAGGTGCCGATTATATCCCCCACCCTCCGAACGTCTTTTTCCTTACGCATCTGACCGACGATGATTTATCTTAAACCTATAACGACACACGAGCCGAGGATGAGAGTAAAAGAGAAAACGTAAACTTATTATTTTCTACGAGAAGTCAAGTCCCATGTTTTATAGATAATTTCTGCGACGGCTCTCTCGACTCTTAAAATTGACTGCTCGTTTGAGCAATTTTTTTTCTATTATTTCTTTCGCCCTCTTAAATTTTATTTATTTATTTATTTATTTATTTATTTATTTATTTATTTATTTATTTTTTCTTCTTTAATCGCGTTAACACAATAATGCACAATGTACGCCCACAATTTATCGCACAATCAACTTAAATTTTTCCGTTAATTAATATCCTACATTATTAATTGAGTTCGTTATTTTAACGAAAACTTTATTATTATCGTAATAATCTCTCATCTCATCCGTTATTCACTTATATTCAGTTTCATAGCCCTCGCATAAGTGACAGTTTCAGATTTATTCTGAAATTGGTTTTTTTTTAATTTCATTTTCTTTCGCAATGAATTTTATTTTCACAATTAAAATTTACAATAGCCATACATGTTAAAAACAAAAAAAAAAAAAAACAAAAAAAAACAAAAAAACAAAAAAAAAACAACAAAAAAAAAAATTGTGCAACATGTTGCTGCAGATAAGAGCAAGCTCTATTTAATAATTAATTAGGTCGATTCGACACATTAACATTTTCTTTCTTCACCGCGGAATTACATTACAATTTCCAACCGAACAAAGTTTCTTTTAATCTTTAATGCTTGTTTTCATCATTATTAAAGCTTAGACCTCGTTTTTCGAATCATTTTGTCAATCGAAATGAATATTTTAATTTATTTTTTTTTTTGAATTTTAAACAAAGCGTATATTTTTAATTCATGTCTGATTATTGATAATTTACAAAAAAAATTAATAAAACCAAAAGACAATGGTACAATTAATCATGTACCATTATTGCTTAATCATTTTTACCGATCGGCCTGTGAATTTTAATAATTCGAGGATTAATAATTTGACTCTCGTTTTGATTTCATTTAAATATTCAATGCGAATTAAAAATTTTTCACTCGATTTTTCAGTCGTATTCTTTTAAATTACTTGAAATAAGAGCATTTGAAAAAAAAATCTTTAATTTTTGTATCCCTTACAATCTTTGCTCGTTAGGTATAAACAGGTCACATTTTTTAAAACTTGCATTTTTTGCATGGTTATAAATTTAATCAAATTAATCAAATAATGATTAATAGAAATTTAATGCATTATTTCAAGATAACATAGAATAACATGAAATTACAACGTAAATAATTATGTGCATTAAGAAAAATTATAATAAAAAATTATAATAAAGTATATCATTGGTAAATACTAAAGTTGTAAAATTATCAATATTAAAAAATAAATAATAATGAAACACATAGCAACATTTGTAAATAACGATAAATGGATAAAAGAAGATTACTTTGTAAAAGAAAAGGGAAAAAAAATAGGGTAAATTGATAAATGGAGTAAGGACGGATCAATATGTAAATCAATAAAGCAAAAAAAAATGAAATCGGAACTTTGGAATGAAAAATTTAACCGACGACGAAGAGTAGTAGTAGCAGGAGCATCTAGGAAGATGATATGAAAAATAAAGTGAATGGAAAGGTGAAAAGGAGAACGCGCGCGCGTACCGTTGGTGGAAACGGAACGTGGACCACGCGGCACTTTCCGCTTCTCTGACCGATTAAGGCTGACGAACGGTACCTGCTGCTCTTATACCGCCGTTCTTGCTTACAGTGCTTCTGCTGATCTTAAAACCTTGACTCTCTCATTTATGGAGCCAGCAGTCACGGCTTGTTGCTCAGTTGGGTTGCCTCCTATATATATATATAAATACATGCCTCCGCTCTTTCTTCAAGGTTAAGGAAAGGGGAAACTTTTGAGCATTCTTTTTATCTATATACATATATTTTATAACGCAAAATTACCCATATTCATTTATTTTCTTTTGCTACAGTTACTACTGTACTAAACTACAAGCAATAAAAGAAAATTTTATATTATGATTTAAATTTGAATTCCAATCTACTAGCATTATCGCGAATTAAACATTGAAAAAATTATCTAAACCTAGACAATAGCAATTTTACAAATCATAAAATCCCTTTCGTAAATAACTATAAAATTTACATCTGTGTTATATATTAATCGTGAGAAAAATTCAACAACACTTTGTGTGCGTCAACCATTGTCTATAAAAAAAAAAAAAAAAAAAAAAATTATTGAATTTAAATTTAATAATTGCCGTTGTGACATTTTCATTAAATTTAATTAAATTTAGTCAAAGGCTTTGCAATTTTTATGCAAAATTAAAATTGGCAAATAAATTAGGTTGATAGCTCGATTACTATTGCTTTGATTGTTTAATTAATGAAGGCAACGCGCGCGTGTGTATGTGTAGCAATTATTTCATTTAAAATCTCAATATTCGTATTAGCATTTGTTCACAGTATCGCATTTATGCTTAACATAATTTTATTCCAATTAATTTTACAGAACTACACGTATTGCATTTGATTGATGAAACCCATACAGTAAGTCAATTTTAATAATACTATTGATCAATTATTACAATATGTAAATTGACTTAATAAGTGCATTGACAAGTTTATAAATCGTACGATAAAACTTGACGTTTTTCAATTTTGCTAAGTTTGTGCGAATTACCATTAATTTTATTAATGAGTAATTTGAAAAATTGATTTGTACAAATAAACTTTATTAATTAAATTTATTTAAAAATTATGTTAAAAATTAAAAAAAAAAAATGTTATTTAATAAAATATATGTAGTAGGTATATTATATTTTAAGTTTATATAGTTGCCAAAATATTTAAAATGAAAATAATGTAACGTCGATCTTAATAAACATTGTATGTATATATTTTCTTGAAAATTGATTGAAAGAAAAGTTGCAATAGTATAGTAATCATGGATTTGTAATTTTTATTATAATTTAGTAATTTCTTTGAAGATGAAAAAGCAAGAATAAGAGAGAAGGTGAAATATAGTTGAAAGCAAAAACGAAAGTAGCGCTACTTTTAAAAGTAGGTATAGAGGTCTCGTTTTATACCTTTTATTTAAAATGGTAATTTCACTGATGAATATTATGTCCGACGAAAATTATCAGCGAAGCAAATTCATCGATACCATGTCGTTTTAGATATACTTTTTGCACCCGGATGAACAATGTAATTATTAATATAAATACATATATATTATATTATATTATTATTATTATTATTATTATAGAAACGTTGATTATGAGTATGTTTTTATATCTACTAATATTTGTAAATGATTAGTTTAAATATTAAAGTATTATATATTTGATGATTAATGGCATTGAAAACATATCATGTGTACGTAAATAGAAGGTTAAAATAAAGTTTTAACTTTTGTAATATTTTGTATATATTTTGTATACATAGCAATTAATTTATATTAATATAAACGAAAAAAGATTACAATTAAAAATTTATTCTACAGATAAACATAAATAATAGAGATTGATTTTTATTTATTTATTTATTTATTTTTTGTCTGTTTTTTTAATAATATTAGAATATTTCAACATACTGAAAAGATGTCAGCGCATAAAATGATGTGAGAAAAGCGTATGCAAAGATGCGAATAAAAATTTGATCAAGCTGGAACTCGATATGCAATCCTCATTTTGATGTTCTACATTAGACTTCTTATCGTTAAATACACTATGACGTATGGTCGAAGGAGACGTGTTAATTTTTCCCAAACGAAAACACATTGTATTTAGATATCGTTAAACTTTTCAAATATTATGAAATGTATTGTAGTGATGTATTGATCCGAGGCCTTGAAATTGAAAAATACAATTAACTTTAATTTATTTAATAAAGATAAAAGTTCCTGGTTTACGTGTTTACAGACCGCTACTGGCAACGCTACGCGCAACTGTTGACGTCCTGCGGCGACTCTTTGAACTTTATTATATACATATATATATATATGTATATATACAGATTTCTTTTATACCATATAGTGTACCATAGCAATCTGATTTACCGACAGTTACCTACATATATATATATATATATATATATATATATATATATATATATATATATATATATATATATATATAATGTAGATTTTATATTTTGTATAAATTAACAATTAATTTTATAACTAAAAGTTTCAGTTTTTAGGAAACAAGATTTTATCAAATTTTTGATTTATTTTAAAAATTCTAATTGCTTTGCACTTTAGTATACTTTATTTATAATTTATAGATTTTGAATTTGATTGATTTATTTTGTTTATAGTGGTTATAAAATTAAATTCTGTAGTTTCATTTAAAACAAAATAAATAAAATTAGAAATTCAATTTTCATGCCTACAAAAATTATCTTTTAAATTAATAATTCATTATATACGCATTTAATGTTAATTTATTTTATACATATAATATATATGATCGAAAACGCCATGAAAAATATTAAGAATTTAATTTTTATAAATTTTCACATTACTTGTCAACAAAGCATTTGCATAAGCATTTTTATTTTTAATTTTGGAAATGTAAAAATATTTCAGAAGATTTAAAAAGTCATTTAGAAAATTTATAAAATTGCAAAAATTTATGTTATTTTAAAAATTTAACTGCAATTTATATTTTTACAAATGATTATAACACAATAGATGCATTAATTATTGGCGTTATTTATATAACAAAAATAAATAAAAATTAATACATCTTTATTCAATTGAATAAAGTTTTATCTTCAGATTATAATGTTTATTTAGCACAAATAAATTAAATTGCGCGATTCAAGGTAAAATGTTATTAAAAAATCATATTCTATTTTTCAAAGATAGCTTAATATCATAAACTAACAGCGCGTTTCTTATTCAAAAATATTACCTATGAATTCTTAAAATATCAACTGAAACGATCCATATTTTTATGCATATAACAATTTTTTAAAAGCACGTTGAAAATATTTTCAGTAGAAAAATACGCAGGTAGCCTCTGCGGCCGTTATATTGTCACAAAATTGCGATCTTCGTCGCGTGCTTTTTCCACAAAGAGGAAATGACAATGTAAAAGCGTGCGGCTATGACGATAATGTAATTCTTCAGTCGAGGTCTTTGGGGTCAATCGAAGCATTTTCGTGGTCAGCAGCATGTAGTGTATTTCGTGGCCTCAGTCGAAATCACGACGATTACCACTAAACACTACTTTTCAAATATCGTTGCCTTCTTATTCCTATCGATCGATTCATATAAATATATATATATATATGTATATATAATTATATATACATATATACATACATACATACATACATATATATATATATATATAATTATTACAAAATTAATTAGTTGTTATTTAAATCAATTTTTATATATTTTTTCTTTTTTTCCTCCGATGCTCTAACGAATTTCTTTTTCAATATTCGTAAAATTTTTGCCTTTTGAGTTAAAATTATTTACGAATTATTTGAGGTGCAAAAATGCCATCAGCGCGTATTGAAAATTTCAAAAGGGATATAAATTGGCCAGTTGTTCTGTATTATTTACATCTGCACGCACTTGGACTTTATGGATTATACCTATTGTTCATCGAAGCCAAATGGATGACTGTATTTTTCAGTAAGAACGATACATTTTTTTTAAATTTTCAAACATCTTTTTCTTACGATAAATTTATATCTTTTATTATCATTGTCAGTTTGTGCATTACTTTATCGTAATAAATTAATTATTTTGTTTTTTTTTTTTCTTTTTTTCTTTTTTTAACATATTGCGTGCGAAATTCGTTTTTCGCGCTCAGAAAAGAATAAAATACAAAAGCAGTTTTGAGTACGAAAAATTTTTACTGAAAATATGATTAATTTTTCACACAATATGTTAAAAAATAGTATACGCATCGTGAGTGCGCAAAGTGACTTTTTTCACACTAGTTGCGTTGTGTTCTATGTATATTCATTTGTATTTATGATTTTCATATGAAAACGATAAAGTTTGTATGATTTGAAAATTTCTTGCATTTTTTACCATCGATTTAGATAAATGCGAAAATTTTGTATACAACGAGGATGAATAATTTAAGGTTTAATTGAGTTAAAAATTTAGGATTGATATTTATTTACTTATAAAATTTTGAAAAAATAAACAAAAAATTGTTCTCATTTTTATCCAAGACAAAGCTAAATAAATAATACTAACAATTTTTTCAATAATTTATTCAATTATTATCCATGAAATATGTGAATTAAAAGTATTTTAATAAAAAATTTTGATCGACATTTGTATGATATAGCTATTTCTCAGATTTAAAATATCAAAAATTTCAATATCTTGATGATTAAAGTTCAATAAAAGTTCTATTTAAGGGTATTTAATTTTTTTTTTTTGAAATCTAGTCAAAAAGTAAATCGCGTAGTTATGAAAGTGGTTTTTATATTAGCTTTTAAATTTGAACTCAGCACTCAAATTTATGCTCAAAATTATTTAAATAATTTCGTGTAAATAGAAATAAGTTCAAATTTCATAAGAATATTTGCACTAATCTATTTGCAAAAAATATTTTTTATATTTAAGGAGGTTCTCTCGGTACACAACTCTAATCAATGTAGTGTAGGCTATTACGCGTGGTTAACTCACGTAGTATGAGGTATATTTGTAGATTTGGCAACATCACACTATACACAGCTGTTTATTTTAAATTCTGTTTATTTTAAAGCCGTTTATATTAAAATAAAAAAGAAAAATGAGTTACGCAATTAAAAAGTTTTTTTGGAAAGAAAAAAGGGTGACAGAAAAGGTGTATAAAAAACGTTTAAAACAACAAAAAATTGGAAAAAAACATAAGAAATGTGTACGATATTAGAAATGATGCGCATAATCATTGAGCAGAAGAGAATCAGAGAAATAGAGAGAGAGAGAGAGAAATTACAACGTTGCCAAATGTACAAAATAATTTATAGAGAAAAAGCAATAAATTCCTTTATTCGTTAATTTAATGTTCCGCTCATAGATACCCAATGAATATTTTTAAAATTGATTATTATCAATGGAATATATAGTTTTTTTAATAAAAATTTTGAAAAAAAAAATCTATTTTAATCATTTCACATGACTTGAAAAAAAGTGACGAAAATGCTATTTTTCTTAAGACTCTATGTTAAATATTCAAAAATAAAAACATTAATTACTTGCTTTCTACGTTCTGAACGATTTTAAAAATTTAACTGAGTTATCATGATGGTAATATTAATTAATGTACAAAATTTCAACGATATCTCAATTTTAATTCTTAAGTGATAGAACCTAATTAAATTAAATTTTTTTTTTTTTAATATTTTCTCTTATAATTTTCATTTAACCCTTTTCGTACGTATGTCTATTCTCAGCCACCAAAGCCTTTTTACCGTTCCGGTCGTATGACATTGAAAACGTGACATTAAAACATATTATTGTATAAAAATACAAATAAAGTTGTAAAAAGAATTAATAAATCTCATTTATTCTTTATAATCTTGCATGTTATGTATCACTGCTTTTTCAACGGAAATTAATTCCGACCAGTACGACACCCATCTCCAAATTGAATACGTCCGAAAAGGGTTAATATTTATAATGAAATTTCAAAATCAAATAATCGAAATATATATAATATTAGAATACTAAATATTTGCCGCGTACATGAAAGCTTAAAGTTATTCCTAATGAATTTATGTATGATGGCAGACTACATTAACGTAGTAATGCATAAATAATTATTATTTTTAAATCCCTACGTAGACACATTTTTTCATACATATTAAAATATTAATAAAGTATGAACTCGGTAAACTTCAATAAACATTAATTACGCATTATTTTATTATTATTATTTTTTTTATTTTTGTTATTTAATTATTTTTTGGATAATTCAAGTCAATTGTAAATACATTGTGTAGCGATATTTTTTGTCCGATTATGTGTATGTGTTTAAAGTTAATGCGATTTGAATAATTTAACAGAATTACGCGTACATATATCTATGTACATATTTATCTATTACGACAACATTATGGAATTTGAACTTGATGTTTAAAAATTATATAATAAAGACAATGAAATGGATTCAGTTAATAATTAAATTTTTCAATGTATTTACATTAATTCGTTGAATTTATCGTTTATTTAAACTATAAATATAACAATTTTTAAATATTATAATTGAATTGTGTATTTTGCAGCATTATTCATAATTCTCCTTGCCGGTCTTGGAATCACAGCCGGAGCTCATCGGCTGTGGGCACACAATGCTTATGAAGCTTCTGGATTTATCCGAGGTTTACTTATCATAGCTCACACTCTTGCTGGTGTCGTGAGTTTTCATCGAATTTTATATTAATTATGGCTTCTTTTGCCAGTATTTTTATACGTCTATATCTCGATAACCATAAAGAAATTTAATTAAAATTTAAAGAATTAAAATTTAATTGATTAAGAAATTTTTCCACTTAATATTATTACTTATGTATTATACATATGTATAGTGTATAATCGTGTATATACGTTGTAATACATAATGTTCGAGTTTATTTGTTGTAAACTATAAGCAATACGTTGATATTTTTATAGGGTAACATTTACGACTGGGTTCTCGCCCACAGATCTCATCATCAATACTATGGTACAGAAAGAGATCCTTATAATCACAAAAAAGGTTTTTTGTACAGTCACTTAATGAGTAACATACTAGCCGATCATCCTGAAAAGGAAAGACTGGACAAAGATATCGACATGTGCGACGTTGATATGGATGGTTATATATGGATTCAAAGATGGTAATTGCTTAGAAAATTTATCCTCTATAAATATTTCGTTTTTTATGTGTATATATATATATGTATTTATAATTAAAAAAGTTAGGTGAAAAGCGGTCGTGCTTATTGTTAAAATTTATAAAATTTTACACGAATATAAAATAATACACAAATTAAAAAATAAATGAGAAAATAATGAAAATTTATAATTTTATTATATACGAGTAGATCTGAGTAATTGTTTATACGATATCATTTTAATGAAATAATATTATAACTAAAATTATTGTAAAAATTATATTGCACACATTATTTTGTTACAGGTTCTATTGGCCTTTATTCTTAATCGTGGGTTTGCTTTTGCCAATAAATGCGCCAGCTGAATATTGGGGCGAGTCGATTAAAAATGCTCTATTCATTTTGGGCTTTTTAAGGCTTGCCATAACAGTGAATCTTTCTTGGCTCGTCAACAGCTCGATGCTCATTTGGGGACTCAAGCCCGGAGACAAGTTAATAGCATTTTTTGATACTTTACGTTTGCTGTTTAAACTTTTTTTTAAAATGCCCAGCAGTCACGGCACTATAATTATCGATAACAACGGTTTACATACATTATGATGCTCATACTATTTTATACGATAATATGTTGTTTTCCATCATATGCATATTTTATATTCGAGAGGGAAATTTAATCGAAATTCAACGATATTTACCCTTTTAATTCGTACATACATGTATTATAAATAATTATTTATGCAATTTAGATGCAGATTTAAGTTTATTTTTTCTTCCTCAAATCGCATAATAAATTTATATATACTATATACGTATTTCAGAAAAACGTATAAAAAATTTTTTTTCAAATAATTCAATCGAATGATCCATTATCTGTTTTATTTTTACTTTTAAAGATTTAAAAAATATTGATTCATCGTTATTATAATTTTTATATTATTATTCGGTATATTACAATGACAATAATTGATAAGATTTTTATACTTTAACGTTCCGCAATTTTTTGTTGTTGATATTACAAGCTAATCGTGTATATTGTAATATTTCCTTTTTTTTTTTTTTTTTTTGTGTGTGTTTTAGGTATCCTGCCGATGACAATACGATATTTTTAATAAATAAATCATACTGGCCAAATTATCATTATCTTCTACCATGGGACTATAAATGCGGCGAATTTGGAAATTACGATCGTGGTTGCACAACTTTCTTTATTAAAATGTGGGAAAATCTCGGACTCGTTGATTCATTAAAAACGGCATCGAGTGATTCAATTCGCGACGCGATATATCAAGCAGCGAGCAAAAAACTAGACGTCGCCGAAGCTTTAGAATCGGTGAAGAAAATTGCGGAAGAAGAAGCTATCAAATCAAAACTTCGTTATCGCCATTAATCGTTTATTTTTTTAATTTTGTAATTAAATATTTTATTACAAAATCGTTTTAATATTCGAATAAAATGTCTGATTGTATCTTTAAAGTTTTTTTATAAAAAACTTTTAGGATAGACACAATTTTTTCAATTAAATTTACAATAATCCGTAAAAGAAATCACAGCAGTATAAAAATTATAAGATAATTTTTATCTGCGAAATATTTTTATTAATAGATGTTATACCAAGAAAAAAAAAAAAAAAAAATTTAATAAATATAATTTTTCTGTCGCAAGTACCACAGATTAACGTTTTTAAAATATCGTTTTATAGTATCGTATAATATTTTTTCCCGATATTCAACTGGAAATTTTTAGTTGCAGGGGATACTTAATATTTTTTCACTTCAATAATAATATTCATTCTTAACGAAGATAATATAATAATTATTTATGAAAAGAATAAATGTAAAAAACAAAAACTTTTATCATTAATAAAATTTATTTATTTATAACAGAATTTTATGAAATATATGCGGATGTTTTAATAAAATTTAACTTCTTATAACATTTAATTCCGTATACGAATACATCTTTATATAATCTCCTAGTCATATCCCACTTATAAATTTGTCCATACCTATTTTTATTTATTATTTTTATATACAATACATCAAAACATAAACATAGTTAGGTTGATAAATAATATAAATTAGTAACTTAAATTAGTAATTAATGGTTAAATAAATTAATTCATCGAGTATGTGGATCGTTTATCTTCAAAGTGGTGCAACTTTATTATTATTTATTTATTTATTTATTTTTTTCTTTTTTTTTTCTTTTTTTAATGATAAATTTAGAGTAAACTTTTTGTTATTTTGTTATTATTATAATTTTCTAAAAAAAAAAAAAAAAAAAAAAAAAAAAATAAAGTGAGCTTGCATCACTTTCAAAATAAACGGTCCATATACAATCGAGAAAAATGTTCAAGTAAATATATTCCTGTGAATATTGTGGTGTATTTGTTATTGAACAAAAAAAGTGCATAATTGTACCTTACATAACAAATTTTTATTTGTGTTTGAGTATTTTAATGTACTTATATCGGTATCCAGTCTTTTTTTAAATCTAAGGCACATTAGAAGCAACTTATCAATTTGCCCTTTGAAAATATCCAATAGATAACCAATGGATATATTTATGAGTATTTAGATGGATTCGTCTTTGAAAACTATACGAATTTACGAATCCATTTAAATCCATGGGTAAATTTCTCAGTGAATCTACCTCGATCTATGGAGATATCCACGTGGATATTTTAAGCGGATAATAAATGAGTGAATAAACGTTATTTATGTACACGCACAAATACACACATAAAAAAAAAAAAAAAAAAAAAAAACACGCGCGCGCGCGATCGCTTGATAATATTTAAACGATACATGTATAATTATAACAATATGCTTATTATTTATTGCCGAATCGACGATAAATATCGACGATATATATTCTTCGAATATTAATTTACTTATTCTTTGATTTGTCAATCGATTAGCTTGGACGTTATTAGATATATAGTTTAATAATTTCCTATAATAAAAACTTTTTAAAACTATCTTTCAAATTTATTTTCGGACGAAGTCGTAATGTAAATGGGCGCCGGCGAGTTGTCGTAATATCCATAGATCGGCTGTGGATTAGCGGATGAATTAATTATCGGCAGAGGTTGCATATAAGGCATCATGTGCATCGGTGTTATCGGTATCGTCGTTGCCGGTATAACGGCCGCGTTAGCGTTGGTGTGACCCAAGGTCGAGCCATTGTACGAACCGATGTACAGATCCTGATTGGCAAGTTTTCCGCTGTAAGTGCTGGCCGGTCGGAGCATCGACGCTTCGTGAATACTGGGAGCCATCGTTGAATGGACGCGCGCATCGGCCATTTGACTGCTCCAACGCAATCGGCAAATGCAAATTATTATTACGACTATGGCGATGAAAGCTACGACCCCGCCGACTATTCCAATGATGAGGGTATCGTCGGTACCGTTTGATGTGCCTATGGACGCGTTCAAAGGAGATTCTCCATTGTTCTGTTTAATATTATCAGAATCCTGAAACGAAATGAATATAATTATATTATTATTAGCGCGCTAATCAATCTCGAATCTTGATTCTCGAATCTCGAATGATTCAACGTCTCAAAGGCGTAGTTATTCTTTTGTAGTCCGCATACATACGACACTTGTTAAAATATTGAATTTTTAATACGTATAAATAAACAACATACCTGAGATGTTGGAGCTACGGTCCAAATAATTTCCGGCTCTGAAGTTGTCAATCGTCTGGTACTGCTGGTCGATTCCGTCCGCTCAGCTTTATAAGCTGTCGTAGATTTTCTCGGCTCGCAAGACAGCTGCTCCTCCGTAAGATCTTCCAAATATTGTCCAATCAAAGATTCCGGCGAAATACACATGACCGAGTTTCCTTTTTTGGGCACAAGATTTTTATAGACTTTCCATAAATTTTTAGCTTGACAATCGCAACGCGCCGTGATCTTCAATCCGGTTAATTTGATAGCACCGCTACGCTCCTCGAAAGCCGACATTAATTGCGGGCTGATTGTTTTAAATTTACTTCCGCTCACGTCGAGCTCTATAAGGGTTGAACGGGGAACTGGAAATAGTAAGGTCGTTGGTATTGTTTCGATAGAAGTGTTTTTAAATCCCAGGGAAAACTTGGAAGATCGCGTGCCTACTAACAAACTGGAAAGGACGTTTCGCAGTCTTTCGCCTCTTAGGCTGAGACTCTTCAAACGTGGATGCATTCTCACTGAAATCTGTTCATTGCCGGCGTTTAAATCTTTTATTTCGATATCAAGTACTTCGAGATTTATCATAACTTTTAAAATACCCCGAACGTCAAAATAGCCTAGCCTTGGAAAGTCGTAAGCTTGTAAATTTTTAAGCTTATGGAAAGATTTGAAAGCATTTTTTTCTATTCTAGTACAGTTAGCTAAATTAAACATTTTCAATGTCCTTAAATTATCGAAGCCTACCAAAGAACTTTCATTGACGATGTTAACGTCGTTGCCCGAAATATCGAGCATTTTTAACGTTTTAAGTGTACCAAAAGCACCTAAAATACCATCGAACGTTCTCAATCGGTTTCTCGAAACGTCCAACTCTTCCAACATTGTCGTTCGTTCTAAGGCATAAGGTGCGATGCTTTCCAGAGTATTATTCGATAAATTAAGATGACGCAAGAATGGAGCTTCTATTTTAATTATTCTTTTAATGCCGCACGATGCTAAATTTAAATATCGAAATACTTTTGCTTCCTTTAAAATTTTATCAATGGCACTTTCACTCAACGGATTTCTCGATACGTCCAAGTATTTAACGGTACTTATTATATCTTGAGTAAACATTTCCGACAAACGATTTCTTGCAATATTCAAATTTTTCAAATTAATAACTTGTTTTAATAGAGCTCTCCTTGGTATTTCTGCAAATCTATTGCCCGATAAATTTATTTCTTCGAGGCTACGAACTCTCGATAAATCGAAGATTGTATCGGGTAAAGACGTCAAATAATTATCCATTAAATTAAGCTCTTGCATTCTAAGTATACCTTCGATCATTCGTTCGCTTAAGCTTTCGATGCGATTTTTCGATAAATCCAGCCGTTGTAATTGCGTTGAATTATGAAATGCTAATTCGTTTACCGATCTTATTAAATTATCAGACAAATTTAATTCTCGCAAAAGTGGTATTTGAGCGAAAGCAAATTCATCGACGACGTACAATTCATTGTCGGATAAATTGAGATATTCAAGAAATTGAAGGGTTTTAATCAATTCATTGTTAAAAGTGGTGAAACGATTTTTAGATAAATTAATACGCCGAAGCCTCGGATGTATCAAGAACGAAGTCGGTGAAAGATATTCCAGTTCGTTGTCGGACAAATCTAAAAGTTCCAAGCCGGTTCCAGTGTCGAAAAATTCACCTTCAAAGCTTTTCAATTTATTTCCATGGAGATTTAAATGATAAAGCATCTGTAGGCCTACAAACGCTTCCTTATCAATATCTCTTATTTCGTTAAAAGACAGATTTATTTCAGTTAGATTATAAAGATGCTCGAATGTATTTTTTTCAATTTTTTTCAATTTGTTATCGGCGAACGAGACCTTTTCAAGGCCCTTTAAATTTAATAGCAAAACTGTCGGCAATATATGGAGATCGGTACGAGATACATCCAAAGAAATTAATGAACTTGGAAAGAACGGTGGAAATCCACCATAAAGTGGATTGTCGCTGATGTTGAGATACTGCAAATGATTTAGATGTTTGAAAGTATCGGGAGATACTCTTTTTATGAGATTACCGGCTAAATTAAGCGACACCAAGTACCGCAATGGAAGTTCCCCAATTTCACTTAAACGATTGTACGATAAATCAAGTCCGATCAACGTTTCTTCAACGCCGATGAAACTTTGTTGATTTATAACGGGTATCATATTTCCTGATAATTCAATGTTTGTAAGCCTTTTAAAATTAAAAAAAAGTTTTGCCGGCAACTCGCGCACCAGATTGCGAGTCAAACTAAATGTAATAAGACGAGACGCGCTGCCCTGAAGAATTTCGCTCGAAAGAGCGGCAATGCGATTAAATTCTAGGTGGAGATGAGACAAAGATGGTAACCTAGCCAAAGCTGCCGATGGCACCAGTAAAATATTATTATCTTGAAGAGATAACCATCTTAATTTTGAAAGTCCCTCGAAAGACGATTCTTCAATCTGAAATAAATACGTGTAATGTTTATTATTAAATATATAACAAATTTAATAAAATGAATGTATATTATTTATAGATAAATATTTTAAATATTATTTTTTTACATTTTTTATCAACTAAAATCGAAAATCAATAAATCCGTCATTTAAGCAATAATAATTATAATATGTTGCAGTTGTTTGAAATCGAGATTTTATGTAATGAATGCGTATATATATATATATATATATATATATATATATATATATATATATATATATATATATATATAAATATAGAGCTTATACCTTTATAATGTTATGTAAGCTATACATAAAAAAAAAAAAAAAAAAAAAAATGCATCTTTTATTTGTTTAAATTGCAAAATAACGTAAAAATAAATTATTTAATTTAATATCAACGTATAGATATTTATGAAATCGATTTAATATCGGTTTAATCGCTTTTTAATTATTATCGTACTTCAAACTGCTTTTCTTTAAGAAAACGTCATTTGCGTAATTTTACATTTTCAAACTTTACTAATTCATTTACATTCTATTAACATATCTAAATTTTATGTTATCCAATGAAATTCTGATTTATGTAAAAAGTATGTTTATTTATGTCCAAAAAGTATCGAATCTGCGTCATTTTAGATTTTTGACCTAAAAATTGATTTTAAAGATAAATACATAAATTGACGGTGAATATTTGTATGTATTTCCTCCTTCCATCCCTCACCCCCCCCCCCCCGATTTTTAAAGTAAAATTTAACGCGATCATAGATCTTATCACTTATAACCAAAAAATTTTCATTGGAGTCAATTTTTCGATTTCGATCATCCGCTCGAAAGAAATTAAGCGGTCTGTTACTTTTTGGATAATGTATGATAAATTTGCGAATACAGTTATGTAATATACACATAAATGTTTACATGCACGCGGATCGATGCAGAAATAAATAAACTTACGGCACGCAAAGCATTGAAGCTAAGATCCAATTGCACCAATGATTTAAGTTCCGAAAAAGTATGAATACCTAAACGTCCAATATTATTGCGACTCAAGTCTAAAATTTGTAAATTTGGAAAATTTGCCAAATCGGTGCATTCCAATTCCTAAAAGAATCGTTTAAAAAAATAATCGCCATTGGTTTTGGTGCGAAAAATTTTAAATATCAAAATGAAATAAGCTATAGTTTGTCAAGTTATACTTACAGTGATCAAATTATTCGAAACATTGAAAAATCTGAGATCCTTCTGATAGCGTAATGCTTCAGTTGGAAATTCTTCGAGAAGATTATTCGACATGTCAAGCTGCTGAAGACTGTACGCACCTTTCGACGAGCAAGAGAAATAATTAAAAATTTAATATCTCACATTGTAAACAAAATTTTATTATTGAATATAAAATAAGTAAGTATGCATAAATAATGATGAACTATTTTAATACGGGCACTTATTATTATTACTATATTTATTAAACTGACCTTTGAAAACATCACTGTTTAAATGACGAATATCGTTAAACGAGAGATTAAAAATCAAAAGACTCGTCATCCCAATTAGCGCGCCGTCTTCTATGTAAAGCAATTCATTTTTACTTATATCAAGAGAGAGCAATGTTTCGCCCAATACTGACAAAGCTCCAAATTTTATCGTACCTATGTAAAAAAAAGAAAAAAAAAAAAAAAAAAAAAAAACGTTACGTAATCAAAGAGAGAGCAATTTTAAAAAAATAAAGCTCGTTGTTGTTGTTATTATTATATTATTGTAAAATCTTATGTTAAGACTTATTTACCAATATTGTTTCCAGCGAGACTCAGTACTCTTATAGATCTCGGTCCATTGAGCGATTTAATCGGTATGTGGTCTAAATAATTATAGTCCAAATATAATTCTTCCAAGTGAATGCACTCCTTGAATATTCCTTCCTCGATACTTCTCAATCCGTTCAAACGTAAATTCAAAATTCTCAAGTTTGAAATTTCATGAAATATGTTGCTCGAAAAAATGGGATTAAGATTGTCACCCAAGGCGTTATTTGCCAAATTCAACTCTTTTAAATTATCGTGTCCTTGTAGTTGTCGGTTCATCAAACGATTAATTGCGTTATCGCTGAGATCGAGTTTTTCGAGTGTATCCGGCAAAATGTTTATCAATTGAGTCGGAAGATACCGATGGCCGCTAAATTTTTGACTAAACGAGATTACGGGTTGACTGGCAAGGCTGGCTAGAGAATCCTCGGCAAGTATGACCCGATCGCAATTTATTTCTAAACCAAGAGTGCTTTTGTTTAACCCAGATACTGCCACGTCGCATTGGCATGGTATACGGAATTCGCGATTAACTTCGACGCAAGGTCGCCAACGACTCTCGATTATTGTTATAAATGAGAGGGCGACGATCAGGATTGAATTATATCTGAAATTTAATATCAACATTTCATTATTTTATTTTTTATCTTTAAAATCCTAATAACTAATTAATATAATCGATCTTTTAAAAAAGCAAAAATTATGTATAAAAAATTTTAATGCTCGTTGTCAAAATTATAATCAAAATAATGATATAGTCAAAACTATGTTTTTTAACATTAATCAATAAGTAATACTTAGTAATATAATCAATCGTACACGCGGTAATATTTTTTTTTTTTTTTTTTTTTTTTTTTTTTTTTTTATTTTTTATTATTAACTTACACCGTCCAAATCAAATTTAAGGCAATGTACAAAATTAAGATATGAGTATAAGTGAATGTATTTAAAAAACAAATAAATAAAATTAATAATAAAATAATAAAATAGCCATCGATTGAAAAATAGAACAAAATTTATTGTTTTGATTGATTTTTTATAAATATTTTTATAAAGATTTTTACCATGAAACATTTAATTGATTATATTTAAAAAAAAAAAAAAAAGAATAAATTAAAAACAATTTTTTTTTTTTTTTTTTTTTTTTTTTTTTTTTTTTTTTATATTTATTTTTATTTATTTTTTTTTAATTAAAAAAAAATAATTTTAAAGAGAAAATTCAAATTATGTTGTTAACGATATTACATTAATTAATAAATATAATCAAAAATATTATACATTTAATAATATTAGACAATTTTTTAATTTGTTTTTTTTTAATCACAAGAAATATTTTGTTACCTTCTATACCATACACGCAAACGTGTAAATACGCGCTCACACGAACACTATAATAATATTTAATCGTACATAATATTCTATGTACTAATTATGCAAATTACCACTCTACTATTGAAAAAGTCACACGAATTCCACGTAGATTCTAGATAGATTCGTAAAGATTTTTTTTTTTTTTTTTACGGGACATTATTATTTTTAATATCATTATTTTTGTTTTAGCTATTATAATTGTTATATAAATATAAAATGTATAAATTTTCAAGGTGTAATTTTATAAAATTTGATTAGTTTTTCCTCAATAAAACACAACAATGATTATAGAATATTCCTTAAGTGTAAAGTTTTTATACAGATAAGGAATTTTAAATAAATAAAGTATTTAAAAATCTAAATTTTATTAAATTCCATATAATTAACTATTTAATTAACTTACGCCATTCTCAAAACTTGTTCCAACAACTGTTTAAACTTAAGGTTGGTTGCTTATGAGCTTGTATTCGTGTTCATTCTTAAGGAATTACTACTAGTACGCATAAAAAATACACAAATAACGCGCTTAATTTTTCAATTTAAACGTAAAATTTTGTTAAGAAAAAATTGTAAAAATTTATATTTTAATATATTAAAAAGAAAAAAACGAAAATTTAACTATAATAATTAAATAATATGAGTATAGAAACATATGCAACACATAGAAATAAGAGAAAGGTAAAGGAAAACGAGTGCGAGGATATAACAGTCAATGCACTGGTGAATGTATTCGTGTATGTAGAGTTTTTTCTTGGGATAGCTGTATCGGTGTATTCGGATGTATTCGGTTAAGTTCGGTAAACGGGGCCTGAGTAAGGAAAATGGTGCCGTGTGGGCCCAGGTGCGGCAAACAGTCGCCTTATACCCTTGCCATTTATATTCTTCATATAATAAAAATAATTAATATTAACATTTTCTATTAAAAAAATTTTTGTGAAAACTTATTAATTTTTATGCTTTATTTCAGGTTTGATATTATCAACAGGATTTGATATATTAACGAACATTCGAAATATACGAAACTCACATTTAATATTTGTAAACGATTGCTAAATTATTATTTTATGTTTTTTAGCAATCGGTATCGTTGGTATCGCGTAAAAATAATATTATATTCGAAGACGAATTAAAAATAAATTATTCTGTCCACGATTTTTCTTTTCAAACATTAAAACATAATTTATATCATTTAAATGTTTATGTTTGATATTTTTTCAGAAAAAATTTTTAATATTATTTATAATATATTTTAATAATTTATAAATTGTTATAACTTTGAAAAAAAAAATAATATTATTACAACTAACTATATAATAAGCTTCAGTATTTTGTCTTTAAATTTGAAATTCACGCGCTCTTATCTCGATTTGCAGTGTGAATGCACACATCAAGCGCGCTCTCTTTCGGTCATTCAAAACAACAATTCGTAAAATAAATAGAGGGGAAACTTAGTTATAAGGATAAGATCTTAGTTGAGTAATGTTGTAAAAATATTGCAATCCTTATTTTAATAAAAAGTAAATTTTATTAAAAATCATTCAATTTATCTATCTTTTACCACAATAATCTTATACTTCTAAAAGATAGTTGCTACAATTATAAGTAAATTTAATTGTTTATTAAAATAGATTATATTTTTAACATTTTTGCTATTGATTTAGTGTTAATATATAATGTATATATTTGTAAGATACATTCAATATTTGTATTATTAAAAATTACATTTTTCTTTTAAGTAGATTAAAGATGTACAACGGTGTTGGACTTCCAACTCCACGTGGATCTGGTACAAGTGGTCACGTTCAACGTAATTGTGCAATTTTATTTAAAAAAGATAAAATTAAACACACTGAAGAGAAAAAATCTGATCCTGTTAATAGAGAACCAAATAAAGATATTTTAGAGCATACGAGAAAAAGAGAAATTGAAGTAAAGTGTTTGGAGTTATCTGATGCTTTAGAAGAACAAGAATATACGCAAGAAGAAATAGACATTAAAGTTGCATCTTATCGAAAGATATTACTCGAAGATTATAAAAAATCTCAAAGAGAAAAACATCAAATTGATGAATATGGCCGACCAATAGTTAAAGATTCTCATCAAAGTGCAGAAGCTCAATTAGAAAGAAATGCTAGACTACGGGATGCTTTTGGAATTACAGACAGTGACGATATAAATGGTGATACTGAGAAACATGCAGTTGTTAAATCAAAAAAGTAAATCCTACATGAATCTTATTGAACATTTTAAATAATATCATTTACCACTCTGCTAAGATTAATATAAAACAATTAATCATTTTTAACTTTGAAATATATTTGAATTATTTATTCAAATAAGAATAACATTTTTATTTTAATTATTTTTATGAAAATTATGTCATTTTATCAAACTAAATAAAGAATAATTAACTATTTAAGGATACGTTTAGAATAATGTATACTAAAAATTTTATGATTAATAAAAATTATAATTTATATGGTTAATATTTAATTTCTACAAATCTTATAATTAAATAAGTATGCCAGAAGTAAATTCCAAATATAAGATCAACTTAATTTTAATATTCTCTTATCGGTAAATAAACATTTTTTCGTCAGCTTATGAACAATTTTTTTTAATTCAAAGATTATTTAGTGAAATTACTTTTTTATGATTAGTAATCAAGGTTTTTTCTTCAAATTAAATTCAATCTCTTTCATTCCATCTCCAAATTCACGACTTGGAGTCATTGCTTAAGAATTGCTTTTTTATGATTAATAATGAAGGTTTTTCCTTCAAATTAAATTTAATCTCTTTTATTTCATCTCCAAATTCATGACTTGGAGTCATGAATTAGTAGCTCTTTTAACATGTTTTTTTATCACATTCATATAAAAAAAAAAAAAAATCATTAATTAACATAATAGTAAAATAGTACCAACAATTTCCTAAATCAGATGCTTTATAGCCCCATGGAAAAGTCATGATAATTATGCCATACTTCTCCAAAGGTGAGCATAGCGTTAGTTAAATTCTGTTACACGAATTGACAAATTTTTCCTATAACTTTACAAACATAATTCAGTATTAACTACTGATAAAGATAAAATTTTAATCATTTATTATATCAGTTTATTAACTTATTTTCTCCTGTAATTAATGTAATCATTAACTTATTATTTCATAGTGTAAGATTATTAATAAGATTATTATTATTTTGTATAGTAAATTCCATATCGATTTGCTTGTCATCTAATTATCATTTAATTTAAATGAACTTCAATTACATTTGGCATATCGAGTTTGTGTAATGAAATAGTAAATAGTATTCGCGCCGCGCTTTGAGTCAATCAGCGTAAAGGCTTTCTACTGCGCAAAATCGAGTTTGAGTTATGATGGATTTCGAAATACTGCACACATACCTCACTAGCATGCATTATTCAAAATAGATATTAAAATTAATTTTTATAAAAAAAGTGTTGACAATATAAAGAAAATAAAAAAAAAAAAAAAAAAAACAGTAAATGCATTTGATTAAAAGATTAATTTATACTTATAATATTTTAAAAGTATGCATAATGGATATACGCAGCATCAAAGAAATATTAAGGAGTGCGATATATGCTACCTTGTCACGAACAATCCTATTTCTTTTAATTTAATGTTAAAATAATTTTAACTCATAAAATTGAAATTCAATTATAATTTTAAAAATTAAAAAATATTCTTATTCTCATAAAAAAATTATATTTATAATATAAAAAATTAAATTAAATTTTAATAAAAATAATTACATTATTACATTAACATATGTGATATTTGGTTTAATATGTGCAGTATAATTTTATTTCATAATAAATGTATAGTAAAATCAAATTTTACTATAAGAAGGGGGGAGGGGGGTAAAATATGCGCAGGCGCGTAGTGCAGTTTATTAAAATGAAGAGAAAAGGAATTCACCAAGCGAAGCACGAGGTGATACACCCGTGTATCATACGCACCATTTGTGTTTACCGCTTTCAAGTATCGCTTTTTTCAATAAATGTGAACAAGTAGATGTTATTTAAAAACTGTTATTTGTTATTTAAAAAGAGTAACGGCGCGTTTTTAAAAATATTCGAAAAAACATGGAGTTTGAAAACGTTAAAATGATTAAGGAAGAAGACTCTCAAGCACATGTAAGTAGAATTGTGATCTTCCTTGTATAAAAAGACCGGTTTTAAAGTTTTGATTTGCAATACAAAAGGAATTTATAATATTTTAAACGTTTTTATTAATAGGAAGATGAAAAAATAAATAAAAGCATACAAGCCTACAAACAGACAGTGACATTAATTAAATCAAAAATGAATAAAGCAGAGTAAGTTAACAGCACAATACTAAATATTTTAATTTTTTTATTTATTTAGACAGTTTAAGCATAACTATCATAATTAATGTAATTTGATTTAAATTTTGTTTTAATTAATAAGAATCTAATTTCTAGTATATTAATAAGACAATATAATGATAAAATGAAAGAATGTGATGTATTAACCGAAGAAATAACAAAGATAAAAAATGAAAAACAAGATATTTTGAATAAATATAATCTTTCTATGGAAAAATTTACAAAATTAGAACTGGTGAGATATTTTTTATAATATTAATATTTATTAATAAGTGCAATTTTAATTATTTATATTAAATTATAAAAGACCAATATAGATTATAAGCAGACTGCTGAAAAATACAAAAGTATAGTCGATATTCAACAGATTAAGTTAGATGAAAATGAAAAACACATACATCAGCTTCATTATAAAATTAAAGATGTCGAAGAACAAAATTCAAGATTGCAAGGTATACTATGCGTGCTTTTATTTTAATTTTTATTTATGATTTAATTTTAGCATTATTTTTATTACAATTCAATAAAATATAAATTTTATTGCATATTATACAATATAGATTTTAAATAATTATGAAAATGTTACTAATTATTTTATATAGATGATATTAAACAATTAAAAAATGATCTTAAAAATACTAAAACATCAGCAAAAACAATTGAGAAAAAATCTGCTTTACAATTAAAACAACAAGCAAGTCAAACAGGTAAGTAACTTAAATTTGTTATATATAATAAATTTTTATTAATTTATTGTATTTTATAAATCTTTAGATCCTGAAGAACGAGATTTTTCTGCAAATATTGATCTTATAAAACCTTTGCCTGTGAAGCCAGAAAAGAGTAATAAAAGTATTATGACTGATGAATGTATTAGTATGTATAATGATCCATTTCCTATATTTTGTACAAAATGTAAAATGCATATTACTCCTGCACCGGTAGAAAAAGTTCTCAAAATTATGACTTCACAACCACCACTTCTATCCAAAATTTCATCGCCATCTCGTACATCAAGTGAGTATTATTTTAACTTGATCAATATATTTTATTTGTAAAAACTACTATATATTTTAATTGTAGAATTAATTGAATCAAATGGAAATATTAGTGAACCTAATGAAAGTGATATAGATGATTCTGAAGAAAATAATAAGTGGAAAAACTTATTAAAAATTAATAAAGATAACGATGTTAAAAACGTAGAATCAACTTGCTCTTCATTTATGGAAATAGATAAATTGTCAAGAAAAATTAAAAAATTGGAGAACTTAATGAAAAATAGCAAAACAAAAAATAAACTGCAAAACTGTTGTCATGTAAATAGTTGTCCTTCAAAAAATATCAAATTCATAGTGAAACTTCCTAATGAAAAAAAATGTTTTGAATATCGAAAACGCGAAAAACGCAAAAGTGTTAAACGCCTAAATAATTTAAAAATTAAAATTAATAAAAAATATAATTTAGAAAATAACAAATGGCAAATTGAAGATTGCTTAGAATCGAGTAAACAAAAGCAAAAGAACGGAAAAAGACTTACGAAAAAAAAAATTAAATTTACTAGTCAAAAAAATGAAGTTGATTCATTTGAACAATCAGAAATTTTCACACCTGATATCAGAACTAATATTAGTTCAAATTATGCATCAGATGAAAGTTTATCACCTTCAAAGTTTTCAGACTTGGTAAGATAATTATAAATGGTATTTGAAATTTTCATTACATAAATTTATTAATTACATTTATTTTATAGCAACCCCTACATATATCTAGTGGAATAATGGAGGCAAATTTAAGTATAAATGAAAAAGCCTTAGATGTAAATACAAAAAATTCTATTGTAAATTCAGAGATTGTTTCTTGTAAGGCCCCTAGTCAGTCATTAGTGTCTAAGAATATTTATGAAAATGAAAATGTAGAAAAAGTAAATAATACAGTTAATGAAATAAGTAAAAAGAGTGCATTTAAAACTGATGTATATATAAGGCCAGAAGAAAATGAAGTACTAATAAGTAATAAAAATATTCAAAAAAGGAATCCATTATCTACGCAATTTGCTCAAGTACCAAGTAACGAAATGGATTTTAAAAAAGGAGAATCGGAAGGAAAAAATTCAGTGGAAGAGAATACAACTAGAGATGATAATGAAAATAGTATTATATTTATTGATTCATGTAATTCTATAAATGATAATATTTATCAAGGATCTGCAGAAGAAACTAATAAATTGGAAACCAATACAAATACAAATTTCATTAAAATAAATGCTAAGAATAATTTTAAAAATAAAATTGCATCATTATTAAATGAAGAGAGTCCTATAATTAAAAAGAATTCAATTTCTTCAAATCATGAACAAGTTTTGGATTATTCTTTGTTTACAGAAAAATCTAATGACATTGTTAAAATTGATAGAAATATATTTCCAAGGTCAAGTAAAACAAATTTATCGGATGAAGAAATTAATAATTTTAATGTTTTAATTGATAAATCATCTAATAATAATTCATCAGCATCTATATGTGAAAATATTTGTGATAGTACTGTAAAACAGATAAATAAAAATAATCAAAATTATATAGACTATGAAATGCTTGAGGAAGTAAATGTCAATCAAACATTGGATGACAAAAATAATATTAATGAAAATATATGTAAAGCTATAGAAAATACTATTCAATACAATTTAACATCAGATAATGATGTTCAAAAAAGTAATTTATTCAATTTGTCATTTGTAAATTCACTTCAAGATAAAAAAAATTCATGGATAGAAAAAGGTAAAAAAAGTTCTGAAAACGTATCAACTGAAAAATTAGATATTTCATTAACTGAGAAAGAATTAAGTAAAATATCGAATTCTGCAAGTGAATCAATACATTTAGAAGTTCATGACGGTACAGTAAAAAAAAAAGATGAAGATGTAATAATAAATAATGAAAGTCGAAAAAAAACCTGTAAAAATTTAGATTTATTGCCTATAAATCTGCAAAATTTTGAAAAATGTAACTATAATCTTTCAGAAATAAGCGCAGATAAAACTGATGAAAATAGTACATTTACAGAAATATCATGCTATATATTAAATACTGATGAAAGGAAAAGCTGTCCTTTAACATCAAGTATTCTTGATGAATCAGAGCATACAGACAATCAAGAAAATGAAAAAATAATTAAGTATATCAGTCAAGAAAATTTTTTAAAGGATCAAAAAAAAATTTTACCTATAATTTCAAGTAACTTTGACAACTACAAACAATCGTCATTTTCAGATACTATTGAAATTCAACCAGATGATACATCTAAGACATGCCATATTTTACCTATAACAGTGCAAAAAATTGAAATATGTAAACAAAAAAGTGATTCGATCAATTACAATAATACTAGTTTATCTTGTCAAGTACAACATAACAAATTTGATATTAAACAAAACATACCAGAAATTGAACAAAATAAAAATACCTATAAAATTTGTACTTCAATTAATCCGATATCTAATTGTAAGACTTTATTAGAGCTAAAAGCTTTTCATAAATGTTCTTTTCACTACGAAAATAAAAAAAATGAAAATATTGAAAGGGAATCAAATAATTATATGAATTTACAAGGATTAATTGTGCAAGAACAAATTATTGAAAAAGATAAAACAGAAGATGATATAAGTATTAAAAACATGCAAGATAATCACAATATTGAAATATCTAATTTTGATGAAAATATCACATCTGCAGAACAAGCACCTGAAATTATAAAAGAAGTTCATTCTTCAGACGAGTCATCTGAATCAAAATTCTTTTCAACGAAAATAAAACGTGGAAAACAAAATAATTCAAGCAATATTATTTTTTCAGATGAATCTTCTGCAGAAAAAGACATTGAAATAGAAAGTGTAAGGAAACGTAAAAAAATTAATGTAAACGCTAGAAGTAATTTAGCAGTTATGAATCGAAAAAAATCATCAATTCAAATAAGAAATATAAATGAAGTAAGTAAAAACGCAATGATATTCAATAAATCGGATTCATCTACCTCTCGAATTATAGAAGAAACATCATCTGATTCACAAAAAAATTTTAATACAAAATTACTTAACAATTCAAATACATCTTTTGATGATACATCTGTCTACATACCATCAAAAAAGCAGCGAATAGCCCATACTCCTAAAAGTATCGATGATACCATTAAGAATTCTAAACCATATGAGCAATTTAAGTCTATGAAAAAAAATAGAAAATCAGTAGTTAAAAATGAAACAAAACAATGCACTGATAAAATTACATCTCTTTTGGAAGAATATGATAAAACATGTAAAGAAAGAATAGAAATTTCACGTAATTTAAAAGCAAATAAGCCTACTACATCTACACCGATAAAAAATGTTTTATTAACTCGTTTAATAAATAATTTCTCTAAGATTGATGAAGATTCGATAAAATCTGACGGTGCAAATGTTTCACCACAATCTTTGATTTTACGGAAAACTAAAGGAAATAAACAAATTTCTCTGAATGATAATACAGATATTAATAATTCATTAATCATTAACAAAGAAGGCAAATTTTTAATTTTAATAATTATTTTAATTCATTACATTAAAATTTATAAATTTTTTTATCTTTTAATCTTTTTATTTTAGATTGTAAGTCACAAAATGCTACACCAACTAAAAAAATTAAAGCAGAAAAAATTATTGATAGTAGTAATGAAGATACTAGTCCTATAAAAGAGCTACGATCTCGTCAAGTAGTTATTAATAATGATAATTCTTGCGTAAAAAAGTTACAAGTTAAGAAACAAACGATCGTTAAGTATATAGATGAAACGAATTCTCGAATTCACAAATCGGTTATAGTACCATTTTTAAATGAATATTTTAAAAAGCAGACCGAAATAAATCCAAATAAAAGTCGACAAAAAATGGAAATTGCCAACAAATTTGAATATAATGGTATTAATGTTAATCGTTTGATTAAATAATTAATTCTTTCATTGATTACTTTCAATTAATTAAAAATATATTTTAGATAAATTTATTCGAGGACAACTTAGTTTGCTAATTGATAAAGAAAACTGGACAAATGAGATTAATTTGCAAGTTACACAAAATATTTTAAAAATACATGATTTAAAAACGATAGCTTTGTATGTATGGGTTAAAAATTAAATAAAAATCCAAAGTTTAAATTAAAATTATGCGTTTAAAATTCATATAATGTTTTATTGAAATTCTTTTATTTCAGAGTCATAATAAATTATGCAGGCGATAAATTGTCAAATAAGGAAGATTTCGATAAATCGCATACGCCGCCTGCTCCGATGTTGACTAGATCGGAACAAAAGCTAATAACATTAATTTTAAGTATTAATAAAATACATCCAGAATTCAGTGACATTGTGATAGAAGGAATCGAATTTAAAATATTAAGATACGGAAGTCCATCATTGGTTTGTGATCACGCAATATATAACATGCAAATAAAATGAACACTGATTTTCATAACAAATAAATGTTTATTTATTATTCCAGGTACAAATCGTGGAGAGGCTCTTTCGGATACTGGTTGTTTTAAGTAAAATAAAGAAAGACAGAGAAAAAGTACGAATGTTTTGTTGTGACGCTCTTTACATGTTAAAATTGCGAGCCATAAACATTATTTATGTTGCTTTAACGTGCTGGCCTGAAGTACTTCCAAAACACGATTCTAACAATGGTAAACTTCTATAAAAACTTTATTGTGTAGTATATAAGTTCGCAGTTTATAACAAGGATTACCTTAATTATTTCAGATATTATAGTAAAAACTATAGTGCATATAATTATGACTCTACAATTTGATAAATCTTACGCTAAACTTATCTCTTTGAGGAAGTTGCTCTCTACGTACTATGAGTATCCAAATGCTGGATATATGATTAATTTTTTTAAAGAAGAGCTTTTAAAAAAAGTACAAGGTAAATAGCAGTATTAGTAATAATAATAATAATAATAATAATAATAATAATAATAATAATGATAATGATAATAATAATAGAATAATTTTTGAAAGTTTTAATTAATTAAAAATTCTCCATTTTTTATATTATTTTCTTAATAGAAAATGTTCCTGGTAGTAATACTGCAACACTTATACTATGCAAAAAAATGGGACCTATTTGGTCCTTAGAAAATGTCGTCAAAGTATTGAAACACATGATAGTTAATCATTCAAGTAATACTTCATTATATGAAGCTCTAAATTTACTAGGTAATTTTGAAAAATATCAACTCGACATTATTTTAAATTTATCCATAATTTTAATTATAAGCTCTTTTCATTTTATAGGTAATATATTACGCTCATTTCCATTAAGTGATCCCAATAATAGTGTTAGTGAGATCATTGATCAACTTTGTGACGTACTTGCTAGTAATGCAGGTATATTAAATTTTTTTAATTTATAAAATTCAATCTTTTCATGTCATTATCGTGTATAATATTTTAAAACAATTTTTTATGATTTTTAGGAACAGATGATTTACAAGAGGGTGTAGTATCGTGTCTCTTAAGTATTAGTAAATTTAAGTTTGAACAGATAGCTCGCTCTGTGATAAAATGGCAGTCTAATAAGGACCTTCGCCCTGCTACGAAAGTTAAATTATATTCATTCATTAAACAACACACTGCCGTATGGTGGTGGAAGTTTGTAAAAACTAATTTTCCATTATCCAAATGAGATTAATTATGACTTATACAAATGTTAATAAGATTTAAGTAATAGAATTTATTTTTTTTTTACACTCAATGAAAATGTTTTGTTAATAAAGGTAAATTAAAAAAAAAACAAACGCTTTTTTATGATTTTTCAATATTTATGCTATTAAACATTTTCGGGGAAACAAGAGTACAGGTTTCTGTTTCTTCTCATTAATGTCGATGATATCGATGACGATGATAATGACGATGGTGATGAGAATGATGATAATAATAATAATAATAATAATAAGAATAATAATAATGATGATAATGATAATAATAATAATAATAATAATAATAATAATGATAAAAGTAATAAAAGTAATAATAAAAATAAAAATAATAATAATAATAATAATAATAATATTCAACATATTTGTAAGCTTCCATAGGCAGAGCACGCTAGAGTTAATACATGTACATATTTTTATCGCTTTCGCGTATTCAATTTCTTCGTCATCTTCGCTGTTCTTTTCATCATCGTTTTAATTTTTTTTTTTTATAAAAATAATTAACAATGTTTTATTGCAACATTGCTGGATCGGTGATTTCTCTAGCTAAACCGTATATCAGCAGTTTCCTTTGGGATTGATTAAATTTAACATGTTTTTCTTGATCTGTCATTTTATTTTTTTTTTTCTCTTTACTTTTATTTTTAATCAACTATTTCTTTATTATTATTTTATTTGTATTCGCTCGGGTAAATCAGTTTTTAAGCAACGTTGTCTCTTTGGTACATTAACAACGGACAGCGTACCGCACGAGTACGGAAAAATTATTTATATGTCAGACGGGGTACCAACCATCCGCCGTCATAATGAGTCAAAAGTTTTTCAACGAGAAAAAAGTCAAATGTTTTTTCTTTTACTTCTACATTTTTTTTCTTATTTTTCAATTTTTTTTTCTTTTTTTTTTTCGCTGGCACGAAGAAGACAAAGCCGACATCAAAACAAAATTTACAAACAAAATGAAATATTAAACTGCACTTCAGCTTACAGAATAAAGACGTCGAGATGCAAAATGTAGAAAGTAACAAAAATATTTATCGAATTTATTATACCGATAATCGAAAAAATTTATGATTTTTTTTTTAAAGAAGAAAAAAATAAAAGTTTTCAAAAAGTTTTTAGTTTCAACAAATTTACTTTGTTTGATAATTTATTAATTTTCTTATTAATATTAATCAACACGGCTTTTTTATCCTTCGCGTGCAATATTATTACGCACGGTGCTGTCTGATGTATTAAAATGCCACCACTTGTCTACATAAGTTGGTCAACTATTATATGTAGGCTGAATATAGAATTTACTATAATTTTTTTTTTTTTTTTTTTTTATTTTTCATTTTTTTATTTTATTATTATTTTTATTTTTCTAACATTTTCGTGTTATTTTGCTTGATTTTTGTTTAAAGTCTGTTTTTAAATGCTAGAGAGAGAGTAATTTTTTTTCTTTTTAATTAACGTTTTATAATGACAATATAGATGAAGTGTCCTTGTATTATTGTTATTTTATTTCGTTCTTCTTTCTGATTAATCGAGCGTTATTTTAAAGTTTAAGTTAGGGAGATAGAAAGCATTAGATTAGAAAAACAAAGGCCACCGCTGGCTCTGCACGTCATACACTCGCAGTACGCAACATACATCAAGCTCTGGCTCTTTCAATTTTTTTTTTTTTTTTTTTTTTTTTTCTTTTTTTTTCTTTTATACACACGCGCACTTTTTTAAACTATTATGCCGATTCATACGCATCTTTATTTAATTAATTTAATTTTTTTTTTACGTCTTTGTTAAGGGGCTCGTGTACCGTTTATAACATTTTCTCGGCAATTCTAGGTTATCGGTCTATTTTTGCAAAGAATAAAAAATTTCAAATAATATTCAACTAATGTTACGTTACCGACGTATTTGGGTGTGATGTACAAGGAAAAAATTTACACGAATCAACAATTACTATAGTCTCGCTTTAATAGTCATTTCAGATCTTCATTATGTATTTTTCTCATTTATTAATCTTCAAGCTCCAGCGAAAATATAAATTCCATAATAAGAAATTGAATACGATATATTAAAGGCACTCAATCCCCTTTATCAACTGCCTCGCGTCTTCATTATTATTTTTTTTTTACTTTTTTTTTTTTTTTTTTTTTTTTTTTTTTATTTTTTAATTTGTAATTTCTCTTCTACATTACAAGCGAGTCCTTACCGAAGAAGAGGACATTGTTACCGTTATGAATAATAAATATTAATAATTAATAATATACTAATAATTATTGATCAATAATGACAGTATAATAAATTAGGAACCAAGTACAATACGAAATATGGTTGATATTTTTTTAAATTAAATTAGAGTTACACTAAATTTTCGATAGCTAACGACTATTTATAAATTGTACGGTACGATCGGGCTGATGCTTAATTTCTTTTACATATTCATTCTCTCCCCCCTCTCTCTCTCCCTCTCTCTCTCTTTCTCTCTCTCTCTTTTCCTTCTCTACCGCGAGATTTGTTTTTATAATAAACACTGCGTTTTTATCAATAATTTTTAATCCATCAAATTTGATTGAAATCAATTATTAAAGATACAATATACAAAGAGAGAAGGAGAGCGAAAGGAGGTGAAGAAGAGAAAGAGAAAGAGAGAGAGAGAGAGAAAGAGAGTCAAACAAAACAAACCCAACGCACTGCTACGTAGCAGAGTGTTTGGAAGAGCAATCGCATCGATATATATTATCTACAAATATACAAAATTCTACGTATAATAAAGTGTTTTATCCCCTTTCTCTCTTCTTCTCTCTCTCTCTTTCTCTCTCTTCCTCTCCGATATTTTAAGCAATAATCTGTCGCGCATTCGATGCTTGCATCATCAGCCCAACTCGTCGAGCTCCACTCGCTCTCGACGAAGCCAGAGCTATGTATTTAGTGGCAGCCTTATTCGCTCGTGTGTGTGTGTGTGTGTGTTTTATACTTTAGAATAATAACTTACTATTTACAAGTGAAAAAAAGAGGCCTGCCTCGCCACTACGAAATTCACATTCCATCCCGTCAAATGAAATGTGTGTCAATGTATAATTTTTTGTGTAGGCATGATACCTGTGTATGTTAAGTGTAAATATGTTTATATTGTGAAAGACTAGGCCCCGGTCTTTCAATAAAAATATAAAATCCTGTCGCACACTGGAACAGTTTAATCAATATATATATATATATATATATATATATATATATATATATATATATATATATATATATATATATATATATATATATCTCAAGTACAGCAATTGTATCTCGGAATCAATCAATTATTACTACAAGTCGAATCTCGTCTATTTTGTTTTCTATATATATACTTCCGGAAGAGTGAGAAGAGTCAGCAAATTATGCGACGGCGGAACTATTTGTCAAATAACAGTGTTTAAGAGCAGTAGATTATGCTTTTATCTAATTTTTTTCCTCTTTCTCCGTCTTATCATACCTCATTTACATCTACATTTCGTCGCCTGAGGCTGACAGCAAAAAAGTGACATCGTCTAACTACTTGAGCGGGTAAAAGACTCTTGAGCACTTTTATTTTTAAAATAGAGAAAGGGAGATAGAGAAAGGAAGACACACGAGTCGAGAGAAAGAGACAATTAGACAATTAGGCGATATCGCGCATAATCTCTTTGATTATTAAAAGAGTTTAGAGAAATAAAGAACAAAACGACGATATTAACCAACGCATTCTCTCGATATTCGCGCGTGCTTCCTCTCCCTTTTGACGCGCTTCGACAAAAAGTTGCGAGGGGTCGGGCACGCGGGTCCTTCTTAAAGGTACGCTGCTCTCGCGTACCCCATTTTCTTCGGCATTATACAATTATTAACAAGCACACAAAATTTAGCGGAATGTCTCGCGCGTTTTTTTCAATTGAATATAAATGCATGTCCTCTGGTTCCTCTCGTTGATACTGCTACTGCTGCTGCTGATGCTTAACTCGCCAGATACGAGTATTGCGCATTGTTAGGCTCTCGTTGTTGGCTCGTTGTCGACTCGTTTTTCTTTTATTTTATTTTATTTATATATTTGTTTTTTTAATTCTTTTCGTTTATTTTTTTCTCGTCGCCTCTACTTCAGAGGAGATCCAGGCGTGTCAGGGGTCAGGGAACTTTAGGAGGCCCTTACGGAAACGATTACCTACTGACTCGAGCGCTTGTTTTCGTTGACGGAGGCCATTCTCGTCGAAGACTCAGCTGAGTAATTCCAGTTAGGCATCCTTGTTTGCTCTATCGATGGCATCGTCTGAAATTAATAAATATTTTAATGAATTACATACGTCGAAGATTATGAAAGACGATAAGAAGTTAAAGAAATTAGATTTCAAGCATGGGAAAATATTCTAGATGCGAAGAAAAATTAATAAAAAGAATAATTAAATATTAATTTAATTTAATAAAAAAAATCATTCTTCCTATAATTTCAAAGGTATTTAAAAAAAATGTTTAACAATTGTAAAAAGGAATTCTTTTAATTTTGAGCAACTTAAAAGTCTACGCGTGACTTTTTCAATTCTTAAACTTTAATCTCTATTTTCAGGGCTCGTAGAAGTTAACTTTTCCCTAGCAATCGTCAGACGAATACGAAATGAAAAAAGGCTCTTTGTGCACGAAAGCGCAATTCGCGTTATTGGCTTTGAGCACCGAAAACGTATTTTCACAGACTGACGGAAGAAAAGAGAAGATAAAGAGAAAGAAGAACCGCGTCGTCGGGTGGTTTTCTTTCTAGGTTAAATGGGTTTCCGCCAGAGCGCCGGGGCGCGGCGACTAAAGTATGCGGAGAAAAAAAGAGAAGAGCGAGGAGGAAAAAGGTAAAAGAGCGTCGAGGACAGAGAGAGAGAGAGAGAGAGAGAGAGAGAGAGAGAGAGAGAGAGAGAGACAAGTTCCCTGGAATCGACTTACCGAGCTATTAGGATTCTTGGCCATGAATGTCATGAGGGAGCGACTGCGACTGCAGAATGGCCTGAGCTCGGGATCTCGGCCGGGTCCGTCTACCGCGTCGACGCTGCTGTAACAAAGAGAGAAAAAAATGAAAGCTTTAGAAACGTCGTCGGCACTGGTTTTTATACATTCTAGCGCGCAAACATATCACGCAAATTCTACATTCGCCGACGCGACTTTCTTTTTTTCTTATTTAAAGAAAAATAATAAAACGATAACGAGGGACTTGTTCGCTTTAGTTTTGTATTTATACAAAATTTTTTCTTTTCTATCAAGTCATAAAAAATTACGAAAAAAAAATTATTTAACTTCTCTTGAAGCAAAAGAAAGTGTAGTCATTTATTTTTCGTGTGTCTAGAATGTGTATACTCGATTTGTTACATAAAAATTAATAACCTATTGTGCGGAATAAGTAAAATTTTAAATATTTAATAGTCAGATTTTTATAAAGGTCATTAAAAACATTTGGCATTGTTAACAGTGTGTAAGATTGACAAGCACACGCATGGCAACTGAAAATAATGAATAGCATCTTGAGAAGCGCTGAAGAAATATGCAGAATGTTTTATAATTCAGCAGAAAATTCTCTACGACCTCGTTTTTCACGAATCAAGTCACATTATATTATATACTATAATAATTTTATTTAATTTGAAAATGCTGTATTTTTCCTTGAAAACTTGTAAGTTTTGAAGTACATTATGAGATAATCATTTCACTTGCATCAATTTGTCTCCGGAAAGTGAGATGCTGATGAATTATTTATTTTCTTTTTTTATCAAGTTCACGGTATGAAGGACGTCTTGATATTATAATAGGATTTATTAAGAAATTTATTAACTCTCATGGTTAGATCTCATGGTTATATGACTCTAAATTTTTATTACCAAGCTGATTTTACTACCATTGATTTTCTCATAATCCATTAACAAGCTTTTCATTTTAACATCATGATTTTAATGACAATTTTATCTCATTTCGAAATAAATTCAAAATTTATTAAGAAGCATCAAAGAGGTAAAATAAATCTTTCCGTATCTTTAGTAAAAATATCGACATTATAATTTTGAATTTTATAGATTTTAAATAAGATTAAAAAATAACAGTATGAAATTAGAAAATGATCAAAGTCGATGCAGTTTTTTATCAAAAAATATATCATATATTATATCTTTTATATTACATAACTTGACGCTGGTAAAAGATCAGATAGTTTTAGAGAAAAAAAAGAAGAAAAAAAAAAAAAAAAAAAATGTATAACCCACGCGTTATTATAAAATATCGCGTGTAATAGACGCAAACTTTCACCGGTAACATCCCTTTCGAAAAGCAACAATCGAACAGGTAAATTCGAAATCGATTTCGTTTCGGCCGAAAACGCTCACGAAGAATCGACGGCTGCGCATCGGACGGGTCCGTTAGTTCTTCGTCCATTCTCTTTCGTCCATCTGTCGTCGCTCGTCGATTATTTCATCGTTCAAGCTCGCGTTCTTTTCATTTTTTTTTTTTTTGTTTTTTTTTTGTTTTTTTTTTGTTTTTTTTTTTTCTTCTTCCTATTATTTCAGTCATTCTTGTTGTTTTTGTTATTGTCGTTGTTGTCGTCGTTGTTATCATTGTTATCGTTGTTGTAGTTGTTATCGTTGTTGTAGTTGTTGTCGTTTTTGTCGTTGTCGTTACTTTTTTCTTCTTTATTTCTTTTTTTTTTTTTTTCAACGTTTTTTTTGCCCGTTTTTCCCGAACAAGTGTCGCAAGTGCGTATACGTAGCGTATACGTAGCGAGTCGTCGAAGTCGTCGTGAGGCTTACTCACCTAGTGCGTAATTCCTTCTGCTTTCGCTTGCAGTGAATGTAAACCGATATGAAGGCGATGACGATGAGGAATACTGCTATCGTTACGGCGCCTGCGATACTGGCGGTCTCGAGCATGACGCGCTGCCGGGACGCTGTAAATTCACACATTCATTATTAACCTTTATTACTATTATCATTGCCTTTTTTTTTCTTTTTTATTTTTAGTTTTTGTGCTTCT